>CM017906.1:15013855-15430434 GCA_008369825.1 Triplophysa tibetana | reverse complement strand
ACATAAAACATTTTTTATTCATATTGATTTTGATCCAATACACTGTTATGGTTACATAAAAAAATAAGTTCAAGTTGACTCGGAATTTGGGTGAATAAATAACTATTTACATTTGTTGTGAACTATCCCTTTAAGAGTGCTAATCTTTAATCTGATTGCTAAAGAGTTTTTATTCAAAGCTTCTCTTTTTCTTGTCATCTGACATACTTTACAATAAACCCAAACAACAATTTTACGAGAACTTAACCGGTGACTCAGTTGTAACTCCAGTAGGTGTCATTTTCTTCTGCCTCACGCAGGTGACGTACTTGAGCCTGCCGTTTACCGTATCTGTCTGTCTATCCGTCTGTCTCGCTGACTTTTCCCTCTCTCACCTCAAAAGCAGTCTGCCCCCACTTCGCCTCTTTCTATTTTCAATCGCATTCCTTTCTGCTGAGGTCACAGGGTGTGCGACGTCTCGTGTTTGTGTGTTTGCAGACAGACAATTTTATAAGGAGCATTGAGTCTGTGAACTTAATTGTGCGTTAAAAATGGCGATATGAGAATTTGGCCAAAGAAGTATGAGTCTGCACGGTGCAGTGCAAGTTTATCTTTGCTGAACTCTAAAGATATATTTAAGTTCTCCCCCCTTCCTTTACAATGTAGGAAACTGCAGTCTAATGATAACAGGCAGGCAGACAATAAGCTTCTACACACACACACATTGTAGTTAGAGGTCAACAGACCTCTCACAGACATACAAAGTTCTTGTTTTGGTAACTGCTACACAAACACACACACACACACACACAGCAATGGCTTTTTTGGATAGATATGGAACAATGTGGGAATAGCAGAAGTGTCTCAGAATTCAGCACAATTGTGGAATGTGGAATAAAGATCCGTGACGTCGACTAAAGCGGGAATTTTCTTCTGTGTGAAATTCTGACTAATTTGTTCTTCCGGACAGAATTTCCTCTGTTTTTCTGAGCTTTTATTGGGCAATGGAGAATACAACCAGTCCTGTTGACATCTGCAGGGCTCAGCTCAGGTCATAAGGTCAAATGAACAAAAAGTTCATGAATTCATCCACGTTTTCCAATAAGTTTCCATATTCTCGACGTCTGCTATCTTCCGTTGTGCACGGGAACACAGTGGCATCATGCATTTAGATCAATTCATACTGTATGACAAAACTGTGGGTGCAGGTTGCTACAGGGGTCCCTTTTTGTCCAAGTTGCGAGAAAGAAGTTAATTTTTATTAAGCAAACTCAAGGACAGCATTTTATACGGTACGCATACTAATATTGATGTAATAGGAGGTGTACTATTACAATAGGTGTACTATAACTATATAATACTTGTAGGTGTACTATTTCAATACGACATCGAACTGAGGGACACCCTGTAGTTAAAAGTATACTTCAGGTGTAAAGGGCGGTTCACATTATAACTAGAACTATAATTGCAACTATTAATACATTTGCATCTACACCAGCGGACAATAACGGCAACTTTGTTCATACTAAACTTGCACACTTCAGTGTTCACATTTACTAAAATGAATGTTTATGACCATTGTTTTATTCGTTTTTTATACTACAAGTGTACTCAGAAGTATACAGTTTACTTGTGGCACGTGTTTAGCTTACGAAAGTACGCTTCAGATATAGTCTCAGTAAAGTACGAGTTTAGTAAATTTTGTACCACAAGTATACTACAAGTAGGCCTGTATCTTTATGTGACCTTAACATCATGCTTATAGTTCACTTTTTATAGTAATTTAATTTAATTATATTGTTACAATACAAGCTACGATATGTAATGTTTTATACAGTATGTGTGTGAAAAAAGTATTAAATAGGATATTTTAATCAAAAGATCAAGTAGAAATATAGGCCACATATACTTTTCTGTCAGTGTAGGTTAAGTATACTTTAGTGTTAGGCATATTTCTGAGAAATACACAAAAAAGTAGTCTACACTGTAAAAAATTTAGTTTACTATGTTAATCCGATAGATTTGTCCACTCTACTTGATTGGACACAATTATAAGTGATCTTAACATTTGGTAGTGAGAACATGTAATATTTTTTTAATAATGTACACTAGTATACGTTCCTATTTTAACAATACTTTATATTAAAAGCGCGAGATAGTAAACCTCTTTTGCATTGTCAGAGATGCGTCTTACGTTTTTTTGAAAGCAATTTTTTTTCATTTAAAAGTGTAACTGTCTAAAAAATGTGTATGGATGGAATAATGTCCTTCAAGCTCCTCAGGAGGTCAAACATCAGCTCGGAGGGTTTATACTGTATGCGAATAGCAGGCAGGATATGCTGAGATCAAGAGTCATTCTCACACAACAGCGAATCAGCAAGTCACCCGGCTCGACATCAAAGTGTTTGTGTATGTGTGTGTCGACCGTGGCTCAGCTCTGCAGGCTCAAAGACAGCTTTGATGTGGACTTTGCACAAACGCTGAAAGACATACGAATTGATAAAAAGACGCACATGCACACTAGACAATCACCGTAAATCCTTTGCGTGTTTACGTTCCTTTTGTGATCTACAAAGAAATGCCTTCGTATGTTTTAACAACAAACACATAAACTTAAATGAATCTATGATTCTACAAAACCACGTACAAGTCAGATGCGAGAAGACAGAGAAAGGGGATGGTCGGCGGAACAAAGGCTTGTTGAGAACCGATAACAATGAGATATATTTTACGCTGTGCCAACTGTAGCCTTCCATTATACCAATCTTTCCTGCCGCACACACACTCATAGGCGGCATTTACGTCAGGGTGTGTGAGCGAGTGTGTTGAATTGTTTGACATTTTTGTGTCTTCTGAGGTTAACAATGGACTATTCTGTGCCGTCCCGAGGCGAGTGGACACACCCGAGTAGAGGACTGACCACTGGGAGAGATTTGG
This sequence comes from Triplophysa tibetana, assembly GCA_008369825.1. Classification (NCBI taxonomy): domain Eukaryota; kingdom Metazoa; phylum Chordata; class Actinopteri; order Cypriniformes; family Nemacheilidae; genus Triplophysa; species Triplophysa tibetana. Next base: position 15,427,518 of record CM017906.1, on the reverse strand, counting down.
GTACCGTCCAGAAACAGCTTAGGCCTTGTGTGAGTGTTTTGTACTGTACTCGTACTGAAGGTGTCAGCTAGGTAGGCAAATGTTATTTCCATCTGTGTAGGTTTGGGAGAGAGTAGAACACTTTGCCTTCTCAACATCACCACATGGGGCACTATACATGCCTTAAGCGTTTATTGCCCTTTATGTATGCAAGCGGTTTTCAGAATAGGCCAGTTACCGCTGGTAGATGTCGTAACTAACAGACATTTCCTCTTCGACTAATATTGAAAAGTATCAGATTATTTTCAAAGAAAACTGATGTTAGCGAGATGCGTCACTGCCATTACAATGAATGTGGAGGAATGCAACGCTCAATATGGCCGCTCAAAAACGTTTTATTGGCGAGGCATAGTTATGGCTCAGTTCAGGACAGGTTTGATTATTGATTGGAAATGTGCTTTGCCATCGTTATTAGAAATATCTGTCCCTTGTCTTGCTATGAGAAACTTAAAATCGTATTAAAGGGGTATGTTCACACAACAATGACAATTCGGTCATCATTTACTCAGGTTGTTACAAATCTGTATACATTTCAATGTTATATTGTACTCAAAAGAAGATATTTGGAAGAATGTTGGAAACCAAGCAGTCCTGGGGCACCATTGACTACCAAAGTAGATTGGTTTTCTACTATAATAGTCAACGGTGTCCCAGAACTGTTTGTTTATAAACATTCTTCCAAATATCTTCTTTTGTGTTCCGTAGAACAATAATATTTTAGGAGAGATATGAAAGACCTCGATGCTGAGTAAATGATGTCAGAACTTTTGTTTCTGAGTGAACTACTCCTTTAAGACACTATAAAGATAACCGCCGTCGTGTTTATAGCTACCCGAATAATAACCTATTAAATTTATTGACACAGATATTTCAACTCTTGGTGTGTATCTTTTCTTCATCCAATTTCATTCAAGAATAAATTTGATTTTAAGATATCTATTCTGAAAATCCTTTAAGAAGTCATTAGCATTATTTGTTAGCTCATTTGACAAAAAGTTTGATGCACTCACTTTTAAAGTCGCTTATGATAAAGCATTTGCTAAATGATTAATTGTAAATAGATTTAATATTTATAAATGTAATATAAGTTTTCATTTGTGATTTGTCTTCTCTATGGGTCTCTGTCTTTCTCTGGAATAAAGGCCTCCTTGTGAACCCTCTGCCCTTCATATCTCTCCATTTCCTTCGCAAATTGGTCATTGTGTAAAAATAGCCGATACACACAGACTGCACAGTTTAAGCAGGTAAACTTGAGAAGTTTACATATCCAGCATCCCGTCACAGTCTCCAGACATCTAAATCCCTTAACTTTAGAGATATTGTCTGACAGAATACAGACTGGTTGAGTAATGATACAATTACAACAGAAGCTCTTGATTGACAGCTGGAATGTGGGCGGGGCTTCACATTATGTGCTAATATTTGTCCTTTCGAGCTTAAATGAAAACTTCATGACCTTGTCTCAGAATTGACTGACAGGCTACAAATGAAATCAGAAAAAATATTTTTAAAAATAGAATTGCAAAATCCTTGTATTGGAATAGATTTCGACATTATTTTGAAAATGCAAGTGATGCCTGTCTGTACAAATCTCGCTAGGGGTGGTTGGCAAAGGTTTTTAATGTGCTTGTCTCTGTGATATAGATATGGCTCAGATCCCTCGAATTTAAATAAGATTTAGTTGTCCGCCAGGCATAAATTCTCAATGCTTAGAAAAGTAACAGCACGTCTTTCTTTAACACATAAGATTTGGATTTAATTTGTATACAAAGCACAAACAGAGTTATTCGCCAAAGGTTAGATGTTTGTTCAAATACTAATAATAGTAATGCTCGCTTTAGCAAACACCAATAACAATGGCATTTTGGTGGAATCTATGGTTGCCAAGGTCAACTTTTACAGTAACAGGTTAAAAACCACATACTAGGCCTAGTCTTAATGTTAATCTCCAGCTAAATCAATTGCAGTACTCATTGCAGTATGGTAAACCCATATCCATGACTGAAAATAATTAAGAGATCACATATGAGGTATATTAGCTCGCCTTTCGAATGTTAGCGTAAATGTGGATATTTTGTAATTGGAGGAGTTCAGTCGGAGGTGGAGGTACGTCTGTTCCAGTCTGTCTCCGGTGGTTATTTGTGGATTGTGGCTTTCTGGACCGCTGACCTTCTAACATAAACTTGCGAGCATCTTCACGCCAAGACCGCAAGGCCCCGACTGCCAAGCTCAACATCCAAGACAAACAGACGCACAACAACAGTCAAAATATAATTTAGCCTCTGCCCCGAGTATAAACTGAGATGTCAAACATCCTTGCGGACACAAAAACCTGATTTAACAAACAAACCGCGAGCTGAAGAACAATGCGTTTGATGTGATCATGCCAGATATTGATGAGAGGAGCAGACGCACCCTGTACAAAGTTTAAATCTGATAAACTGAGCTGAATCATGTCTGTTCCTGATTGAGTTAATGATGAAAGTGAAGCTCGATGGCGCCCTCTTGTGTTTCATAAAGAAAGAGCATTTTGTATAAATATTGCACATGCTTTAGAATGAATATTAACTAATCCACAAAGTGTTTATCTAAATTGAGAATATAGTCCCGTATATTTGTGCTACAGACAGGAATCATTTCTACATCTCGTTGAGGACTCACTTTAAGACTCACAAAAATATGAATTTATTTATTTTTTAAACTGTGTATTTCTGAGACACAACTTCACAATAAACATAAACGTGAAAAAAATGAATAATGATTTATCAAAATAAAATGGAAATAGAAAAGTATATAAAAGTCAGGTAGAGACATTTGAAAGACACATATCTCGAAATGTATCAATAAAAACAACAAACTGTGACATTAAATGAATTGCAATAAGAATAAAAGTTTATCCATTTCAGACAGTTCCTGTCTAATTCATTCAAAACAAATCCCAAGAATTTAGATACTGAAATACCAAAAAAAAAATTCAGAGATGAACGTCTGAATTTCAGAATGATCAATTATGTTTTGACTGAAGTTGGATATATTGATAGGTATCAGATATTTATGTATACCTGTGGCGCCCTCTAGGGTCCATCTACAGTCAACAACTTTTTACGACTTAGAGGTCCCCATAGTCTACAAAAATGTCTGCAGTAAAAATGTCAAATATGGAAATATATATAATTATTGTTGCTCGTTTTTCGTATTGTTTGCTCGTTGTTTTGTTGTGTCCCCCTTGTGGCCCTGACCCCCTAGTTGATATACACTGGTTGATGTTCTGAGATCTCCAGATGATTGTATTCACATCCTGCAGGACATTCCAACAAGCTTATGACAACTCTCCATTACTGCTGAGACTGCGGTAGAAGAGCCGGCGTGAAGAAGTGTCTACATTAGCCGTGGGAAACCCTCACTCGCACTCGTTGTCTATAAGAGATGTTTAAGCTGACAGTGCTGATTAGATCCCCAACATAAATAATGGCCATGTTTAAATCAGAGAGGGAGAGAAAGAGAAAGAGGGAGAGAGAGAATGCCTTAGTGCAAATAGGACATTTTAGATGTAAATGAGTAAATTATGTAAATGTTGCTCATTTATGATAGTTTTGTGTGGCCATTCATCATTTTGTTAAATTACATGTTATATGGTTTAATAATTTGAAGAAACATCACAATATTGTCATATTAACTGAATATATTTAATTACAAAATCATAAAGCAGCGATTTGAAATATAATCTATATAAGTATAACGCTGTTATTTACTTTCATTGAGACGATATTAGTAATGTCATCATTTTCACGACAATAATTATTTAAAAGTATTATGTATAAAGGTTTTTAATTTTTTTTATCAAATAAGGGTCATAATCATTAAATGACTCCAATATGAAGGTAGTATAAAAAAACAAAGAGGATATAAAAAAAGGCTTCTTTTGATTTCACAGAGAGAGGTGGCGAAAACATTAAAGATCGGGTACCATGTCATGTATTCTGACTTCTTTACACTGTTAAACGTTCTGGCTTCTCGTGCTTAACATGGTCAATTGTCTTTGCTAGAAACACTCCCCCATGCAGCACTCCAATATTTTTCGGAAAGTTTTCTTTATAATTCTGGATCCCTGTGTCATCAGAGGGATCCTTTTTCTTTTCTTTCTCCCAGAAAAGCACGGCCAGGCGAAAGAAAGAGCCCGCCGACGAGCCAACCGACGGGAGAGACCCGCTAAGCATTAAGATTCTCTGCTTGTCAAGATGGGCTGCGCTGCAACTCGTTACTCTTGCGATATTGACGTTTCGGTGTCTGTTTGTTCACGGTATTTCAGTAATTGATGTTATATAAACGCTGGATATAACTCCGGATTTGGGGATTGTTTGAAACTGACAGATGGCGCGGTCCCAGTGCTAAAAATACCGGACATGAACTACACGCGGTAAGTCAAACTAAATCATGCGTCTGTGTTTTGTAGGCAATCGCTGTGTACGTGCATAATGTACAAAACACGAAGGGATTAATGTGATGATGTGTTGCTTCCTCTTGCTTTTCCAGAAATAATCGTACAGCTTTATAAATTTGATCAAGCTTAATACTCTTCGAAGATAAAACGTATGCAATACTGTATAGGCCGTCAAGATTGATATGAGATTGCCAGAAACTGCCTGTGATACGCGATGTTTAACAAATGATTTTTTTCGATACATGTCTTTGTGTTTCTATAGCACAATTATTGAGCAATCTGTTAACAACGCAAAGGTCACAGATTTGATTCCCAGAGAACATACTGTACATATTGACTTACTGAAAAAGTACAGACTGAATGTCGCTTTGGTTAAAAAAACCTGTCAAATGTATAAACATGCAGTAAATGTCATTGTAAGGTTTGGTTATATCGACTGATTTTTAATGTATTGTCTCAGAATATGTTATACTGTATTTCAAGGAAAGATAATGTTTTGCAAAACTAAACAAGCTAATACTCCACTCTTACCATGTTTCTGTTTTCACTTCACGCTTAGCAACAAGGCAACAGATGGTCACAGCAGAATCTGTTTTGCACTTTAGTTGCTAAGTACGAATGGGCATTAAGATGGGCAGGTGGGCTCAGAATCACTGGGTTAAAACATCATTCTGTTACTTATTTATTGCTGTATTCCAGGAAGGAGGATCTGACTCACTGAAGCAGGAGAAACCATTTGCATAATGAATAAAAATTAGAAGAACATGAAAAATAATAATAAACAGCCTACCTTCGCAATGAATACGCAACCCACAAGAAAATGTGAAGGACTGTATAGGAAGTATAGAAAGGCCTTTTTTGAATAATGTGTAGGAGAAACAGGATTGAATGCGACTGAATAAGAGCAGATGTAATGTGTCACCTGATGGTTAACAAAGCAACAGGGTTAGACTTTGGAATTAGCCGTTTTCAACGCAGTACCTACTTGACACAACAGAGGGCAGCACACCGTCTACATCTTCACTGGACGATCGGTTGATACAATAACTACATAAATAAATGTAAAATAAAAGTTTAAATGAATTGAAATATAAAATAATGTTACGTAGTATATTTAAAAATAAAAAACATGTAGCACAAACGTAGTCAACTCTAATGTACAGTAAGTAAATATAATAAAAAATTGTGAATATTAAACAAATACGCCAAATCAAACCAGGTAAAATCGCAACACAGTATGTCCATTTAGTGGCCAAAACATATGGGATAAAATTCTTAGAGAGAGAGGTTGTGTGTGTGTGTGTGTGTGTGTAGGTGTTCGTGCGTGTGTGTGCGGGGGACAGAGAAGGAAAGAGTGACATCACGTGGCATCAGTCTTGGGTGTCACCATGTCTGTTTGTTCTTCTGTATCTGTCCATTAGTGACATTCCAATGAAACTAAGAGGAGACCTGAACTCACTCACCTGTCTCTCTCTCATTCCGTCCATGTCAATGTTTCAATATATTTTTTAAACTTTTTATTCACAACTTTTTCAAACACATGATGTTAACGACAAAGGCCAATAAAGAAAATAATAAAATATGTTAATTTCCTTAATAATAAACACTATTAACAATCATACATTATTAAGATCACTAAGTGTGTTAAAGTAATATTACAAAAATATGTAATTTTCTTGCCTTTATATCGATCCAATGTGCTGTCAAGTTTTTCCATATAATTGCATTTTGTTAGGAATAGACCAAAGTTAATATTCCGTTGCAGAAATAATGTTCTCCTTCATTCCGCATTTTCAGACACGTGGTTTTGGGCTCCGGCGCAACCTAAATGTCAACCCCGGTGAAGCTCATCAATTTTCAATACGAATGCGGATGTGAATGTTGTTCCAGAGCTTTGATGGAAGGGAAGATTATCACCGGAAAATGTAATACACTTCTATCTGTTTCCTACGTATATTCCATTACTTCAATTCCATTACAGCCTATTTTTGGGTGAAATCCACAGAATTATACGCTGTGTTTTTTTAAATAAATTGTGCTGTAACAGATGCAAAAGTATCCCTCTCTCAATCAATCTCTTTCTCTTTACTCATTCAGGTGAGTTTACTGGTAGGAGAACACCTGCTGGGGTCCCATCATCCTCAGACGCATGCTGGGAAAATTCCTCGAGCTGTACCAAGGAAAATGCACAAATGGGTCGACATCGTCCCAACGACGGAGAAGTAAAGCGTGATGCGCATTGTGTGACACACACACACGCAGACTCACCATCTGTGAACGTCCTGACACTTCTAAAAGCATAAGAGCTCATTCCTTTTAGCATGTGTACATTAACACTAACCCATTATCCAATTTTCGCTCGTCTCCGTGGACCTTTACATACGCACCTGCACGGAAACCCTGGACAAGGTGCACAAATGTGTTCTCGCGCCTGAAACATTTGCAGACATTAGTTGAGTTAGGTTCAATTTGCACTGAACATTAAACAGATTTTCATTTCACGCTTTAACACAAATAAGTAAGTGCCAAATGATTATGGCATTTCTTAAAGCTGATGTGTAATTTTTATTTAAAAAAACTATTAGTTGTGGCTTACTGTGTAACCATTTACAAAGAAATAATATTTATAAAGAAGTCTCTTTCACTTCTTAGAGTTTGTAAATATTGTCAGATTTGTATGTAAAATACAGTCATATCCAAAAATGTGTTCATTGTGCAAAAATAAAATGTCATATAGTAATGAAATGATACAAATAAACAAATAAGGAAGAGCAAGAAACATATTATTTTTAATTCCGTCAAATAATGTTAAAATATTGTTTTTTAAATATGTATTCAATTAGGTTAACTGCACATGTATTTCTTTAGCTTTTCACAGATTTGCATGCCTGCAAAGCTGGTTTAAAGTAAAATGTGGAGACATAGAAAAAAAGAGAAAATTATAAAATAGTTTATTTATAAAATACATACTGTGGGCTATAATATCGCAATCTTTTCTTCATAATGAACCTTAATGTGTTTTAACAGATTTGTGAGATTCAGCCATGTATGCTATTGGGTTCTCTGTGGTATTGTATGTGTGTTCCAACTTTATCCCCGAAACCCCCACAAAAAACAAACAAATCCACACTCGTACGTTGCAACAGAAGGTGACTTTCAGCTTGCTTTTACAGGATTACGCCTAAAAGATCCAGGCTCTTTCACCAAATCCACTTAAATGTCACCGTCATAATCCTTTTCTGAACTTTTGTACCCTTGAGCAATTTTTTGGTGCGATTTAAAGGTGCTTTGTCATGTGGGAGGTCAATGTCGGTGGTCTAGTTTGATGAAACGGTAATATCGCTGGGTTAAGCTTGGCTTTGTAAAGAGCAAGTATGAGTTTACAGACTGCGAGAGATGAAGAGGGTTAGCTAAATGCAATAAGTTCTCTACTATAGTGACCGAGCATTTATTACACATGACTGTGGTGTGGGTTATCTATCCTAAATCATTTGCCCCTGAATAGATTAGACCGTCTCCAAAAATACCAGGGCTCAGAAGTGAAAAGTGGATTTATGGATCTGCTTCACTTAGCGTTTATTGCATCTGAAAACAAAACCCTGTATGTCTTGCGTCCAATACCGGTCAGGCAGAATAGCGGCGATCCAAAGTACAATTAATCAATTATCACGTTACCAATCCAGTGTCATTATCAGATCCTCCTTTAACCTCCTAAGCTTTGGTTTGGATTTCATTCATCTACTAAATATTTGGGGTTAGGAGGAACCAATTAACATAATAACCAAATCTTCTGTATACACAGAAAACAACCAAGACACCACTGTGTAGGAAAAGTTCAATTCTCTTTTATTAACAGCCTGAGCACTGTGCTCTTTCTTTAATAACATTTTTCATTGTTACTGTTACATATATAAATGAATCAACTTCTGAACATGGATATGAAAAAGCTAAATTTAGAAGAAACAAGCTATCATATATCTTGTAGTATCTGTCGCATCTGAATCTTTCTGTGATGCCTGGAATCTTAAATCCTTATTTTTGGGGACTGAACATCAAAATTGAGGCACAAAAGAAATGCATCTCGTCAACTGATGTGCTGAATGGATACCAACTCCTAGCGTGTGATGTTGCAATGGAGCATTATACAATAAGTTTCAATACATCTTTGTCAATATACTGGTTTACATAGTCCAGTGTGGTCCAGCCTGCTCAGTTCATCCTCAGGCTCAAACTGAGCTGGGTTTTGGGTCAATTGATCAGCTATCAACACACTCCTCATCCTTGCTTGGGTTGTCATTCAAAAGCCTGGCGTTGGCTCTTTGGTGTCATTGTTTGAGCCAGACGTCTCAACCCGATGAGTCCGAAGTCTAGGATTGCTACAGTCTGAATGACAACCATAAGTTTCACCACGGAGACGTTTACGTCCCTGACTGGTCTCAGTGTACTGTGGAGTCGGGTCTTTAGTCCTTCATCCTACATTCCTCCTCACTGCTGGTTGTCTTCTGTTGTGGAGGATGATAATCAACATCCTCTACGGGGTCATCAATGTCATCTTTAACCGAGTTGTCTCCAGTAATTGACTCCATTACTAATTCCAGTGCCTTTGACAGCAGAATACGCTCTGGAAATTAAAATAAAATAAAAATCAATGTAAAGTTATGTATCACACATGCAATGTCAATATGTACTGTTGTTAACTATTGCAAATTGATGTTTTATAACAAATTCTACCCAAACTGACGTTTTCACAGGTATTTGAAAATAGATATTTTTTTATACATTTTTACATTTTCAACTAAGCTATACGTTCCATATATGTGGACATCAAGTTGAGAGGAATAATAATTATTTACTGTTACAAAAAATTGTCAAATTTGCACGTCATATTAATCATACAACACTACTATGCATAGCTTAACAAGAATCAACAATTCAATTTTATAATTATTTTTACCTTGTGAACATTTCGGCCTGTCATAACTACCTGACTTTCCAGATGTGTTCGCCAGCATCTTGAAATTACTATGTAAAGTGTTTTCCTCTTTACACCCTCAGATGTCAGTCCAAGTGTCCATGTTTGTGAACAACAGGTTCCAATTACACAAAATTAAAAAAAGTATTTTGGTTCACTCAACCAAAAATGTCATAGGAGGAAAATCAAAAGCCAGCATACTGATGACTGGGAGACAACATCTACACAATAAAAAACAGAAACGTTTTTTGTTTTCGAAAAGTTTCAGGTACACACAACAGCGTTATCAAAACGATCTGCATCTACACGGATCCGCGTGCCAGGCCGGTGGTTGGCACTGTTGCGCTATAAAACAAATGAAACGTATTTTCCTATCAACTAAATGATCTTATTATGTATTTAGCCATCTTAAATCATATTATCACTGACAAAATAGTTTAAAACAAATACAAACCGTTGGAAAGTTGTAAACACTGTGCCCTTTTATGGTTTACTCAATCAACGATTGGATTTTGTGGTGTGACTATCTACTCCAAACAATGCCCTACAGCGCTGTAGGAACATTAAGAAAAGCTATCTATAAAATAAAACACTTCAGCTATAACGCATAGTCCACAAAGAGTTTTGACATCCATCTAAATCATTATTTTATTTCATTTCCTATGCCGCTGTGGGATGCGCAAGTGTCATTTCTGTGTGTGTATCATCAGGCCCCTAGCGGCATGTCCGTTAGCCTCTAGCTAGAGCGCGCGGGTGGTCTGAAGCGCTCACGTCAGGCCACGGGTGTGAAACATTGATTTTTCTCCAGTGTGTTGTCTAATTGCCCTTATCAAAATCATGACCTGCTAAATGATGGTGTCTGTAATCTCGCACACCATAGCCAGTGGGCATTGACATTTAGTCGGATTAATTATTGCAAGCATCCAGAGGGAGAGAGCAGTAACGTTAGAGGTCCGTCTCAATGGACCAGAGGGACTAAACAAGTTCTGAGTGTCACCATCTGTTGTTCTGAATAAGTATTACCCAGAGACTACAGGCCTTACTTACAAAGCCACTACTGGCGCTGGAAGCAGATCGGCGTTGCTGGTGGCCGAATTGCTCTCTCAAGCAGAAAGAAACACAATCCTTGATCAGCACTCAAGATTCAAATTATGTATCTGATGTGAAGCTGATTCGTGTTTAGTTTTCCGGCTGTAAATACGTGTATTATCTTTCTTAGGTGCATGTGTGGAACTTCATGCAGGATCAATCTCAAATTTCATTTAAGCAGGTTATTTGGATTTATGTGATTAAACAAACCCAAAAAATCTAGCTGGTATTTGCAGAAGTCATCCTCAACCTATCTAAGGTGTTCTGGGTGGTTGGTTTTATAGCTTGGTGTTTAGTCGACCAAGTCAAAAGGGCCCACCCACAGGTCTCGCTATATATTATTCAGATTTCCAAATGAAGCCGTTTTTCAGTTTGGGATTTCTTCGCATTTTTGTACCACCAGCTAAAAAATGCAATGATTTGATTGCTAACCTAATCTAATCTTTACCTTTATATGCTGCATCTTTTAAGAAATGATTCATATTTGTAGCATAAACGCTACTTATAAGCAAAGAAAATGTCATGGGTTTGATCACGAGGGAACGCACAATGATTAAAAAAGATAGTAATGTTTATATTTCTGTGAAATTGATATTACAATGGACAAGAACTGAATTTGGGTTTAAAATTTGTAATTGTTTAACAAAAATGGGGTCTATAATATTTGGATGTTTTTATTTACTTTATTTTTGTAGTTTTCATACAATGTTTTAAAGTGTGATTTTCCAATTGAGATGGCAATATTTTTTGTCTTCGCTTTTACGGTCATTTGTTCATTTTTTGTTATTCATTTGCTTGTCTATATCCAGTAGGCCTATATAAGTGCTATGACAAAATATAAATAAAACGGTTAAAAAAGTATGTCTTTGGATAAAAGCATCTGCCAAATGCGTAAACGTCAATAAATGATCCACCAAGGTCTGGCAGCTTTGTTGTCATATGTTAACTTGAATATGCAACAGTAGAAATAAACAATGTGTCATTTCTAGTGAGACTTTAAACTATTATTGTTGTGAAAAGAACCATATGGGCTGTGCTGTTTTTATAGTTATCAATAATCTATGATCTGGAAACATTTTCCGTGTATTTTCCAGGATCTCTTTGTGAAAAGGATTCATACGTCTGTTATGATTGGTGTTGTCTAGTCTGGGCTACTTCATGCTGTGATGCGGAGATCTATCGGACATCGAAGCAACGCGAGAACGACTCAAAAGCCCATGGAGCAGTCAGATCGCGAATCGCTCTCGCGTTACTCTGATGTCATACGTCAATCGGTTTGCGCAGGGCCGCATGAAGTCAAACGTTTTCATAGCGGGACACGTACGAGAGCGTTAATGAGCAATTAGCATGATAAAAACGGGCATTTATTGCCTATGCTAGCGGTAATGTAGCACATTAACGTACTTTTAAAAATTTCCCGCATTGACCTGAGAGAGAAGCACTCCGTAAATCCACAGGTATCAACTCAAGCCCACTTGTTATGGCGTTTTTTCAGATGTTTCACGTGTTATTTTGAATGTTTAAAGATGGACGGGTTGAACTCTGACATGTTGTGGAGCAGCTGCTGTTGTTGTTTGTCGGTGTTGTTTCATTTTATTCACAGTTTGTCTGTGTTTTGTAGTCGTATTGTTTGATCAGATCTGCGTTCAGCCCCGACAAAACGTTGCAAGACGTTGCATGGAAATAGTGGTGCGTTTTTAACGGCTCTCACTAAATCCTTGGTGTTTCGAGTCTGACGTCACCACCTAAACGTCTTTGTCGTCATTTTAACAATAATAGGTAGTTTAGATTAGGTTCTCAAACTTTATTTTCTTAAGTACCCCTTTTTATGATTTTTTCAAGCCAAGTACAACTTGACCAGACCGCAACATTTTGCAGTAAAATACAGTGAAATGAGAGTCAAACAATTATTATATCTGATGCCCCCAAGCAGGTTTATTGCTTATAAACATTTCTGTATGTATCTTTATGCAACTTTGTAAATCTCTTAAGTATTATGATTAACAGTTAAAGGTAAATCAGTGTTTTACAGTTCAGGAAAATCAATTTTTCTATAAGATTTAACCGCAATCTCTCCTAACTTGCATTATTTCGCACCCAGACACTGCTCCTGATTCCGGGTCCGGGTCTCAAAAAATAACTCTTAAAAATTGAAATGCGTTTTGAATGTATGAATTGATTTTTTATGCATATTTGTGTAGTCCTAATTTCATATAACAATACTATTATCATTATTTATTCCTAAATTTCAGTTTCTGTCACGTACCCCCTGCAGTACCCCTGGGGGTACGCGTATCCCAGTTTGGGAACAACTGGTTTTGATGATTAGAGTAAGGTTAGGGTGTGGGTAGGGTATAGGTTTCTTGAGACAAGCCACGCCCAGGGATCTGACTCGAAACACCAAGGATTTAGTGAGAGCCGCGTTTTTGAACACCCTGTTGTGATGACGCAAGAGTTGAACTATGGCAGCTGAGAAGTCCATTCGTCTGTTATTTTTTAAAGGGGAACTCCGAACAAAATTTTTAATTCTGCCATTAATAACTCACCCTCAAGTTGTGTAGCTTGTTAACTGTCACCCGTTCCGTACACGGGACACCTAAGTTTGCGTCAATATTGTGCACGTAATTTGTAAACGAATTATGACAAACTATATATCATTGGAATCATTGGTCTAAGACTCTAGAATACAGATTTCTTTGGTGTTTTTTAAAATAATTTATGTGGGGAGAGTAATTGATTTCTTTTTATAAAGAGTGTGCTTAGATGTTTTGTTATCCTTTTGCAACCTGTATTTTTTTATGTATTTTTTAATCAAAGAAAAACATCAACGTTTTAAATTTATGTTTACAACATACAAAACTAACTTCTACATTCAAAAACTTCCTGATTCCCAAAAGTACCTTAATTTGTCTTCTGGTGAAAAACAGAGGTCCTAGTGATGTTAAACTATTTGAGGGTGAGTAATTAATGACAGAATTTTCATTTTTGGTCGGAGTTCCCCTTTAAGCATTTTCGGAGCCTGGTGAAATCAGTATAAATATGTGTTGAACACTCTAATATCTTCAAGTGTTGCGTATACCAAGCTGCAGCAGACACATTTGTAAATTACTTTAGTTTGACCCATTGTACAAGATGTCTCTTTAATACCTCTGCTGATAGTGCGGACATTCTTGACACACCCACCAAACAAGAGAATATATATTAAACCTCAAACATATCTAAAACCCTGTTGCATACCGTTTCCAGGAAACGTTTTTCCAGCAAAACGTTGCGCACCGGTTTGAGCTTTAACGTCCCCCAGGTCTCATCCCCTTGTTGAAAAAAGTTTAAATTGTATAAGCGTTTGGATGCTTTTTATTCTATTTTAATATATTCAGGAACTACTGGAGGAGCTGTGGATCTTCAGCTAGATACAATTGATTCAATTAGGCTGTGATGTTAAAATAGTTGTCCGAAAGTGACAAACATCGAACACATTCTACATTGATTTTATGTCATCAGGTGATTAGAATGATATTTTCATAGATATTTAGGATGGGTAGTTTCATTAAATATAAAACTCTCTTTCTAACTGTAATTATATTTACCATAATATTCCAGCTGATTTAACATGAGACAGACTATTATCACAGATTTTTGTTGTTGTGCTGTAGCAGGTGAGTTTTTTCATTTTTAATGAGTTTTTCGTACCATTTCCCATAGAAAGCATGAATTTTTTAAGAGCTGCCCCTTCTGAATTGTCCTTGCTTTGACGGGCCAGTCTGTGCACCCATGTTACTGCGATCTTATGGGAACATCAGTCTTTCTCTTTGATGGACTGCCTAAACCCTCAAGATGTTTGTAATCTCTGGACTGCATGGTAATTAAATTCAGAAGATGAAAATGAGTTTGGCGTACAGAGGCAACCCGCTGAATGTTAAAAATGTTGACAGCTTGATCATTTTTTGGGTTGTTTTGTCCACGTTGATCATATTGTGCATAATGAAGTGTTTTTTATGTTTTAAAGGATCTGGTGTACTATAGATATTAGTTTTGTCACATCTTGACTACTGGCTTAATATATGGTCAAATGCAGCCAATTGTTCAGAACAAAGGGATTAGTTCTTCATTAGGTCTGCATGCCAATGTTGGCCGGATACTCAGAAGTTTATCACGAGCATCTGTGCAGGCGAAATGACATTTTAGGACCTTGATGTTCTTTCATCAGGTTAGAAACAGGCAGCATGACTTGTTTGAAAAATGTTAAGAAATATAAAATAAATAACCTCTTTTGACTTCTTGGTAAAGAAAAATGAAAGACAGAAGAAAACAGAAGGTAAAAGACAGAAATAAAGAATGAAAGACATAGGGAAAGACAGAAAGAAAGAAAGCGAGAAAGAAAGAAAAATTAAAAGAAATATATGAAAAGAAAATTAGGATATATGGATGGATGTTCTCTGCTTCTTGTATTTATGTATTTTGTATTATTGTGTCCCAAAAATAGAAAGAAAGGTCTATTACATAAAAAGAAAAAAAAATGTATAGATGGATGGAAAGAATATAAATATATTATCTAAACATATACAATTAATGATGTACACAAGTATGTTGTCTACTTCATATATTTTATTAAATTATTGTGTCCAACACAATAATTGTGAAAGTAAAAAATAAATATATAAAAAAGGAAAATATTTGGATGGACGGATGAATGGATGGATAAATAAAATAAATGATAATAAATAAATGAAAAAATGGTCTTATGGATAGAAGGATGGACAGAAAAACAGATATAGAAAATGGGTGGCTATATGTATATATAGATAGATATATAAAAAGATGGACAGATCTATGAATGGGAAAGAAATAAGCTACTATTTAGAAAGATGGATAGCTAGAATGAAGGTGGATGGATGGATATATTAAAAGATGAATGGACAGATAGAACGATGCACGGTTGAAAACAAAGAAGAATAGATGGATGTTCTTTGCAGCATTCAGACTGGAGATGGATTTAGTTCACAGTGTTGTTGACATTCTGGTTGATGAGAGCAGATCCATGACATTATTCACTTTATCCCGCAGCATTTCAGGATCGAAGAGACACGCTGTGCTTGCATGTGTGAAAGATCGACAGAAGAACTGAAAGAACAGGGTCAGGAGCTGAAATGCCCTGCCGCTGCTTTTCCCTGAGAGCTTCATATCGATCCAGAGTCGGGTACAGTGAGAGAATGAAAGCGAGGAAACATGCAAGGGGACCGGAGGTCAGTAGTTCAGCTTTGTTTTACTAGACGAAATGGAGCTCTGATATATTTCCCACAATCTATTCGTAGCACTCGCAGGCCTCTGGGTAGTTTATGGTCCTGATTTTGGTGTTCAGTGAACTATCTGGAAGCCGAGAGCTGTTTTCTGCCACTTGCTGGCCAGCAGAAATGAGCTCATACATTTAGACCACTTGTGAGTTTGTTTGGAAAAAATATCAACTTGTTGTTTTCCTTGTAAATGGCTAATTGAACGATTTACTCCCCCAACCATTTTTTCCCAATACATTCACATAACCTGTCATTTTAATCTGTGTACGATGTGGGGGCAATGGCTTCAATGTTAACAACACCACAATATTCTATTTGTAAACTCAGGTGATACTGTGCAGTGTATATTAAATCAAAAATTGTGAAACCTTTAAAACACAGAGGCATAACTGAGCTAATGCAAAAATAAATCTTAAAGGGATAGTTCACCCGATAATCAAAATTCTGTCATCCTTTATTCACCCTTGTTCAAGCCTCTATACGACTCGCTCTTTAGTTGAATATAGTTTAAGAAATGTCTCAGTGTTGATATAATGGAAGTCAGTAGGGTCCAGTGTTTTTTATTTTTCAACATACTTCAAAATATCTTTTTGTATTATGCTGAAGAAAGTAAGTTACAGGTTAAAGCATAAAATAATTTTCTTTTTGGGTGAACAATCCCTTTAAACGTGTGTTGCTATTTATTATCCGTATCTCGCTCAGAAATCGCAATTTATTAGATGGCACAAAAAATCGATTGGCCTTTTTAATTGGCTTGTGGTCAATTATGGTGTAATGAACCTTCTGTAAGGACCTTTTTATTTCAAGGTCCTAAATGAAAAATAAGCGATCATGTTTTCTTCCTGTGTAAACAATAAAATTGTCCCCCGGTAGATTAATATGTTGTGTGTCTGAAATGTGTCTGAAAGCTATCAAAAGAACACTCCTCACATCAAGAGCCATAATATTGATCTGCAAAACATTTTTCTTTCTGTCATAAATTTCAGCTATCGATTAGATTGTGCGGCAGCGAGACACTAACAAAGTTGACAAAAATAACTACAGTTCCTCTTTGCATAGTGAACAGTAAACCAAATTTAAAATACATCAGCGGTTAAAGCATTCAGCACATTTTGCTTAGCGTTTGCCATCTTAAAATCCACAGCTCATTAAGGTGAACGCATTTCCATAAAGCACAGAGAGATCAAGATTTATGGTTTCCCCAAGGGTGTCCATTACCATTTGGCATGAAAGAGACGAAAAGAGAGCGAATATTCATGCGGAATTTGCATATTGCTTGTGCTGTTAAAGTTCCACAGCAAGAGTTTGACCCTCGCATGTCAACATCTCATTAATTCGATCGGTTCAACAATCCTTTTGTTCCTACGTCCACATTTGTGCACATTTTCACTCTCTTTGTCTTTTAAAGAAGATATTTAACACAATATATATTTGGTTTAAATATTCAGTTGACGGTTTCTCAACCTTCTGAGCATTAACGTATAACCCTTTGCTCTGCAGTGCCACCCATGAGATGTTTTATACATGAGATCAGATGAATTTGTGCTCTTATTCCAAATTCACTTTTTTAATTCATCTGGCTTGGTGCAGTCAAAGGATTCGTTATGCTTCCAAGTCTCTTCATTTACATTTAATTGATAGATTTTTCCTCAAAAGCTAGTCGAGGGCCACTAGCATTACCAAGTGGAAAAATTACGGGTGTCGTTCTACCTTATGAAGTAATCGTAAACATGAATTTGGGGACAAAAAGGCCTATTAATTCAGTAAACATTTGGAAACCGTTGACTCGGTTAATAACTTGGTGAACTAACCCAAAACTTAGTTAATTTTTTGATTTGCATAACCAAAATACAGAATTTCTTTTTTATTTACATGGAAGTGGACGGTGTCTGTATCTTCATCATTAAAAAACTTTACGCAACTCGTGCAATACATTTCAAGTGTTCACTTTAACGGAATCCACAATTTGATGAAAGTCTTGACCTGGGCCTCTTTTCTGCATGTGCAATCTCCAAAACTGCATTGTTTACACAGTTGTAAGGTGTTTTCTTTTTAATAATGTGTAATAGCCGAAACAACAATGATATCCACAAGAGAATAGGAGTGTGTACGCTCTTGCGAATAAAGAGGCAACGGTCGAAGACTTTCATCAAATGCATTATTATTTCACCAAACTTGTTCAATGCCTCCAGAACACATGAAAAATTCATATAGAAGTTGGTATAAATTATTTATACAATAATTTAAAGTCCTTTAGAAGTTTGAGAAGAGGCATACCCCATTAATTTGTTTTGCCATAATAGGCTTTAATAACATAGAAGTGAAAAAGTTAATACTTTAGCAAGAACTGTTCCTTTAAAGACGCTTTTCTTTGAGGCTCTGTAGAACACAGAAAATATATTTTGAGAATGGTCTCAGCCGTTTTGTGATCATAATCAATTGGGACACAATGTTGTTTGGTTACCAACATTCTTCAAATATCTTTTGTATGTTCTGCAGTGAAAAGAAAGTCATACAGGTTTGAAATGACAAGAGGGTGAATAAATGATTTTAGGGAGAACTATCCCTGAAATTATACCCGTTGAGTGTTTTGTCCTAGAGCCTAAATAGATTTTGCAGAGCACCTTTTTTGCTCATGTTGAGAACATTTTAGCACACTGGAATTAACTTGAGAACTAAGATCCTCGCTATACTAGTATGTTTTCATTTGAAAACGGAGTTTTCGTTTTCAAAACGCTATTCATCCACACTGAAACGTCTGAAAACGCCTAAATCCATGTACTGCACATGAGTAAATTCCAAGACACGTTAGACTCAGCATGTGTCTCAGATGCTGTTTATTTACTTTCTGCATTATTATGTCGAAGCAATGTGGAGCAAAGACATAGGTTTTTAAATATTTACATTTACATTTATTCATTTGGCAGACGCTTTTATCCAAAGCCACTGACAAGTATGGTGCAGTGGGCTGCTATCACTGCAGAGCAAACAGGGGTAAGGTGCCTTGCTCAAGGGCACTTCAGTCATTTCCTGGTGGCACTGAGAATTGAACCAACGACCTTCTGGCTACGAGTCCAACTCTCTAACCATTAGACCACAGCTAACCCCCAAATTAAATGGACAATGAGGTAACTTATAAATTAGTCTCTTTCAACACCCTTTAACACAAGACTAAAAAGCTGCAAAAGTTAACTTAACTCACGCTCCGTTGCCAAATAATATCTGCGAGTAATTAAATTATGCGTCACATGACTAAAAACGCGTCATAGTATTTAAACCCCTCCGTTTTCCTTATACATACTACTACGCAAAATCAGCGTTTTCAAATGTATCCTCTTTCGAGTGCGTTTTCGTTGACCAAAACGCAGTCTCCTTGTGGACGAAAGACCAAAACGGAGAGAAAAATATGAGTATAATGTGGATTGCCTCTGATACGCCCTATTAATATCCGACTCCCTGGCTAGTGAACTGCAAAGCTAATTAAGCCGGACCCGACAGCAAAATACGTCCGTCTAAAGGGAACATTCCTATACACACTTTTAATTAAATTTACAAAATGACTACAACGCCTGTGATTACACAAAACACAGCCCTCATCAGAGATGAGATCAAATTCATTTAAGACGTCGAACAGTCTCATTTGGAGTGAAGAGAGAACCCACAAGCCCTACCACCCACAACTCGCACACAATTATCTCCTCTATATACGATAGACCATAGGGAATCGTTTCCATGACAATACTCATTTCTGATGGCTTACATGAAAGCGCAGGATGTTTCAAATGCACCTGAGGTGCCTATATGGAAAACGCACAGCATTCCAATCACATGACGTACTTTCAGCCCTTTCAGCAGGACTCAAAGATCTCTGAAAGAGTGGAAGTATTTTTCATCCGAAGCCAGGTGAAGCTTTCCTCTCCGCTCGGAGGAGGTTAATACGCTTTAATGACAAAAAAAGGGGAGGGTGGTGCCCTCTTGCCACTCTCTAATGCTGGAGACCTTGCTGTCCTGCTAATGGTTACCCCGAGAGAGAGAGAAAGAGAGAATGGTTGTATCGCCAAGAGGCTAATAGCAGACACAACCACATTAGCCGTGTCCTGTGACACCTCTTTTCAGCAGAGCTTTGTGGGTAGAGAGGATATTAAACTGTCCTAACAGGTGTCTCGGTCGCCTAATACACACATATCCTGTGAAATAAGAAAAAAGGGGAATGACACAACCAATATTGGTAGTGTTTGAGTCGAAGGATTGCGGTTAGTAGATTCTTTTGTCGGTGAAATAGATGCTTTTAACATCCTTGTACAGAGGGTTCCCATAAGAAAGAAAAACCACAGAAGAAATTTCTGTAATGTCTTAATCATTCCTGGACAGCAATGAGATTAAATGGAAAGCAAAGGTAAATGTCTGCTTAGGTTTCCTGCGAAATTTCCCCTTAGAAAAAAAGTCACCGGTCCCCATAAGAGTTTCAGAACAGATCTTAACGTCACAATCTAAACTCAGATTTGCCAAGTCTGAAATCAAAAGTCAATAGTGTGTAAGATCCCAATATGAACTCAAACGTTTCTTATCAAATGTATCCAAAACCAGGTAATTTCAAGACTGTACGTCTATACTTTTCACAAGTTGTGTTTGAACAGTATCCCTTTTTATACAGTATATATCTGGTATGAATTATTAATTCAATTAATAATATACAATTTTACAAGATTTTTTTTTTTTTATTCTACTACAACCTATGATGTACCGCTAAAACTTATTTAATGCGTCGTTTTTTTTAAGTCTTTATTGTCCCTTACGAAAACCAAAATATATGTGATTGCAAATTAGGCCTGTCAAATGGATTAATCGGAATTGATCGTTTGACTTTATATAATGTGTGTATTTAGCCTGTATATTTATGTGTATACAAGCAAACATATATACATTTAAGTATTATATATATTTGTATTTATACATAAATTATATTTAAATACACATTTAAATAGACAACAAGGTGGTTTTGGGCACCCGCATTTTTCACCAACAATTGCACTTGTGTATATGGTTGAGTGACGACAAAGGGATTTGATTTGTTATACATACATATAAATATACACGCCACATATTTTATACGAACACACTTTAATTTTCACACAAACTTATATTTTGGAATCGATTAGTCACAACGAACGGATTGGACAGCCCTAATGCAAATATACAGGAAAATAAAATGCAATATATTAAATAGCACATTTCAACAAATTGGAACCAAATGCTTATTTTCTATATGTGAAAAACGACAATTCCTTGTGTATTATACTAATTTGTTACATAAATATTTACAATGTATTATTCTATATATTTTATAGATATATATTCATAAATATATTTTCTTTGTTGTCTTTAATGTCAGACTGTATGACACTGTGCACCTGTCTTTAAATGCAAAGCATTACATCAAACACCCGAAGCTTCTATATGCAACATACTGGATGTCATCATGTGACTATAAGGCACATTTATGGGATCATTACACAACATAACTCCATCCCATGAACTCATTACAGTCCAAATAATTACAAAAAGCCTCGGAGATGTTCCATACACACGTCAACCCTGCAAACAAGTACTAAATAGGGCCGAGTTTATAGACTATGTTTTACAGCCCAGTACTGCAATCGTTCTTGCAATGTGTAAACACAGTGTGTTCTCCATCTATCTTGATGTGCCAAGTGATTTAACACAGTGTGTAGAATTGCCGTAAACACCGTCATCCTCCACTTCACATTTTGTCTGTTAATTTCCTCATTATTAGCCTGTCGTCACAGCCGAGCCTGAGCGGCTACGATTGAATGAGACTGCACTGTTTTTCTCCACTCAAGGCTTGATTATGGATCGCTCTTCCGAGAGCTTCGGCTCGGGGCTTCCGCTGAGTCGACAACAAGGTGGTGTGGAATTCTGGGAACACGGTGTTTTGTACGATGTCAGCCAAGCACACGGAGTCGTCCAGCCCTCCCCAATCGTACTCCAGATCTATCTTTTACCAAACCTAGCTTCTCTCCTCACGTTATGTGTGTGGTGATGTGTCTTTGTATTTTTATGTACAGAACATCCTAACCCGATACCGAGTGGCGCGTCCGCCCCGCTGTGTTTACCCAACTCTGTGTAATCAGGATGTGACCGCCCCCGACGCGCAGCAAAGATGCACGCCGGCTCTCTCTGCCAAATGAGCCCTGCTAATATATTTGAGCTGCGACCTTAAAACGCTCTTTACAACGTGCAAACCATCAACAGAAACTTACAGAGCTGTGAAACATAATAAGCGTGATCTGTTTGTCCAGGATGCGAGAGGAGTGATACGATCTACACACAGAACCCAGTGTGTGTGTGTCTAGCGCGAAATGTTATTACTGAGTACTAACAGGGACTAATACTCTCAATCTATTATGTTTACACAAGCGTTTGCGCTTCAATCGCGTTCAAAGCGAAGTCAAACAAGAGAGTCTGACTCATTTCTTTTAGCAAAAATCTTTAAGGCCCAGACAGACGCTATTAAATATAATGAGCTGCAGTCTTCCTGGTGTCCCCAACTTTTGAGCTATTGGTACTATGCATTATTCGCTGAGAAGGCTCCATCAGTGCCAAAATCTTGCCGTCCCATTATGTTATGAAAGATATTTTATTATGTGACCCACATGGAATTGTCCAATGCTGTCGCGTTGCGGTGTCCCACAGTTATCTATACTGAGCGATTCAAAGAAACTAGTCACCTGAAAAAATGTGTGATTAATCAGATTAAAAACTTTAATCGATTGACATCACTAATAAAAAATAATGTGGGGATTATCAAGCAACATGTGGCCCAAGTTTATTCTAAATATGAATAAAAGTAAAAAACAATAGACCAATGTGTACCTGCCCTTAGGCTATTTTGTGGGCTTTTAACCGGATAGGACTTGTTTTGTAAATCCTTTGTTTGTTGTAGCATCCATAAATGATGGCAAATGGTTCAGCATGTAAAAAAAAGTGGACGCTTCCCCACTTGAATGATAATTACGATGCCGTGGGTTGCCTAGATACAAAACATGTGAAATCATCAGGGGCACCAGAGGTTGAAACACATGTACATCCCTTTTGTAATAGTGAGTCACAATGCGCGTTCAATACGCGGAAACAAAATTACCGCCTCACTGATATCAATTTACGACAACAATTTGTCGACAAACACAGAATTGGTTTAAAGCCGCACTGGAGTCTGAAGCGGTCGTTCCCAACCGTGTAATCGAGTTATTGTCATTAGGAATGGAACAGAGATGTTATGAAAAGTCCAAATAAAATCTCATACACAACAACACACGTTGAAATCATTTTTCATTTGCGATTACCATCTCAAGAACGAACAAAACTGCAGGTGGGTTGGAGCCACCTGCGATTTTTTTTTTAATTAGCAAGTCTTAAAGTCTTCTTGAAAAAAAAACATGCCTTCTAAGTAAAGAAATAATCATGTAAATTCATCTCCCGACTCTTTGGAGATAATCGTTACTTTCAGAAACTGTCCTCCCCGACCCCCCGCCTCTAAATTGTTCCATTTTCTCTGACAGAATCGAGCTCCTCCACACTAGAAGGTAAATCCCAATGCGCAAAGGAGGTTAAGAGCTTTAAGACGACACTTTTTGACAGCCTGTGGCCTTCATACCGCTACTCAACAGCATGCATTAGCCGTGAGGTTTAGCTACGCATTCTGGCAAAGCCATTAAAAGTGCAGACAGCCACCATAGCACTCTGTAAAGTTTATAGCCAGCCATTGCGTATCACTTTTCCTGCTTTTTCAGCTTCAATCTTTGGCGAAACAAACTTTTTTGCAACTTGAACAATTGTTAATTGTGTTCAGCGTGTTATCCATTGTATTTAAGAGATAGTTCATCCAAAAATGAAGATTCTTTCATCAGTTTCCCACCCTCATTTCATTCAAGAGATGCGTCGATACAGCGGCCACTAGTCCAAAGTGGACAGAACAATGCACTGAATTTGTGTTCTGTAGAAAATGTTAAGAAAAATCACCGTTTTGGTGAATAATTTAGGTAATGCGAACTAATACAACCAGCATATGTGTACGTGTACTTTCTTTTGTAGAACAAAAAGACTTCTATAGACCCATTGACTTCTATTGTATTGACACAAAACCACTAAAGCATTTCTCATAATATCTTCTTTTGTGTTCCACACACAACTATAAGAGCTTTGATTTGACATCCATGATCTACGCAACACTACTGTTCAAACTAGCAAAATGATGCCAGAAACTTCTCTTGTTAAAAGAGCATCTGATAGAAGATTACTCTAATAGACAGGAACCAGAGGGTATTCGTGCACAATAGCGCTGGCATATTCAAACAGAGCATGGGTTAAGGCCATCTTATCAATAAATAGCATACCATCTGTAGCATGATGCAGATCCAGGTGATGGATCATCTTTTAACGCCGGCGCTTTTAACAGGCTTTGTCTGCAACTATTCTGTGGATTTAGGTTTTGTCCGTAAGTAATAATGTACTTTCTGATGTTATGTTGGCTTGGGCACATAAAGGCATTTCTTCAACTTTGGGCACTTTTGGCCCTGTGGACTTCTAGAAATTAAGCTTTTTGAAAATAAAACCTGATTATTTCATTTGTTCATGAACAATGTCGAGCAGTGTTCAGAGAAATCTGAAGGCAACAAACATTTCCTTCATAATGTAATGTCCTGCGCTGGTCTTTAACAACGTTCTGTAGTGGAAAATGGGAGAGGTGGAAATTACATGTTCAAAATATATGGAAAAATCGTCGCGTTTCAAATAGATTTTTATAAGCAGCAATTTATCTATACTAAATTAACATAGTGAATAATAGTTTCATACTTTTGCATAAGCAAAATGACAGCTTTATTGAAGAATATTTTTGATGTTGTTTTTTTACCATTAACCCTTAAAAGTACTTTTGCATTCTTGCATTCCAAAAAATCTTATGCTTGTATTGTTTGCACAACACATTTCGTGGAGCTGTTGTTCAACTGTGTACTTTCTATCAACAATTTTGAAGCACTGAACATTTAAATGATTTATGATCTAAACCTAAAAGTTGATTTAATTGACCTTTAACAGATTTAAGCTTTCGTACTTTTGTCTGAAGGTCCAGTGTATGAAATCTAGCGGCATTTAGTGGTGAGGTTGCAAACTGCAACCTACGGCTCACTCCACCTCCCTTTTCGTGGCAGACACGGGATAAAGATGTTGTCATGTTTTTGCTTCTTTGCCAAAAGGAGATAAAGTGTTTATGAAAAGCACTCCTTAAACGTATTATCCGCTTAGGGCTACTGTAGAAACAACATGGTGAATAGGGGACCCGCTGTCTAATTAGATAGAAATACCTCATTCTAAGGTAAAAATAACACTATATTATGTTCGGTCTTTAGAAACCTATGAAGACGTAGTTATGTATATTAAATTGCATTTCTGTCTATAGATCCTGCAAAAAAATGGATACATTGGACCTTAAAAAATAAAAATAAATTACCAATGGATATAAAAAGGCCTAAAGCCAATGTGTCTGTATGTGTGCTCGGACTGGGGCTGTCTGCTTCACCAATACTTCTTTTTTCTAATAACTTTATTATTGGCCATTAAGGTTTATAGAGTTTTTCACAAGACCTAGGACCAAGGTGACAACAGCAATGTGAAGTACTCCCAAAACCGACACTGCATACAATGTCAGTTTTAACAAAACCATACAAAAAACGAGCATCTTGCAGTAATGAACGTAAAAGTGAAGTAATGAGGTAAATCAGAACAAAAATATGGAGGTGAAGGACAGAGCTGAAAAAAAATACAGGAATTGTAATAACAGTTTGCATTAAATGACCTGTTGTAGGCTATGCAGGCTGGTTTACATCCAGTATGTTGCATAATTTGAAATGCGTTTTACAGCCTATGTTTTATTTAATTAAGTTCCAACAATTCATGTTTAGTTATTTATTAATTTACATATGTGAGTTCAGTGTGTTATATTGAATCGTTTCTTTATTTATACATGTAGTGAATAATGCTGCTTACAGAATGCCAAGGTTACGTTTGATGCCCAAAGAGCAAATAAAATGTGCATATTCAATTCTACATACAGTACAGCTTTCACACCATCTGCTAAGTGAATAAATATTTTTTTTGTACAGGTTTTCATTTGTGTAGGCTAGATACATTTGTGTGCTATATTCCGAGTATCTGAAATGCACTACAAAAGTCATATTGACTACAGAAATGACGGCTTAACCTAATCAGTGTCAGAATAACAACATAGGCTTGAAAATAACACGAATTTTAATTCAGAAATGAAAACATATTTTTGTGTGTACTGTTACTTTAAGAGAAATAAAAGAAAGAAGATAAGCTGAGTATAACAAACTTGAATTAGAATTCCTCTATTATGTTCTCAAATGTTTATAGTGACACGTGTTAGGAAGTAATATTTGTATTGTACCTGTCTGTTTGACCACAGTTTATATTACATAACAGTTGTTTAACGTACTTTTATAGAGTCTTTTAAAACCCACAGCATGACTGACATGTTACGGCTCCTCTATTAAATTATTCACAACAGTTATTCATTCAATTTCAGGTGATGCTGTTCTTGTCAGGTGTGTATTAGAGACATAAACTTGTGTTGTGGAAAAACAGCAGAGAGAGTTTAATGGTTGGTTTAGTGTGAAAGTACAAAGAAAGGTAATAGAGATCAGGGAACCCACGACACAATTCAGCACCACATGCGCAAAGCGCAATGTCTCCTCATGGGGCAATTTAGAGCTGGAAAAAACACATACAACAACCAGAATTTAATCGAGCCCAAACAATAGATCTTTAATTAAAAATGATAACCAATCAAGCGGAATATATATATTTTATAAGCTTTACTGTATAGACCAGGATGAATGTCATGAAGTTGGTTGAGAGACTTTTACAAAGCTACTGTAGATCACTGTATAGGTACTCAAGATTAATATGAGATTGGCAGACACTGCGTGTGTTATCCCATCTACATTTACATTTACATTTAGTCATTTAGCAGACGCTTTTATCCAAAGCGACTTACAAGTGGGGTAGGTAATGGAAGCAATTAGGACAGCATAAGTACAACAAGAGCATAAGTGCAATCAAAAAGAAGAGGTTTCATATAGCCTAACACAGTATATAGAAACATTCACTCATACATTTTTTTTTTTTTTTTTTTTTTTTTTAAGAGTAGAGAAGAAACGAGTAGAGAAGAAAAGAGTAGAGAAGAAACTTGAGTCAGAACAGAACAGTAAGATGTTGGCGGAAGAGATGGGTTTTCAGGCGGTTCTTAAAGATGGCTACAGAATCTGCAGATCTTGTAGCAGCAGGCAGATCATTCCACATAGGTGGAACAGATCCGGAGAAGGTGCGCGAGAGAGATTTTCTACCTTTATGGGATGGCACCACAAGACGCCGTTCGTTTGCAGAGCGTAGGGATCTGGCGGGTACATATGTCTGCAGTAGTGAGTGAAGATAAGGTGGTGCCAAACCAGTGGTGGTCTTGTAGGCCAGGAGCAGAGTCTTGAATTTGATGCGAGTGACTATAGGGAGCCAATGTAGCTTAATGAGTAGAGGAGTAACGTGTGCTCTCTTCGGTTCATTAAAGATGACTCTTGCCGCAGCATTCTGGATCATCTGTAGAGGTTTGGTTGTGCAAGCTGGAAGTCCTCCCAGTAGTGCATTACAGTAGTCCAGTTTGGACAGGACTAGAGCCTGTACTAGGACTTGCGTAGCATGCTCTGATAGGAAGGGTCTAATTTTCCTGATATTGTAGAGGATGAATCTACAGGACCGGGTGGTGCTGGCAACTTGATCTGTGAAGTTGAGCTGGTCATCGATCACCACTCCCAGGTTTCTTGCCTTTCTGGAAGGTGTGATGGTTGATGAGCCCAGTTGAATGGAAAGGTTGTGATAAGTTTTTATATCAGCCAGGATTACAAGCAGTTCGGTTTTTGAAAGGTTCAACTGCAGGTGATGGCCGTTCATCCAGAGTGAGATGTCGGCTAGGCAAGCTGAGATGCGTGCTGAGACAGTCGGATCGTCAGGGCGAAAAGACAGGTAGAGTTGTGTCATCTTCTCTCACTATCGCAAGAGTAACGAGCTGCGGCTGCAGGCCGCCAGTGCAGCCAATATTGATAAGCTGGTCTTCCTATTTTCTTATCTAGATTAGCGGGTTTTATAATTTCCTATTTATGGACATAAAGGGAACAAATATCTTTCTTTTAAAAATGTGTTCAGTTAATGAAAATAAGTCATGTACACAGCAAAACTGCCAGTGTAAAAAATGTAAAATGGATAGTCACAGTGTATATGTAATCCACACTCTCAACGTGTTGATTATATATACACTGTGAGAGTTAATTTGACCTTTTTTAACACTGCTGATTTTACTGCGTACATGCCCTGGGGGTGAGAAAATAACAAAATAATTTTCATATCGGGTGAACTATATCGGGCTTTAAGAGCTAATTCTGTATTTTACATACAGTAGCTCTTTTGGTCTGAGCAAATAGGAGATTAATGAAGTCATTTTTCTCGGGGAGCCGTGCAAATTATCATAGCAGCTTTGTATGAGCTCACGCGATTACACCCTCATCATATAAACCCTGTCACAAGATAAAGTGAAAAGGAAATGATTCTGGAAAGCGGAGGAGTGTTGAGATACAGATACTCTATGAATGCGTCAGCGCAAGTACCTTGAAGAGCCGACCAACAAATAAGCCAATAGAAAATGAGGAAAGTATCTGCGTCATAGTCACAACCTAATGACATGACTAAAAGGATGAATAATGTTGTCAATGGCGAAACAATGCTCTTAACAACACACGCTGTTCGCAACTATTAAGAACACAAGGGCTAGCCTGGTTAAACAGAACGATGGCTTTTAAAAGCGTAACAAAACATTGACATGCAAATCCAATTTCAATCTCTCTTTCCAACACACACACACGGCGCAGGAGAGGCGCACCGCTCTTCTTAATTAGCTGTGAAGTGTGGATTTAGCTAAAGTGACTCTGGAAGTATGAAATTCACAAAATGGCTCTTGTTTGGCAGGCAGGGGTGGGTGGGTGATGGTTTGGAAAAGATGAAGTACTAATGCATCTGACAGTCTATCAGAAATCAGAGTGGGATTTAGAAGCATCAAAAAACGCTCTTCACATTTGAAAAAGTCTTCACGTAAAATCACATCTTCGCTTTGATCGCTGCTCGTAAGCAGCACACCATCAACCAGAGTTATTCATATACTGTATACGTGTCAGAGAGTGCATTGCATTACTTTTTCATAAATTTACAGGATTTTCATTATCGCAGTTATTTGGGTGCTAAGTTTTTTTTGTCATTTAGTCAAAATCTAATTTTATGTTAATGCTATTGTTTTCGTCACCCATACAAAAAGTAAACATAATTTTAGGTAGATTTTATGGTTGTACTGATTTGTAAACTGACTAAAAGTCACAAGCTTAAAAAACTGTATATTGTTATCTTATAGGAAAGATTAAGAAAGAAAAACATCAAAACAATCATCATCGATTCAACCTCATTTCTTTAAAAACCTGTATATGACTCTTTCATCAGTGTAACAAAAAATAGATATTTTGAGAAATGTCTCAGTGGATATGTTCAATGGGGGTCCCGGGTCCTATTGTTTGGTTTCTTCATAATACATTCTTTTGTGTTCTGCTGAAAAAAGACATAAAGGTTTGTTTTTTTATTTTTGGATGAACCGCTCTAAAGTCCACAGAAAAACGCACATTTTTTGTAATAATGACAATAAGACGTGAGGTGTACGTCTTATAGCTACATTTGACAATTTAGAGAATTGTGATCCAAAAAGAAATGGATGACATTATAAAGTCTGCTTACATTTGAAGAATCTGCCAATAAGAAAACGCCATCTTTTCTCTCTCACAATCTTCAATTAAGATACAAAGATTCTGCTGGTCTGACAGATGTTTTCCCACGATTAATAGTCTCTGATGTTTCCATTGTCAGTAAGAATTATACTTCATTACACGTCGTATTAATTGTGAAAGTTATGCAGTACGCTTTTAATAAGTATGCATTCATAACTTTGCATTGTGCAGGAAGCAAAATAAAGGCAGACGGGTCAGAGGCAATTCTGTCCATAATCAAACTTTTATTAATCTATCAATCGACTGCAATCCTTCAAAACTCTCCTGTAACCGATTGCTGATGATAAATATGTTATGTTGCGCAGTAAAAGCCTGAATATTTTTCAACTAAATAAATTGTGAAAAAAAAGTGAATTAGAAATACCAGGACCAATCTGATCTGGGGGTTGAGGCACATTTACAGGCCCAGTCTCTGCCGATGGCTGCCCTGCCCTTCAGTTAGTCATTCTGTGTACGTTTTGGTGATTACAGGGGAAAGTTTGTGATGGGATTTAGACCGTGAGAACATTAGGATCAGCGTGTGAATTATCTTTCGCATTGACGGATAGGGGAAAAAGAGGAAGTATGTGCGCTATGCAAACTGATTTGATTGAGTGCTGCAATATTGCTGGACACCTTGTTCTTTGCTAGGAAAACACAGATTGTACTTCAGTGTGAAGATCTTTGTCTGAACCACTAATCAATAATTTGATACTATATTAGTATGGTGAATTGTTTTAAAGGGTTCATATTTTACACTTTTTCGCAGAGACGTTTTTAATGCCACAGTCACACTAGTCTTTCAGAAGGCAAAATGCCTACTTAGCTACGGATATGGTCAGCAACCAGAAAGAAAGTTTTTTATTTACACATCATTGATTTCATCCTATTTGCTCCGTTGATGTTGCTTTTGTCATTTTAAAGCTGTGTTGTACGAAACAGGATTATTTGATTCTGTTATATTCAGTGTTTCCTTGAACTTAAAAGATCACGTTGTGACTTATCAATCTTCTATGGGTCACACATCTTCACATGACATGAATTTGCAGTTCAGAGTCATTATAGTTTTATTATAGTTTTGTTTTCAGTTTTAATGTAGTTTTATTATTAGGCTATTTTAAATAAAACTTAAAATAAATGTTAGTTTAGTTTTTAGCAATTTTCTTATGTGCTTTTGACATAATATTAGATATTTGATTATAATATTGAATATGTTTTATTTATTTTTAGTATTTTTTTAATGTTTAGTTTATTTATTTTCAGTAAATAATTGTAATGCCTATACTCATTTCAGTTTTTTCCTTAGGGAACATTGCTAATTTTCATAAAATTTTCCTTAGGTAACATTGCAAATTTGTATTTAATGTGAAATTTTCTAATAATATTTAGGCAAATATTTTATTTAATTTCAATAGTTTAAGTAAAGAAAAATATGGGTGAGAGTTCAATTCACTTTTTGTTTCCGGTTTATGCCATCCACATGCGTATGTCATTCGCATTGTATGAAAGTCAATTTAACGAAAAGTCCAAGGCTGCTACATTCTTTTTTTTTCTTTCTTACTCTTTAGCCCATTGCACATTCTGAATCTGAAATTTGCGTCCGAAATTTCCGCACGTTGAAAAACAAGTACGACCTCACGTTGTGTCAATCATATTAACTCTGCCTCCGATATTTTCGTCCATCATCAAAAAATTGGGACCAGGTTCGATTTTCTCTGTTTTTCGCATCCGTCAAGCATTTTTAGTGGCTTTTTTAACAATTCAGAGTTGCGAGGCCAATAAGTACAGGAGGCCATGATGAATAGAGGCGAATGGGCAAATTTGGCCCGGGTGCCGGGGTTACGCCTCTGCTCTTATTCAATGGACATCCTGGGATTTTTAATGACCACGGAGAGTCAGGACCTTGGTTTAACGTCTCATCCGAAGGACGGTGCTTTTTGACGGTATATCGTGCCAGTCACTAAACTGGGGCATTAGGACAAACACCTACCAGGGTGCAACTCCTGCTTCACTTTTTGCGACCGTGTCCATCTCGAGCACAAACGCATCTGCATAGCATCTTGGGCATACTCTTCGCGGATTAAGCGTGGACGTCCCAATTCGACACATGCGCAGTACAAATGAGTATGTGTGCTCTACCAGACCGTCTGAGGGCAGCGCTGTGTCGCATCATTCACAGACCCACTGCAAATTTATGATAGAGGAAGACATCCAAACAATCCAAGCAAACAGCAAGAAGACAACAAAGAACAATAACCAAACACTTTGGAGAAGGATATGCTATTGAGAGTGTTTGAGCGGCACACTATACACTTTCTGTGATTATATTAGCCCCTAGTGGACAAATGCACTTTTTAACACATGGGCTGTTGTATGCATCACTTTCCTTCTGATAACCTAAATTGCGTCATGCGGACGGACCATTCTTAGGCCTTAGCACTTCAGGAATCATTCAATTCGTCATATTTGCAAACCTCTTCTGATCAAGCCTTATAATATGATATATTACTCCTATCAGTAGCAGCATTAAAGAAATGCGGAGTTCACTTTAAATGTAACACTTCAAAGGGTTCTATTGCCCTAGCAACCAGCAGTTATCTTTAGGTATCCTTCTGACATCACAGCTATGATGATATCCGAATACAAGTTTTCCAGTTCAGTTACCTTGGGGATGAAGAATTCCAATGAATGTTAATTGTCAGCATAAGTCTATACAAAACGCCATAGTATCAGTGTTTTCTTTCAAAGAACCAAAATGTAATTGTGACTATTCCTCTATAGATTAGAACTAACTTCACGTTCCACATTTCTTTCTCTCCTCTACATTATCGGGCCCCTAGGGAGCCCGGAGGGCCCTACAAATTACCTGCATGTCAGTAAGCGCCTGGAGAGAGGGGTCACAAAAGAACGGCCGGAAATTGATGCTGCCAGTGAAGTGCCATCACCCATTATTTTTCTATTTTTATTTTAAAATGAAAATCCTCGGGTTGAGTCATGGCTGGAATTTATATAACGCTATATTTTGTTATTTAAGACCTCTTGCACCGAAATTAATTTGAAGTATTTTCCAATAAAGTCCATGATTCATCTTCTGGGTTGGGAACATTGCAATAAATTAAGCAAAATCACAAAGGGGTTGAGATATATTACAGCTTTAATAAAAGCACAAAATGGAAAAGATTTAATAAAAATAGTTTTAAAATGGATCGGGAGACGATTTGCATAGCGATTCCAAAGGAGATATTGTTGATCAACCTGTATATCAATCTGAACAAAATGGTAGAGATTTTAGTTTGTACTTTTGAGATGTTTTGGAGCGTAAGTTTTTTTCATCAGACAACATGAGAAAACAAGTCCTCCGGAAGAAAAAAAGAAGACCAAATGGTCCGATGTGATTTAACGGCTCTAAAGGTTACAGTGAATGTGAGGAGCGCAGGCTAACACTGAAGTCTCATGATGTCTCCTTGGCGCTCTGATTGGCTGATGACCTTGTCAAAGGGCTCGACAACTACCAAATGGCCTGGGGGCCAGCATGATAGACTGTCGGGGGAGTTGAAAAAACTTGCAAATCAAAGTCAACGCAAAAGTGAATTTGATTCTCATAGGGTGTGTGTATGGTTTGCACACTGCTGGATAGCCTCAGCTCTGACAAATACTCAATAAAGTGAATTAAGAATCAAGCTCAGCGGTAAGAGCATTGCGATGACAGCGCAGGGTTGTGGGTTCAATCCCAGGGGATTGCACAAACCCAAGTATAAATGTATAGGATAATGCAATTTAAGTCGCTTGTCTGCCAAATGCGTAAATGTAAATATCCCTGTAAAAGTTATCTATTATTTCTTAAGTAAACAGAAACACCCTGCGTTCCAATTCGGCTAATTTTTGAACGCATGGCAAAATAGATTGCACAAACTGGGACATACTTACAGGAAGCGGAAGTGGCCGTGGTTGCCTAACAACATTGAGTCCGATAAAGTTCACACACACACATCAAAATACAGCTCTTCTTTCCATTCATTGATTATTTCATATGTGATGTTTACTGTATACTTACATTTGTTCATTTAGTGACGGATCAGTTATTTCATTTATTAATGAAGTGGAGCGTCACTAAACTTCACCTACACGCGGTGAGTTGTGGGTAATATCAGCCGTCTGAGATTGCATAATTCTGCACCCTGAATTTCTATCAGAAGTAGAAGACCATTCGGGAATCTTTGGAAGACTATTTTCAACAATTCTATTTTCGAAAACTATTTGGGACGGATAGTATGCGGATCGAAACGCAGGGACAGTTTGGATACAAAGCGCCGTTTATTACATCCGTGCATCTCTTGAAGTTATTTCGGTAACACTTTACATTAAGGTTCCCTTCATAAAGGATGTATAAATGTGTTCATTAATGATTAATAGGTCATAAACACATGCTTTACAAAGCAGTTGTAAACTTGTTTGTTCACAATGTTTTATTAATGATTTAATTACTTCCAATAGTTAATCAAGACCAGACAACATTTAGGCAACTTAAAATTTATTGTAAAAACAGAAGCTCACAAGGCTACATCTATGATCTGAATCATACATTTGGAAGTATTGGCAGCCCATGAAAGCACACTTTAAAGAAAAATCAATGCCTGTGAAATATTCATTAATAACTTCATAACACCAAACTTGGAAAAAACGTTTAGAGTTATACATGTCAGCAAACCATGAAAGTGTGCCTTAATATAGTGGATTCATGTGAACCATTTATGAAATATAGGATAATAAGAAAAAACAATTTTGCCAAAAAATATGAATAAATGCATTCATTAAGCATTTATAGCATTTCCGTTAAAAATGGTTCACTATTTGGCAGGTATTTCGTAAGAATCCCTTTTTACTTATTCAGTTATAACTCCTTTGTCATGCATGTGTAAATGACTTATTAATCATTAATGAACACATTTAAAAATGCTTTATGAAGGCAAACCTTGTGTTCTAATGAATATGAAGCAAAATATTTGGAAGAATGATTGTAACCAAACAGTTCTGGGGCACTAATGACTAGCATTTGTAGGAAATACGATGGTAGTCAATGGTGCCCCAGATCTGTTTGGTTTTCCACGGTCTTCAAAATATCTTCTTTTGTGTTCAGCAGAACAAAGAAATTTATACAGCTTATGTCCATCCATTTAATGACCATTTAGCTGACTATTACAAATTGTTCAATTACAGCTAGTAGCAAAAAAAGTTAGTAGAAAACGTTTGCAAATGTATTATTATTTCTGAAGCGATAAAAAAATATAAATGTAATACTTTTTGATTGAGAACTGGGGGACGCTGTCCATCTGCTCTGGGATTCTTTTCGGTTTCTCTGTTCAGCTTACCTCAGCAATGAGACACAGAGGCAAGATCTTGAGACCTCCAGTTTAATCTTTAAATTCGTTCATCTTGGCCGTGGCTTTATTAAACAAGAGGAGACGCACTGTTCTGGCTACCGTCTGCCGAAGATTTACTGCTGGTCTACGAAGTAAAGTCTTTCTCTCAATGATTAGATTATCATTATTCTATGTTAGACACTGTGTCAGGCACCGTGTACGTTAACACTTTTATGACAAAAGTAAAGCAATGAGGATTTTAATAAAGATTGAACCCACTAAGTGTATTTCACATTTGATTTTATTACCTTTGCGAACAGCAATTAAAAGAATGTTTTGAGTGTAGCTTAAAGGGAGAGTTTACCCCAAAACTAAATGTCTGTCATCATTGATTCACACTCATGTGATTTAAAACCTGTATATGACTCAAAGCATAAGCTCTTTAGATTGTGTGTATTTAACACAACATTCATTTCTCTTTTTACAAAAGTATTTTTTAAGTACATAAGCACTTCATAGCCATACAATTGTCTTATCTCGTTTTTCTGCACTTTAGTTTCTGATCTAGCTTCAGTACTTCAGCTCAACTCAGCTGTACTTGTTGGCTGTTGTGTGGTAGTTTGTCAATGATGTTCCCTTCGGATAATAGCGCATGCTAAATGAATAAATTCAAATGTACTTTTTCGGTGTTGAGCGATACTAATGTTGATGTCTGAATGCATCCCCAGACATCCATTTTCAATATCAAAGAACATCAAGGGACTTCTTTCAAATCACAGAATGAAACTTCAGATTAATTTCCTCTGCTTTTCATTTCTATCATTACAGCTTCGACCGTGATTTCCCACCGCTTGCGTTCCCTCGGTGTATTTACCTCAATTTCAATTTGTCCTGCTTCGAAAATGACCATGTTCACAGACAGAAAAAATGCAAACATAAACATTTATTCTCTCCGAAACTTCAGAAACAAATTTCCACTTATCGAAACGGCCACAAGGGAAAAGCGCAACAGATGCAAAGAGGAAACGGTCCAAACGCTAGCCACCAATTCCCAGCGACCCCTGTGTGAACAGACTAACACAGGAGGCTGCTTTCACTCCACGCTGACGCGCTCACTGCAGGAAGCACTTATTGTTTAAGTGTCTCATGACATTTGTGCCCCTCGTGGTCTTCACTGACCTCAACAGCTTTGCAACAGCATGAATCTATCTGACCTATGGGTCGATTTTAGTTCATGTGACAGAATTCATAGACATTCCTCAGGGACCGGAACTGTATCTTGGTGATTTATTGGCTCGTATCAAGGGCAAACCCTCTTTTTGCATCCGATTTCCTCAAGTTACAGCAATGTTAATAACACTTATGCCAATAATGTTTTGCCATTTGATACACAAATCCTGTCCTTTAAATCTGCCCTTTTGCTTGCAACCCTGTTACATCCTTTTTTATGTTATTTATATCAGTTATTGTTTATTTTGTTATATCATCTCTGTCCGACTGAAAGCTCATGCCCGTAACATCTGTCAGCCAGGCCCCCCCATGCATCAGCGCTTTCTCTGGACCTTTAACATCACAGACTAGACTTCCCATAATCCCTTGCACCCGATTATCACCATTGTTTGACCATTTTGATACTTGTGGATGTTACCTGTCGAATTCTATTTACCTGCAGATGTAACCTGTTACCTGGATTTTTTCACCTGTCTTCAGTTCACCCGTTAACCCTGCAATAAATCCAAGTCCGCTTCAGTTTACTGTGTAGCATAGTCCATCATCCCTAAAGCAGTTCTTATGTAATAAAAATTGGTGTTATCAAAATTGACAAGCTTTCCAATTCTTTTATTGGATAAATATTTACAAAACCCACAGACAAACATGATAGTTGAACAATAGTAATGGTTCATGAACAAAAAATT
This sequence comes from Triplophysa tibetana, assembly GCA_008369825.1. Lineage (NCBI taxonomy): Eukaryota > Metazoa > Chordata > Actinopteri > Cypriniformes > Nemacheilidae > Triplophysa > Triplophysa tibetana. Next base: position 15,390,461 of record CM017906.1, on the reverse strand, counting down.
GAGATACAAGGTTTTGGTCCAACAGCAACGATATGCATGTTTATTCAAAGGGACAATTCTTTCAAAAATGAAAATTCTGTCATTTACTCGACATCGATTGAAGAACACAGAGAAAGATATTTGGAAGAACGCTTGTAACCAAACAATTCTTGGCCACCAATGACTACCATGGTAAGAAAAATGACAATGATAGTCGAAAGTGCCCAGAACTGTTTGCTTTAATACATTCTTCAAAATGCCTTCTTTTGTCTTCAAGAGAACAAAGAAATTTATCACGCATATATTTTCCTACTATTGTAGTCAAAGGTGGCAAATAACTGTTTGGCTACAAGCATTCTTCCAAATATCTTTCTTTGTGTTCTTCACTCGAGGTCGAGTAAATGACAGAATTTTCATTTTTGAAAGAATTGTCCCTTTGAATAAACGGCATATCGTTGCTGTTGGACCAAAACCTTGTATCTCAATTTTATTTTCACAAGCCATTACTATTGTTCACTCATCCTGTTTGTGGGTTTTGTAAATATTTAACCAATAACAAGTATTGGAAGGCTTGTCAATTACAACACCGTCATCAGAACAAAGAACATTTATACAAATTTGGAACATGTAAATGAAGACAGAATTGCTATAAAGTTTCAGAGATTGACACAAATTAGTGTTTTACATTGTAATCAAACATGTTTGTTAGTTGCACTTCCCCATGTTGATGCACAACTGACCATTTGCTTTTATTTTTAGTAGTTTCAGGCTCTGTTTGTGCCCCATTCATGGCAATGATGAACGACATCTTATCATTTGCTTGAATGAGACGTTTGATTGTAAAGCATCGCTTAAGACCTCTATAAGCTGCAATTCAATAAGCGGCCCGATTAGCAATCATCTTATCTTCTTTGTGTCCCCGCAGACTAATTTTATAAACTGAATTCTGCAATTAAACGCTCCATCTCCCTCGCGCCGCAGTTCCGGCGGTTTGTTTTGTACTTACATCGTAGGTGCGTACGCTCCGAGAATCATCTCTGTGTTTTAAACACTTGCACACTTACTCTCTGCTGCACAGCTGCGTGTCACAGCGGTTCTAAGTGCACTTACATACACAAATTGACTTCCCAATGGGTGGGTTAATGCTGGAAAAGTACAATTTAGGGTAACATTCTGGATGGGGCAAACAAATTCTTCCATCACCCCCCTTTGCTTACACTAATAAGATGTCTCCCTCTTTACCTTAAAATAACGGGTATTGATTACCAACGTTGCACAGGCGACAGAATGCATTGACCGCACAGCAGGGTCCATGTACAAGGGCTTAGCCTTTTTTAAGGTTTGACCTTTGAGGTTTTAAAACTTTCTGAATTCATTGGCGCCTTTTGAGAGCAGCACAAACATGACTCTATTGTACCTGGGCACACTGATAGCCGCAAGGCGACGCTTGCTGGAAGTTTCAAGTCAGGCAGCATCTGGGTAGCAGCCCTTTCAGCTTTTTAGATCTATTTTTGAATCATTTGTTCGTCATGATAGATGAATAATGTTTATTCACTATGTACCGCAACATATGCTCTCCCACAGACTCATGATGTGATGATCATTTTTAAAGTTGCTCAGTTATTGTGTGGTCTGCTCGTTCCCTTTGAGCATGGATAAACGTCTTGTGAGACAAAATAAAACAAACAAAACATTAAATATTCATAGAGTAATAAAAAAAACATTGCACTCAAATTGTTTTTAGGTTTGAAAATATATAACCAGATATAATAGTATTTAGGAACGTTCAAACGATTTTTTATATTTAAACTATATTTCATGTAGAAAACAAAATTGTGTGTTTGTACCCTTTTGTCATGTTGTCATTAATGTGTTGAACCATATTACTCTGCTTGGACACCAAAAAATGTTAAAACATAATTTTGTATATGGCACTTGATACTGTTATCGAATTTAAGAAACACGTGCATCTGAAGAGCATCTTAAGCCCCTATTCGCACGGGATTAGTATTACCTGGGGACCTCTAGTCCTTTTTAATAATTGAAGAAGATTTCTGTGATCTTAATCGTGTGCGAATCAGTTATGTCTGTAATTTGGTAAAAGTAAAATTCCCCCACAAATTACCTCCCTTTATTTTGACGAACATAGAGGTCCTGTGATATTATTAGTCCCGTGAGAATCGGCATCTCTGTGATTTGGTGGACTCTCGTTTTTCAAGGTTTTATCCATCGTTTGCGAAAAGTGGAGGTATGTGTTAAAGTGTTTTTTATTATTTCGGGTGCTGGGATATAGACTGTCGTTTTGCCAGGAGTCTCTGGTTTCGTTATTTCTTATGGAAACTCGCGTAACATGTGAGACCCGCGATCACGGTGATCTTTCTGGTTCACGATTGCGGGTCTCAAATCCTGCCGGATACGGTCGTATGTCATTATACACCATACAACTATGGGCAAAGCCTTGCCATCATATCCAGGAAATAAGTCTGTGAATTTGAGTAAAATCACTCAAATTCACAGTCACTTCGAAATCACGGGAGGTCCCCAAATGTATCCCATGCGAATAGGGCTTTAGTGTTCAGAGGGGTCTATGCACTTTACTTTTGGGACCCACTGTTTGTGTTTCACACATCCTGTATATTTCCACTCCACATATGAAAATATTTCAAACTTTACGCATTGCTTATCAATCCACATTCTGAAAAAGACTGACATGGAGTGACAGAAATGTCTCAAATTGTTTGGTCAATAGATTCACTTCATGTTTTTTCATTTTGCACGAGGCCAAATAATGTGATTAAAGCACAATTGCCGAATTGACCGTCAAGTTTTTCTTGGCTATTGTATTTTACTGTTTGAGAATTTAGACATAATAGAGTGTTGCAGTGATGACGCACTTTTGTAGGCCAACCAGGAAAACACTGCGGCGCACTGGTTCTCTAGGCATTTTTAACACAGACTTTTTGAAGATCGCACAAAAATAAGCTCTGCGATTAGCAAAGGTATCTCATCTACAGATTTGTTCACATCATATCTGCAGAAGTAAAAAGGTAACAGGCTATAAACAATTACTGATTTAAACTGACGTATAAATCTACGTCACCACCACAAATCCTCCGACAACTTTTTCAATCTTCATAAAAAACGTGTTCCTTGGTAAGTAATTAGGCTACTCTGTGAATAAATCCTCATGTGCGTTTTTAGGGAATTGTGCCCGTGTTAGATTATTTTGAGATTTCTATAACATCCCGAATGTCTGACGTCTACGTATTTTTTAGCAATTTTTTAGCAACCACCGTTCTACGACACGATTAAGCTTCAAAAATCACGATTGAGTTATAACTGGCTGTTTTTTTCGTAGATTAAAACATGAGAATATTTAAAGGCTTTCTTACGGCATCTTATTTAAGGAATTTGACAAAAAATATATAAAAAAACCTATAGATTTTGGGGCGATGGAACCGAAAGAGGTAAATGCTAACTAGCTTCCATGGTTTGCGTACAAAAATGGGGAATGTGTATTTATGTGATAACTTTGGGATAGCTAACATCACCTCTTCACTTAATGTAAAAAACAAAAAACTCTCACTCGTGCATGCAAAAAAATGGCTCTTGTTTGTGACTCATTCCTCACCTGCTCTGATTTATAATGTCTAGGTTTTTCACACTTATTTGGCAAAAAATTTGTAACGCCCCCCCCCTCCCCACCTTCATCTTAACGTCCATCACACTCCCATCTCCACGCACATTCCCGCCTCTGCCTAAATACCCCCTCCCACCCCCTCACTGTGTCATATAGAATGCACAGCTCGACCTCTGTGGGTGGTGATGCTCTGACATATTTGTATTGTTAAATCTTTTAAGTAAGGTCCGTGTAATAAAAACCTAATTTAAACTTTGTAATTATCATTCTACTGTCTTGATGATTTAATGATGATTACAGATGAGAATAAATCATCGTGATCAGTCACAATTATGGAGGTCTCGGTACATTCTCTCTTAAATGTATTGCTGGCAATGGGGAGCTTTACCCGCAGGCAACGTTTCACTTCCAAAATGCTATTGCCAAATTGCTCTGAGAACAAAACGATGAATCATTGAGAATAGAGGAAAACAGAAATAATAAACAGAATTTTAGAGGAGAACCGCAAAATAAAGATGATTTAAAATCAAATTAAACTCGGAGAAGAGGTCAAGGAACTGGATAACGTCGATGACAGATACTAGAAACTTTTTCATGTTTAAAAGGCTAAATACATGCATGCTTTTAAGAAAATGTAAATCATAGGAATATTAAAAAATTGTTGACATCATCTGACATGCTGTCATTAAAAGAACAATTTTGAGTTTACAGTATTGGATTGACATTTTAAGCCTATTGGTGTTTAGAAATGAATCAATTGTATTTATTCTTTGTAAAGAAATGTTTACTGTTTGAGCTGTACAGTTTTTACACAAAACTGTCCGTCTGGACTTGGTCTGGACCTCATTGTGTAAGTGCAAACAAGTTTTTTTCTTTGTAAACCGACTCTTTGTGGTATTCTTGCAGGCTTTCATTACAGGATTTAAAAATTGTTTTATTTTACAAACAAGAATAATAAGTGATTTTATCAAAGTAGTCTAATCCTTGTGATGCCTACCATAATTCCTGTAGCTGTGTTTTACAGTTTATCCCTGAGCACTGCTTTCTCCCAATGAGTTTCATTGAGAAGCATTACCGCAAACACAATTTTGCTCGTCCTGTGGTACTCAACAGCATATTTTCAGCTCATACCTTAATAAGTATTGTATTTTACTGGAGCGTTTTGTCAATAAAATATAAAAAAATATCTCCAGGGACATTTTCTTTCAATGATAACAGACAAAATTGCTCTTCATTGTTTGCTTTATTCTTTGAGTGCTTTTGTTGTTCAGATTGTGTGTGCAAATACAATTTGTTAGACCTTAGTGGTACAACACTTTGAGAGCACAACCAGGACATAAAACAATATACATCGAGATTTTTTTTTTCAAATATGACAAAAATGCACAGTGACAGGTAGTTTGTAAATGTCATTTGAAACCTTTGCTTTTAACCGTTTTAGCAGGTCAGACACAAATTGAATTGGACGATCACTTCATCTTACTGAACCTAACCACACACGGAGATATGTCTCCATCTGTCACACCGTGAGAGAGGTCGACCTCTGTTACACTGTCAGTCATTCGATATCTAGCTTAATATTGCTGTGCTGTTTTGTATTCCCAGAGACTGAAAGATTAAACTCTGTACGTTGCAAATTCTTAGTAAAGTAGCTTTCAAGTCTGAAACAGTGACCTGGATGCCACACGCTTTATTCGTTCCAGAAAATGACTGTCATAATGGCTGTAATTTTCTTGAGTCCGGGTGCTAAAGATCCATCCATTACATCCAGAATGACAGATATAATCGACATCAAAAGCATAAGAAATTTGTTGTGACTCTCACCCCGTCAGGTTCCAGTCTGACTAGCTTAACATCTTTTTGCTTAACGGTGCGCGCCAAGATTGTAAATGAACCGTAACCACCAGGGATAAAAGACAATTTGTCCGCCTAACAATATCAACACCTTCACAATGAATTATACAATATGTCGGGGACATAAAAAGGCTAGAGAGAAGACACCGACATGCACATTCTGGACGAATTAGCTCAATGCACCGCGTATGACTTCGCAGTCCTTTATGAAGTTTGAAGGCCACATCAACACAGTTTGGCACATTGTTTTTCACATTTGGATCAGATGATAAAATACCACAGTTACAAAACTATTCCACAACACAATACATTTATAAAATGGATCAACCCACCACATTTTGTGCTGTAATTGCATAAACGTGCATTGTGACATTGTGACAAATCATGCGTCCTTTTCCCTTTAGACTTGTGGAAAAATGACACAACAAGTTGGCTTACTGTACACAAATACCACACTCCCCTAACTTGAAAAGGTGTAACCTGATCTCAGTCTGTTGTTTAAAAACGCAGAGAAAACCCCCGTTCACCCGACTCTCCTGTTATCTCTTCGGCAGAGAATCTTTTTGAAGGACCTTCGGAAATCGCTATTGAAGATCGTGTATATAATGGGATTGAGGGAGCTGTTGCAATAACCGAACCAGAAAAAGAACTTGAAGAGCCTTTCTGGCACGCAGGAGTCGCAAAACGCCGTCAGCGTGTACGTGAAGAAAAACGGGAACCAGCAGACGACGAATACGCCTATAACTACAGCTAGGACGAACGTGAAGCGCTTCTCGCGGTTTTGACGACCCTTCCACCTGCTGGTCTTGGTCCTCTGGGAGGCCTCTTGCTTCTCGATGGTCTCATCCGGTTTGATTTGGCTCAGTTTGGTCTTGCTCTTGGAGCTCTTCTTTTTGAGCGAGCAAGGGTTGGAGATCTTGTGGTCGGAGGAGGACGATTCTTCCATGTCCACTCCATTTATTTCGTCCTTGTCGTCTGCGCCATTTGGCTGGACGTCCGGGTCCATGCTGAGCCTCTCCTCCTTTTCGTCCTTCTTGTCTGCTTCCTTTTTCCTCCGGTCCCCAGGGGGCGCTCTAGTCCTCTTCTTGGCGATCTGGTAGATTCGGATGTACACGAGCACCATGATTATGCAAGGAAGGAAAAAGGAGCCAATGGAAGAGGAAATGATGTACCACTGTTCTCGATTGATGTGACAGGTGGAGCCCGCTCCCTTCTTCATGGTAATGAGAGGCGGGAAGGAGATCACGATGGCAATGACCCACACGACAAAAACGATGCGCTTGATCCGTTGCGGCGTGCGTTTGAGGTTGTACTCGATGGCTTGCGTGATGGACCAGTACCTGTCCAAACTGATGGCGCACAGGTGAGTGATGGATGCCGTGCAAAAGAGAACGTCAAGGGCGAGGTAGATGTCACACCAGACCTTCCCGAAGGCCCAACAGCACATCAGCTCATTGGCTAATGAGAAAGGCATCACCAGAGTGGCCACCAGTATGTCGGCTGACGCCAGCGACACCAGGAACAAGTTCTGGGGAGCCCTGAGAGCTCGGCTCGTGAAGACGGCGATGATCACCAGCACGTTGCCAAAGACTATGAGGAGGATGAGGAGACCCACGAGAACGCTCAGAGGAAGGCTCACCAGGAATCCGTAACAATCCGTCGCGTTGGTCACATTGTCGCACTCCATCGCTGAGAATCGGTCTCTTCCTCTCGCAACCCAGATTATGTTTCCAGCTGATGACACGTTAGGACATCCAAGAGAATCTTTGCATTAGGCAGGAATGACATGTTTGGTCATTTGACATCTAAAAAACAAAAGACATTTAGAAAAACATTTTAATAACATAATAAAATAACCGTGTGAAAAACCGTGATAATGAAAACACCTTCAAACCATTTTAAATGAAAAACATGTATTAGCTCAAATAAGATGGACATTTTAACATTAAGCAAACATGAATAAAAAGCTTTTATTTCAAAAGGAGCACTACATTATAAGCTTTTATTAATAATACAACTTAAGGCAACAATATGATCCACTAGAAGCAAAAAGTGTAGGAACACCTTACCTTGGAAGGAAAAAAATAATGCGACGCACAAACTTGTTTATCCATCCACAAACAAATCGTGTTTAGTTTATAACTTCTCCGTTTTAAGTCGGTCACTATGAGAGAAAACTGCCTGACTGAGCGTGTTATGACAGCGCTTCGTCATCAGCGCTCAACTCAGCGGTGTGCGCGCGCTGGACCGGGCTCATCTCGCGCACGGAGCTAATAGAGGCGTAATCATATTACCCGCTGTGAGCGCGCGTCGTGCACGAGAGACGCCGGAATGAAGTGCGAGTGTGTGCGCGCGCACTCCCGTTCTAAATGACTTCCCATTCGCCGTGTGCGGGCCACGCCCTCTTTCTGATTACACCGGCCTCCGTTGCTTAGCAGCGCTCAAGAGTCGCGGTGGAAACGACGGAAATTGGCTTGAAACGCCTTTTATCAGCTCAATACAGGTTTGAATCAATTATAAACTATTTGTTTTTGGAGTGAACATTCGGATAAGAGAGAATAAACCTGAAGTGACTGTTTAGGAGGGGTTAATGATTATCTACGCGTCAAACAAAAACGCCTTTATTTAAGGGAAAGTTGGCCCACTTTTTAGTCAGGATGGGTATTACATATAGCCTAATGCATCCCTATGAAGAATATGATGACATTTAACTGTGGAGGATGTAAGTTAATTTAAGCAAAATATTTGAATGTGAGTTTTGGACTAAATGTTGACTAAAATCTTATTATAAGTTACTGAGATGTAACTCTCGGGACAAGTAGGCATACTCGTGTTGCAACTATTGCCTTCATTTTTAAAACGCATACTGAATTCTCACACACGTTAAACTGTTATATTCAATTAAACCACTTGCAGGTTTAGTTTTGCTGTTTCATAAAGTGATCTTCCTGAAGAAAGTTAACCATGGTTTTACTATGTTAACAGCTTATAACAACCATATTTTTTTGCGGATTGATTATCATTTGTACAACCAGTTTTGCATCAAATATACAATGGTTTAGACGGTAGTATAACCAGTTAGAAAGTTAATAAAAGTTAATTTGTAACTTAAATTAATTTTTTCTACAAAAACATACCGCTTAATATACTCAACCATGGATCATTTTCGTAAGGGATGTTACGTAATAACCTATGAATAATGAGTCATTATTTAATCTTTTCTTAATTTTATCAGTAGGTTCTTTGGAATTAATATATTTAAATTATTTTAATGTTTTTTTGTACTATTTTCTCCACATTGACACTCGGTGGTCTGACAGATGTTGTCACGATAGTTTTCATGGACGTTTAAATGATTATAATTTATTTGTTGTACTATTTCCTTCACAGTGACACATGGTATTTTCAATGGTTTTCAGCTTTACTCGAAGATCAATGTAAATATGAAGTTGTTTCAAGATCTTACTGATTTTCATGAGCATGGGAAAAATCTTAAAACATTTCTGAGTTACAAAATATTTTTTTAGTGATAAACAACGAAGAGGAAGCGCGTTAACTGTGATTATGAGTGACTAATCACACCATAGAATAGCGCTCAATGAGAACAGCTGGGAGCAAGAAGCGATGAAACAGCGACACCCACTGGTAAATTATAAAATACGTTTATTACTGTTATCAGGGACACTGCTGCAAATATCCTTGATTTGCTACAATCAATAGATGTTGTTTTACATTACAGTATAAATCCTATATCGTATAGAAATTCCTGAACTTTCTTTGTGGATTTTTCTTCATTGATTTTAATTATACATATACAAATCTTGAATATAAGGGACTGAGGGGCAGTTTCCCGAACAAGGACTTTCTCAAACCATGATTAGGCCTTAATTTAATTAGGACATCTAAGTCGTTTTTAAAGACATCCTTTACAAAGAAACATTACTGGTGTGCATCTTGAGACAAATCAATTGCACTGATATATTTTAAGATATGCCAGTGCAAGTTGTTTTTGATCAAGAAACCGCTTACATTTAAATTATTCTGAGACTAGGCTTAAGCCATGTCTGGGAAATGGCCCCTGAATGTTTTAATTGATGGTTCCACAAAGACCCTAATAAGGTGACAGGTAGGACTAATAAATGCTTTTTAAGGATTCTTGAGAAGTGTTCAGCACCGGAAAAAAAATCTTTAACCCTTTCAAGCTTTGAGGTCGAAGTGGATAGCTATCCTAAATGCCAGTTTTTTTGTATGCATGATTTTGATGACATTGTTGCTTATCATCCACTATACTACCCTACACACTCCCTGTAAAAACTCTTTGAAACATATGTGTAGTTCATGTCCTTAGAGCCAATAAGAAACATCTGAAAAAATCCTGACAGAGGTTGAAATAATTTACCCATAAAACGGTTGAAGAACACTTCGTTGACGTTCTATTAATGAAGACCGATAACATTTTGAAAAGATGGCTGGTGAGAGAACAGCAGATGTGACATTTGTAAGGCAGTCAAATGAACATTTATTTGAAGAATGCTTATCAAAGCAAAGACTTGACTGAAGAGGGTTGTGTTACTCATTTGGGCTGAGTTAGAAAGAAACCAACCAAGAGATTCACCTTTAAAGCTGTTCTTCTAGAGAAAGTAACATTAAACATGTCTGAACATCACTTGATAGATACCCTTTGAATCTTGTCAAATAAAAACATTTTGCAGTTACGAAAGAGCAACATGTTTTGTACTTTTTTTACATCCCTACCCACCCAGACAATAATGAATAAAAAAAGGTGGTAAAATAATAGAAAATCAACATGCTTGTTTCCTATACATGGCAAGGCAAGAAAGAAAGAAAGAAAGAAAGCAGGAAACAACACATTCTTACAGTAAAAAATGATCATGAATAATAACTTCTTCGAAACAGTTTCTATGACCTAAAAGCACAGACAATAAAAAAATAAACAAACCCTTAAGCTCAAATCATGTCGATTCACCAGAACATTACAAGTTCAAAATCAAATTTGCCATTGTGGTCTGATCAAAACTGCGCTGTCAGTATTCGCCATTAAAAGTATATAATTGTTTTCCCGTTTCGTTTGGACTACATTCCTGGTTTGCGAAAAAAAATGCTCTCATCCTAAATTGAATAGTACTGTTAGTCCACTTAAAAATCAGCCCCAAACCCCTGCATAATAAATGGCACATAAATGAATTATAAAAAAAACTTAGATGGAACACATCACAACGTCGTGTCCCTAATGCACATCTCACTTGAAGTACTCAAAGGCATTTATTATCACATAATAATAATTCCATTTTGTTAACATCTAACAAGTCCCTCGCACGCACATTCACGCACACAAAGAAAAAATGTACAGTTCTAAGCTTTTATACAAAACCAGGAATGCAATGCCTCTGGTGTATAGTTAAGCATGAACAGAGAAAGCCCTTTTTTACAACGTTTGTATTTTTTCCATTTATCTTTGTAGTTATTATTCAGCGTCTGCATCAGGCGCCATATGCACCGTATTGGCCAAACACATCCAGAGGGGTTTCGTCTGTAGAACGTCTGTGCTGGTAGAACCGTCCGAGAGCCCAGTCCAAACATCACATCCGGGTCGGTTCTTTTACAGCATTACGTTTTTATGAGGTCCATAAAGCAGCAACAGGTTCTGCTGGTTGATGAAGCAGCAATTTGTGTCCTTTTTCGTGCCAAATGTGGCCCCATTCATGTGAAGTGCCTCTATGAGAGCCGCTCTGTGGCTGCAAGTCTTTACACTGCTGCCAATGTTAATATAAGTAAAAGAAAATGAGACATGAAAATAAACAGCGTGGACACAATCCTAACAAAAGACATTTGGCTTGATAAACTAAAAATGTAATTGACAGTCACTTATAGTATGATACTAAACCAAAAGAAAATGCATGTTCTGGCTTCAACGGAACATTTCCATACAAAAAAAAGATTAAAAAGGTCATAATCAAAACATTATGGGTTTTGATATCAATACTTTGATGATTTGCACCATTTGAAACCAAAGGATGCCTGTGTGAATTTTAAATATACAGGAACACAAACTAGTCAGACAGAAGTTTAAATCAAAACATTTAATAAAGATACCATTAAAGCCTCAAAAAAAATCCAAGTTCTTAATAGAATGTTAACATTTAAATTTGCTGAGGCAACCTTTTTTCATTCATTGTTATACAATATACACGATAGACAATTAAAATAAATGATAAAATACTTTAGAAATTATAAGAATGCCCCCAACCATTTGTTTAATCGGTAACGTAAAAAATTGCGACCCTTTTACTTGAGGTGGATGCCAAATATCAATACAAAGTGCATTAAAAGCAGCAGCATAAGAGGGGCGGTGTATGAAACAAAATAAGGATCCTGTGACCACGTCGAGGTTCAGTGTTCTGAACAGTTGAAAGAGCAGGAATCAGGGGGTTACGTTTAAGACCAGTCCCGTAACGCCATAACTGGCCAACCTGACCCTAAAATCCTTCAAAATTAACCAAAAATTGATGTGAATGGGTGTTTTGGCATTCCTCACAGTAAATGTGGGCCTTTACCTTTGAGCAATGTTAAGCACCTGATATGTAGATGCAACTGATAGAACACAGGCAGAGCGCAACACTGTGGATATGGCAAACAAGTAAACAATCTTAGACCCACAACCTAGACCTGCACCGTATTAGCGAAACCATTGATGTGATTGTTGTCGATTTAAAAAACAAATCTAGATCTTGGTTACGTTGTTTCATTTTCTCTGAACCGGTTCCTATAATGAAAGAAAACGTTACTCATCACTGCAGATTAACTTCAAGCGTAGCAACATGTCACGCCTATCTATCCCAACATTGAATAGGAATGAATATGAAAAAAAATTGACCGATTGAGTATTAAAAATTAATACAGAAAAGGAATTACGGAATAAATTATGCTTTTGTAAATTCAACCTTTTTGTATTAAAAACCTCTTGGATACTTATGTTCAGACACAAACCACCCAACTGCACTGAATAGGCACAATTTCTATAATAATATAATAATAATAAAAAAATTAAACACTAAAATTTGTTCTCTGCTTCCGAACAGGTCCTCTGTACAATAAAAATCTTTTGGTTGTGGGATGAAAAGATCTCAGAAACATAAATACAAAAAAATAAAACGACTAACATACAGTATGGCGGCGGCAGCAGCAAAAATGAAGTTGTTTCTCAAAAATGAAGTTGAAAAAACGTTTTGTTTTTGCATACAACTGTTTTTCCTGGTGCCAAGAACCACTATAATGACTTTCAATAAATTGGCAAAATGATTGAAACATTTTAAGATCGTCTCTTCTCAGAATCACTGATATATATTCATTAATTTTGGCAACAGAAGTCTAGACATTGTGTTCTACTCGACTGGGGTAAAGGGGGCCTAACTGGCTATTATTCCTCCATTTGGAACCCAGTTATGCAGATTGCTGTCCTAGATGTCTTCGAGACGACATAAAAGCGATTCTGTTTTTTCCTCTACAGTGTGTAAGCCTCAAGCAGAGCATTTCAGACCATAGCTCGGTAGGGCCCCTGCATCTTTAGGAACTGGATGATAAATGAAGGACCACCAGCGACGATCTGGGGTGGGAGGTGACTGAGGGGGCAGTTCTCTATGCTCATGATGGACAGCTTACTGCATAGTGCCAACTCAAACGGCAGGCTGTGCAGGTTAGGGTTGTCGTTTAGGTACAGGTCCTCAAGGTTCTCCAGTGTACCTGTGGATGGAGAAACAAATTAGGATAGGATAAGCACCATACAGGTTTTGTGTTTGATGACAGCAGTGACATCATACCGATCTCCTCAGGTAGGTGCTGCAGTAGGTTCTCTCCCAAGCCCAGGTAGGTTAGGTTTGTCAGGTGACCGAGTCCTCTAGGCAAAGTGGTCAGCTGATTATTGGTCAGCACAAGTTTCTAAGAAAACCAACATGAAACAATGAGATGAGTTCCAGAGAATCCAATAGAATCACTCCAGATCTACACCTAACCAGAGTCACACCAGATTATGGATTCAATAAGCAGTATCAATAGCTTTATCGATATCGATAAAGCTATTGATACTGCTTATCGATACCGGTTCTTATCAATACTGTTATCGATAGTACGCTCCATAATTTAATGCAAAAAGGCATGATATGAAAAGATGTTAAACATTTTAAGTTTCTTTATTACAACTGAGCTTTAGAACTAACAGGAAACCGAAAATGGCACATAACAAAATGTGTGTGTTCCGTAGCATACCACTTACGGCACTTAGCATGTGCATAAGAGCACATCATTATGTTATTCAACATATTTACTTTAGATCACTATGGTTATTTGGCTGTTACATATATTTAAGTACTATTTTCTTAGCAAGTCATATTTTATTAATTATATGTACTATTTTTTATAACAATGTTATAACTTGTTCTCAAATAAAGGACTTTTATTTTGACGGGTTGCCGCAAAGGGGTATTTGACGGTAGCTTCCTCGTTGTGAAACGCGGGCGCTGAAAGCTCCAAAAGTGCAACCATGCCACTCTTTCACTCAAACACGCAAAAAAAGCAGATTGCAATTACATTGCGGAAATCATAAGCCCTAGATATCACACAAAGGTCAAGCAAACTTCGGCCATTCGGACATCATGTACAGGTCCAAAAAAGTACCAGTTCGCGTCACCCATCCCTACTTCAGATCTAAACCTAAACGGAGTCACTTCAGAATTGCACCTAGACACAGTCACTCCCAATCTGCACCAATAGCAGTAAAAGGTCGGCTGCCTGTCACTCCAGATGTGCACCTCACCAGAGTAACTCCAGATCTGCACCTAATCAGAGTCACTCCAGATCTGCTTTCAATGTCCTACCTGAAGATCCTTAAGGTAGGCAATCTCATTTGGGAGGGACTCCAGTTTGTTCTCCTCCAAGTCAAGCTCTCGTAGTTTCCGTAAATTCCCAATCCCGTGAGGCAACTTTTTCAATAGATTGTTGGACAATATAAGAACCTGAAAGAGAATAGCATGAAACCATGAGCCACAATAATGACACCAAACAACATGTGCAGTAATGCACTTCTAAGAATGTGTGTAGTTGCATGCACTAAAGAAAAACACCCTTAAATCCTTAGTTTGCAAGTGATCCATTACAACAAATGATATAGTACAGCACCTCTAAAGAGACGAGGCCGCAGATATCCTCTGGAATCTTGGTGAGCTGGTTTGTTGCCAGGTTCAGCTCCACCATGCTGGTCCACGTCCCAAAATCCAGTGGGAGGGACGTAAGCTGGTTGTCCTTCAAGAATGATTAAAAATATAAATTATGTTAAATCACCAGTAACATTTTTAGCTAAATGAATGACAATACACATCAAAAAGACACCTAATATTAGAGCATCACTTCTTAGAATGATGTATGTTTAGTTGTGCGTAAATACTACTATGTGGAGCTTTTTGGATATTATTAACAGATCCTTGCCCAAGTCAACACCACTACAATGTGATATATATAATGCACTAAATTTAAATCCTTAAATCTAGTGACTTCAAACGCGCTTTTACCTTCATATTGAGCTTGCTGAGCACTTTGGCTCTGGAGAAGATGCCAAAAGGGATTTTGTTGATACGGTTGTGCTCCATGTTGAGAGAGTAGATAGTTGAGAACTGGGAAGGGCCTCCCACTGGGTAAGACTGGAAACAGTTTCTTGCCAGAGTCAGACTCGTCAGGTTGACCAGGCTGGAGAGAAGACCCTGAGGAGGAACAGATGTGATGATATTAGTAACAGTGATTAGACAAAAATGCCCACCTTGTTAATTAGCATAGATCTGGAGATTTCTTAAATCAAAGCAAGCCTCACCTCTGGTAACACGGAGATGTTGTTGTTTTCAAGGTTAAGCTCCTCCAGCTCTCGGCACTTCGCCAAAGATCGAGGGATCGCTGAAAGACGGTTGTACCTTAGGCCCAAACGGTTTATACTTGATAGGTTACCTAAAACATTGAAGGAACGTGATTAACTCCACTGTTATAATCAAGTTTGTTGTTGACTTCTATGAAATAAAACAAGTCATCCCCATCATGAGTAGATCCTAACCTATAGTCTCAGGTAGGTCAAGAAGTTCATTGTGCTGCAAGTCGAGGTTGGTGATCTGAGTGCAATTGCCAATCTCTTTAGGAAGGTGCTCCAGCTGGTTGTGTGCTACATCCAGCGTTATCAGGTTACATAGTTCACCTAAAAATAATCAAAGAACATGACATTGCGTCTGACTAAATATATTTACTCCTACGTTAATTCGTTTAGTAATGGACACAGCAGAAATAATTTGGCAAAAAGTAAAACTGTCAAATCAATTATATTTTAAAACAGACTACTTTTATAATGTTTCTCTTTAGTCGTTTGTGGGTGTCCATCCCCAACTAGCTAAGAATACAAGTTTGAAACAGCAGAAAATGCTCACATCACTCACCAATCTCTGCGGGCAGCTGTTTAATCTTGTTCTCTCGTATGCTGAGCATGGTGAGTTTGGACAGGTTCTTGATGTCCTTCTCCACGGTGGTGATGCGATTAAATCGCAGGTAGAGCGTGGTAAGGGAGGTGACCCGGTAGACCACGGCTGGAATCTCCCGCAGTTTGTTATGCCGCAGGTCAAGCATACGCAGCTTTTTTAGGTTGTCCAGAGCGTCTGGCAGGCTGGTGAGAGAGTTCTCGCTGAGCGCCAGCGTCACCAGGCCTGAAAGGCAGCCCACCTCCGGCGGGAGGCTCTGCAGCTTGTTGCTGTACAGGTAGAGCTCAGTCAGCTGGGTCAACTCCTTGATGGAAGAGGGCAACTGATGGATGGATCTCTTGGAAAGGTCCAGGCGCATCGAGTTCTCCTCGCGGCACTTGTTAAGGTCCTTGATGACCTCCGCATTACTGAATTTTTTGCGGGTGCTGGGCGGCGGGTTGGGCCGCTTTATCGTGCTATCCAAAGTGAAGGCCACGGCGGGCGAAGCGCCACTTGCGTCCTTCTTCCCGTCTTTGGCATCTTTCCCTTTGGTTTTGGATTTCCCTTCGGCTTTGGGTTCCCTCTCCTTAGAGTCTTTATCTTTGCCCAGAGTACTGCTCATGGCGAAAGCCCCTCAGCCCAATGACACATGGGACCCTCAGTCTCTTCACTTTCTCTCTCTCTAGCACTTTGTTCGGTATTCAGGCGCAGTTCTGGTATTGAACCAAAGGGAAGGGGCTGTTAGATCTGTCTGTGCTCATACATACCTGTGTGTTCCTTTAGTTGTGTTGGAGGGCTGAGACAGTCTGTACTCCTAAAGGGGTTAAAACTCCATGGGGGAAAAGTGTGTTTGCTGTAGTCGGTGTGGTGAGGAGGCCAGCAGCATCATGCTTGTTCACTCTTTCCCTCTGCTGGGCTAGAGCTGTTGTATACAGATAGGTTGCCAGGATTAATATCCCTTGGCTGTTAAACAATCAAACACAAAAAAAGTTTAGTTTGGACAAAAAAATCGACAAAGACATGACTTAATACATCCAATATCTAAATGTATGGGCAAATGAGATCAGTTTTATATTTTCTTGAATTCCGTTTTATATTTTCCCATTTTTTATTTTCTATTTTTCTGTATTCTGTGTTTTCCCTCTTTCACTTTACAATAGTAAGAAATTAATTTGCCCACATGAAAAGAAACTTCAATTAACTATAATATTCACTTATGAACAAAAAAACCCTACGAATTTAAGTTACCCAGACTTTTATTTTGACTGGTTGCCGCAAAGGTTATTTGACAGTAACTACAATGCAGGTAATAGCTTCACGCAGGCATTGAGCGTGCAGTACACAAAATCACCACTTTTAATGCAGACACAAAATGGCAGATTATTGAAACCGCATCTTAATAATTCAAACGTTATTCATAGCGCTACTTTCTGGTTAAGAAGTAGTACATTTGCCGGATTCAGTGCTATTCCGTGTTATACAGTAAATTCAGTTTTTAATACTGGATTCCACTGTTCCGTCTGCGTTTTCTGTATCAGGGACCTTTAAATATTATGCATAGGAAAAAAACAAGAAATATAGCATTAGTGGCAAAATATTTCTTCAAATTCAGGATGTGAAAAATGTCTTTAATAGCTTCCTTAATGGTTCCAACATTTGAGCCAGCATGCAGTTCTTTCCTGTATGTTTACACCACAAGCAGTTTCAGGAAGACAAAACATAAAATCACTTTGCCTGTTTGGAGCAACCAAGTGCAATTAAATCCCACATCTAGTTCTACGAATCATCAGGCCATCCCGTTCTGTTGGGTTTGTAGAATTTTTTTTTGTAAACAACCAACAACTTGTAAATTAATAAAATTAGTGCACACACTAGACAAACTTTGACAAAGCACTGGATTAAGCAAGCATGAGCTTACAGGGCTCTAGAGTGCGACCAATTTAGTCGCACATGCGACCTTATTTTTCAATGGTGCGACTTAAAATTATCAGAGGTCGCACCGGTGCGACCAGCCGTTCGAAGAGAAAAGTCTCTGCAATTCTGAAAGTCTTTCTGTGATTCAACAACAGACACACATTAGGCACATATCGTGGTCTAAACCAATCAAAGATAGTGAAGGGCGGACCCCCCTCTGATTGGCCCTGGTCCAGACATTCCTGCACGTGTGTGTACCAGAGGTCGCGTTAACTGAAAATTCTCGAAAATCTGAAGGCTGTCCGTCATTTTGTCGGATCACAATGAGGGCAATTTGTAAATCACCGTTTCCCTTCAGCGTGATTTGCTCGCGAAGCGAGTGTGGGTGTTTTCTGTTCCACAAGCTGATAGGGATGGTGAGTCGAATCCAAAAGACTTGATTCCTTGACTCTTAAAGCGGGTGAATCACACAGTGTTTTTGTCAATCTCATATTAATCTTGAGTACCTATAGAGTAGTATTGCTTACTTTGTATCTTCGAAGACTATTTAGTTTGATCACATTTATAAAAGATAGATTCAGCTTTATGATTGTTTCCAAAAACACACGGTGTGTGCAGGGGTAGGCTGAACCAAAGCATGTGCGCACCCATTGTCAACAAAACACAGACAACAGTGTCATTCACCGCATGTGGTTCATGTATGGCATCTTTTAGTGCTGGGATGGCTCCATATATCAGTTTCAAACAATCTCCAAATCCAGCGTTATATCCACAGTTTAAATAACATTCATAACCCAAATGCAGTGTATAGACAAACATCTAAACTTCCCGAACGTATCCTCTCTCTCTCCTGCACACAAGTGAAAGTGACGTCTGTGCATGCTCCTTTTCCTGCTCTCCAGTGGCCGTGCCATGTGCTTTTCTCGGAGAATTGTTTAATAAGGGACTTAGAAAAGTTGTTGCGAAACTCTCCGAAACCTGTACGATCGCTGGGGGAGAGTATCGAGCACAGCAATACTGCATAATGCGCCCAACTCGTCTTTTGACAAGTTAACCATGTTAAGCATGAGAAGACAGCATGTTTAACATTGTAAAGAAGTCAGAATGCCTGACACATCGTTGCAGGGCCGCTTTAATGTCCCTAAAATCAGCATCGACTCCAAGACAGGAATCCTTTTCGACTCCGTAATCTTAAATGTTGTCATTGACATAAATTGTCTTTGTGATTGGGGCAAAGCAACGAAAAACAATCGTGTTCAAGTCAAACCTCCACTCTTTCTCTCCCTGACTGTACACGTTTACATCCAATCCAAAACACTGAGCACGAGGGACGCCTTCTGGTACTCAATGCTTCTGGTAAAAAAATCACAATGCTTCCTGTTCATTCTCCGCCATCAATCCGTTCACATTCAAGTCTAGGTAAGAATCTATTATATTTCGTATGTCCCTCTTTAAGATTTTATTTCTCGAAACAACTGTTAATCAACTTTGCAAGCTGCTTTGAATGAAAGCTTTACACTATCCAAAAATTGTGAGTCTGTGGACACAAATCAAAATCAAGTTTGTGGAAAAAAATTATAATGCTTTTTAAATAAAAAAATTATAATTTTTTTAAAACTTAATATATGATTTTTGACTTCCTGGTTGTTGCTGATTTTTTAAGTTCTTGTTGCTGGGTTGTTATTATTATAGCATAATTGTTGGTTTTAAAATTACATCTTGATATTTTTAAATTCTTTTTATTGTTAAAGGGCCAACACAGAGGCAATGAGTTGCATTAAGAAAAAAGACACGGTATGCTCAACGTCGTTTCTCCTTTTTAAAAAATGTATTGATGTAAACCTAAGGTGAATATATAAATTCTTGATAGAAAATAAATGAAAAATGTTTTAGGCTTGTTTAGCGCACATTTACGGAGCATCAATTGAAAACAATAAAACGCGGTGTCTTTAAGTATAAAACATTTTCCTTCGTGTAACTGTAACTCTCCAAAATCGATGCAATATAAAAACTATAAAGGAAAAAAAATGTCTTAACTTTACCATAAGTCTATAGCTACAGTTAGACCTGGACCATCATGTTCTTGTGCCGTGTGTGCTTTGAAAACCACATCGGTTTAAGACCAGAAAGGAGTAGGCTAACGTTCTGACAGCACAAAAAAATCTCTGTTATTGTGTATTTGCTAATGACTTTGGAATTTGGTTGCAGCCCAAAGTTACTGAGCTTGTGAAGTTACATTCATATATTTTATATTCATGTACCATAAGATTCCATAGACTCCAAAAATGAGAGTTGAGAATTGGAGTCGACTCCAAAAATCCCGGAACTGAACACCCCTAAAAGCCAACAGCGGAGAATACGCGCTCCTCTTCTCTAACTACCGGTTTACAAAACCCAGATCTGACAAGAATGTCTAGCTTTATCGTTTAAAATGTTGATAATAAATTAAGTAAACGGGCCCCGCAACAAAGACAGATATAAAGGAAACGGCCAGCTTTGCTCAAATTTATTTTAAGTTACAATGTATTTTATTGAACATCAAGACAAATTATAAAAAACACATATTGACCATTCAGTTTATGCAATAGTGAAAAAAATGGCTGAAGAAATACAAAATAACATGTTCGGCCAAATGTTACTTTATTCGGCTTCGGCCAAGAAATTTTGTTTCTGTGCATCCCAAATGTTATCTCTTTTAAATGTGATGCAGGAAAGCCCAGCACAGCTTACAGCCTTAACTAAGCTCCCCATGGATCCAGAGGCAGTGATATTTTGCAGAAAAGCCATTTGAGAAAGTCTCTTCTAAGCAAGATCACTGGTTTCGCAGAACATGACTTTCATGAGGGAAGAGTAAAACCAACCAAACATTAGAAGATCAATACCACAACAAACAGAGAACCCAGTCCACCACACACGGTCTTTAAAAAACAAGTGAGGGTTGGTGAAAAGATGCCAACTTAGCTCTTTGCTTTCTAAGGGCCCGAACACTTGTAAGAGCTATTATCTATCATGAAGACATAAAAAAGAACTACAGAAACATTCAATAAGGGGGCTTGTATTTTTGTTTATGGTTACAGGAACATTTTCAGTGGTAACCTGCGGGATGACCAAACGGCAAACACTGTAGTCACTTTCAGTATGGTGCAACAGCACTTAACACCACACTGGAAAGGTATGTGCTTAAAAAAAGTCTGTGTCTGGACAAATGCTGTAAAATGTTGACTACTTTTGATATTGCGCATTTGAGCATTCTGTTTCTCTGCTTTTCACAATGAGAGTTGACTAAAAAAGACAAATATATCTAAATGCAGAGAAATAACCGAAGTTATTACACAAAAATATGTTGTATCAGCCAATTGTAACATCTTCATTTATTAATTCCCTGCAGGTTTTGTACCGTGTTACAGTGCAAAATGCTCAAGACCATGTCGGATTTGTTACAATTTATATATTCAAATGTTTTGCTATCTGGTTTGTCCCAAAGCACATCAAGACAACAGATAATAAACACAGATTTCAAATCTTCTCTGACACTGTATAACACAATCTACATTAGTTCATATCCCGTTAGAAGCTTGAAACATACTGGAAAAAACTCAGAATAGCCTTATGCAGAAAACTGGAAGAATTCTGGATATGTGTTGTGGGCGAAGACTGCTGAACAGCAGTGTGGTTTAGAGGTCAACCTGCACTATTTTCTCCTAAACACGCACGCAAGAAGACCATTGAGAAATGCAACTATACTTTAACACACGTCTTGCGTCCTTGTATCAGATCAACAGCAGATGCATCTCATATTTTTACAAATCAGACCTTAAATCAATTTGTGGAGTTCTACTTGTCTGAAAGAGTTGAAAATGACATCATGTAACATGCTGAGATGATGTCATAAAAAGAGCTCAATAAATCTGCAGAATTCTGTCAATACAGGCTTTAAGACTAGTGGATAAAAAAACATGCATAACATATATCAGGTCATCTAGCCACATTGAGGGCCTTCCCTTATTATTTCCTCATGCATTAGATAGGGCATTTATATTAACACCAAAGCTTGACTTCACGGATGCACGATGACAACAAACACGCAGATCAACAGTTTTTGGTGAATTTGTTACAAATTGGATGTTTAGGTTTTGATAATTATAAAACGATTACAGATGTACATGTCATATATAGTGTGTTGTGCTTCAGTACACACCAATGCAAACCATATAATACCTCTACAGCAGATCTAAACGTGCAATCAAACAACAAAAGGGCAGAAGCATTTGTACAGAAGCCTTATCTGATTTGTGAAAGTGCTCAGAGTGCAAAGCGTCTGTTTTGCAACAAGCTAGCAATTCCTTTCTGGTAAACCACACAAACCCCTTACGTTGCCTGTCACGAACATCGGCTAGCACGACATAGATTACTTCAAAAGTATAAAACCTCTGCGCCGGCTGGTTTCGTCGTGATAGGTGTCGTTATCAACAGGCAGTTAGAAAGCTGGCCAAGGAAATCTCTAAAATAGCATTAGCCACCCTTCAGCTGGGGCTAACAAGCTAACAGCATTAGCGCAGCGCGAGACATTCGCATAAAAGCAACACAAACCAAAATGTCAATTCACACTTCTCACCAGATGCGTACAATTAGGATCAAGATGTCTCATCTTGACGAGAAGACAACAAATCCCGGTGGGTCGGCCTGTGAATTTTCGCTCTTGTCAGACGGGCCCGCTCTGAAAAACAAACTGTCATCCGCCAAACGGCACTCGTAGCAGCTCGAGCTCGAAGCGGGAAGAGCTCAATCCGCAGCGAGTGCGTGCGTGCGCGCGCGTTTCTTGCGTGAACGCGCAACAGTCGTGCTCCTCAGTCTGTTGAACTGACACTGATGATGAAGGTGTAATATTTGTACTTTGGCAATTCTCTTTTCTGCTTAGTTTTTATTTACGTCGCTTTAATTACTTTTATAATAAACGTTTATATGCAGTATGCGTTGGCAATGTTGAAAATGTTAACAATCACCCTATAAAGCTTTGTTGACTGTGACTGTAGTCAATATGACCATTTTGGGACAAAAATCACTATTTTGTTTACTGCCGGGTGACACCCAGACGCGTGCCTTGACCATAGATGGCATTCGCGGGACATGATTTTTTCTCTTAATTCTTTTATTTTCTCTTTTATAAGCCTATGGAATATGTATCAAAATTATAAGAAAAGACATTCTTCACACGCTCATACACGCACGCACTAACACACACACACATAGAGAGCAGCGGCCATTCCGGGACTGAACAAAAGAGTGCATTGAAATCCCCTGAACGCGGACAGCGGCGCATCATTCGAGCTCGACAGCCGAACGTGAACGTTTATCGGGTCGAATATAAACCCCGAGCTGCGGAAGTGTGATTCGGAGGCGCAATACAGCAGTAAAAGTGCTTTACCTTCAGAGGTGTGACTCCGCCATCCTTGTTTCCTCCTCCTTTCCAGCAGTGCTGCTGCAGCTCGAGCTCCCCTCCCCAGCGCGCGTCACACGCACGCATTACAGACGCGTCACGAGACTTCTGGAACTCCCTTTTATTTTTGTTTTGAAAGGATTGCGGTAAATACAGATGCAATAAACGGGACTGGGTGTGATCAGTAGGGAGACTGGCGTATTGGAGGACGGATAACGTATGTGGTTGGGTTATTTGCTTTATTTATGTGTAATAATGTGTAATTACTTATTAATAGATTATATAAACGGGTGTATGTGCACCTTACAATTGTTATTATTTTAACAATTTGAGGTCAAAATGGAGGTAAAATATAGATTGCTTTCTATAAACAAATTATCGTTTTTTATTTAAGGGGTAAATATTGTCCTGAGATTCAGCATTTGCTTTATGGACGACTGATTTCACATGCAGTTCAATTAATAACTCGCATAGAAGTTCAATCTAAACTGTTAGGAAAATATTCTCGTCGAGTCAACGACCACTTTATTTCAACAGTCCAGAATTATTATTTTAAATAATAAAATACAATGATGCTCACATAAAGAAATAACAATAAAACTAAAAACTACAATATTTCATTCATGCACAATATCCCTTACACAGTTTTTGAATTATAATTATGTACTCCAATCAATTGCGGATGTTTTAGAAATGGGTTTGAATGTCCTCGCCTCATAAAACATGATTTAAAGATACATTTGAAATAATACATAAATATTTAACATTCATAGAAAAATGTTCAAAAAGAGTCTCTGTCTTTATCTTAATTCGCTTACCAAATTCGTCTGTTTTTTTTATGTAAAGGCACCTCTGTGGCTCAAGGCGGCAGCATCGGCTTGCATGTCTCGCGATAGTGGAGGGGAGAAGAATCTAAACCGGAAGTGTACATAACCAGCTGAGGAGATAAACGGTAAATCCTTTAAAAGCTATTTTAATAAATATTAATGTTTTATATTTATATAATTGTAGAGCAAACTGTTAATCGTTTAATAAGACTAAGTTGTTGTATTATTTTTCATATTGTTTATACATGACGCTGCCATCTGCAAACAACTTAAGTAAACCTCACGAAACCAAAAACATTCTTGCAATTATCAAAACCCGAAAACAGGATATGAAATTTAGAAAATGAATGTTCAGCATTACAACGAGTGCACAACAGTTATAGTGAAAGGTCATAGTGGTAACGATAAGTAGGGTTAGAAAAAAGATGTATATTATTTCTTGTGTATTGGGGTCAAATGTGACCATTATATATTTTTGTGAGTTATGCAAATAGCCGAAGACTGATGCTGCAAAATAATAAACCTGTCTTTACAGTGCATTGACGGATAACTCGGAAATACAATGCCTGAAGTCAAATCAATGTTAAGAGAGGTTCTACCTAAACAAGGTGAGTATTTTCTGCTCAACAGGGTTTTAAGGAGGTGTTTGATGTGCCCAGACTCGCATCAGTGCACTAGGGTGGAACTTTTTTTTCACACCCTTATCTAGACAAATCACATGACAACACCACATTGTCAAAATAAACAAAAAAGCTGAAAAACAACCCAGGCAAGCCCTCGGCTATCATATCACTCCCACTTCTGTGTGTTTTCTGAAAGCACCATAGTTTGGAGATATATTAAAATTGTGTTGATATTCTTAAAACGGTTAAAGATATGTGTCCAAATGCTTAGAAACAAGTCTATCCCCTAATCTACAACTATAAATACTATACACGCTTACCATCTTTTTTCTAGGTATCACTATTGGCATCATTCCTTAAAAAACTAAAATCAGTCAACCATTACTTGGTTTCAATTTATTTTTTTATTCAGGTCAGCTTTGCATGGAGGACGTGCCCACCATGGTCCTGTGCAAACCCAAGCTTTTACCTCTGAAATCTGTGACGCTTGAGAAACTGGAAAAGATGCAGAAGGAAGCTCAGGAGATCATTAAACAACAAGAACTGGCTTTAAGGCAACAGCAACAGATTGAACAAGCAGAGTAGGATACACTTAACATGGAACGAAGTACACACTTCTATTGCAACTTAATATCAGCACACATCACAAATGTAGTCAGTCATAGTTTGTGTGTAATGGTTAGCTGAACAGCCAGATTGAAATGTTTTTTCTTTGTTTTATTATTTAGCAAGTTACCAAACTATTACTGCCCTGTTCCATGGATTAAGTTGCAATATTCACAAATCAATTGTAAATGTTAAAGTGTACTGATGTCTGTCAATACGAGCTTTTGTCAAAACATGGCAGCTACTGAATGCATAAAGAGGTTTATTTTCTCCAGTTAGTATTCCATTCTCTAACTTTTACTATTTAACAAATTTATGTCTTCAGAAATATACATTAAAGTTTTCTTTGGTCAAGCACAGTGAAATGCACTTTTCTTCTAATAATTTTGATTAATGTGACAAATGACAGGTAGCCTACTTTAATGGAAAAAAACACCAATTACTAGTGAAAAACAAACATACATTTTAAAGAACACATCACGCAATATACAGTGATGACAAACATTTTTATTATTTACTTGCCAACTATTTTAAACAAAGAGCATGTAAATTCGGTACATTTTACACCCACCACTCTGCTGAAATATAAAAATAAATGTTCTTGACACTATTCTGTGAAATGATCTCAACTGCTCTACGTTGCCCCATTTTGCCTTTCGTCATTTAACCATCTGAAATGACATCCCTCGAAAGGTCAAGGTGAAAATAAAGGGGGGGAAAGCATAGGACACAAAAAGCAGCTCAGACGGGAGAAGAGCTTTGAACTTACGACCCCCACCCCTTTCCCCATTTATAAAGCTCTGTAGGCAAATTTGCAAGTCTCTACAATCACTGCTAACTGTAGCAGGTGCGGCAGTGAACTTGGGAATACAAAACATGGAATGACCAAGTCATTATAAGTGTGGCACTTTTAGGATTAGCTTATATATGTCACATCAGAATGATCCGTTAGATCCTTTTGATTTAAAAGTGCCTGGTCTTTCGTTCCCATTGTGTTACGATAGGAGGAAAGTTTTAAGTACTTAAACCTTCATGACAAATACAAGCAACTGAAAGAAATATAAAGCTCCAGTTAAAGTCAACTGAAGCAGCTGCCATGGAACTGGCTCGGGCTCCAGAACTCAGTAGCTTTCAAGTTTAAGGCGCCCACCATCTCCTTCGCTGATAAACCTCTTTCTACCTCTGAAATAAGAGAGAATTGAAAAAAAAGACAGACATTTTATCTAAATCCATGAAAATGCATATTGTACAGTGAAAAAGATCCAAAAACATCTTTATCTAAATGTAACTTGCAAAACTCAGTGCCACAATGCAGGGATATTTTTACTGGTTTGTTCATTCAAACTCCCTAGTCCCAACTATAAACTTGTTTAAATTACAACAGTGATGCTCGACTTACAATTTAAATTGTTCCTTTCAACTTACCGACAAGGACAGAGATCTCTGAGTTTTTTATTGATGACTCCAGCGTTGAAGCTCTGTTCCACAAACTGCTCAAGAAGCGAGTATGCGCAGGGCACGTCAATGCTGATATCAGCCATGTCCAGGTAAACCCTCTCAAATCCCTGCAGGAAGAGGAAGTTCTGATCAGAGCAACATCTTTAAAACTGCATGCATCTAATGCAGATGACCAACAGGTGGCTCCATACCCGTCTCAACTGGTCAACAGTGATGACTGTGGAGGCGCAGAGACACTTCAGCAACTGTAGGATCATTTGAAGTGTTCGGCCACCTTTAGACTCCAGCACCATGATAACAGCCTGAGGAGTAATGAAAGTTGTGACCAAAGTGATTCTTTTCAGATTAAGACGTATGAGCGACCGTTTTGTTTGGCACTATTACCTCATACACAAACTCGTGATGAAAATGTGGGACTTCTAGTTCTCTCAAGCACCGCTCGGCCTCCACTGTGTCACCTGACAACAGGTACTCCTTAAGCAAGAGATTAACCTGCAACAACAATTGCGCAATCCATTATTGGCGCTACACAAACAACCTTGAGTTACCGAGACCGAAGACATGCAGAAATGTAACGCCCTTTTGAAGAGAAAAGGATTTTGTCATTTGATGTATTTTGTGGAGGGGTGTGTCCTTGCCTCTTTAATGAGTTGATTGACAGGCCTCTGGCCGCCACCCGAGCCCCAGAGGTTGTCGATTCGAAGTCCAGTCCACCGACTCATCCTAAGAAGCACGGCCGCACGATCCAGAGCCGCTCTGGAAATGGACCAAAGTCTGACACAAATCTCAACATGCAAATCGCTTTCAAATTCATATTTTAACTCCAGACATGTCACGACAGGTTCTCAGCGAAAAGCAATTGTCACTGTGGGCCGTTGTGCATATTTTCCATTTAATCAGAACACTTCCGATGTTTAATATAACGTTGTGTTGGTCCAATGAGATTTCACGGAGGGCAGGGTTACAATAAAGAAGAAATAGAAAGAAAGAGAAAAACAAATAGACTTGTTGCTGTGTGGTCAAGGTGAGGTGAGGACAAAAAAGACAAATTGAAAAACACTTAATACCTGGCGTATTCACAATCTACTCGGCCTTTGTAGCCGTCTATGAAGCTTTTGGGAAGGATGTTGTCTGCAACCGCTCTTGCAATGAACTGGCCAACCATCTGCAAGACAAAAACAAAGCCACTATGTATTTAAATATATCCAGGAAACAACTACTCATTCAAATAGCCTTCTTCTGACTTCACTTGCATCTATTATGTTAACTAGGAAACACCCATGACCTATGAGCTCACTATTTTCACTGGATTCCAAAACAAGGAACTGAAATCAGTGAATACACAGTGAGTTACTTGAAGTGTGAAAGCAATCCATGGTTCCTCATCACGACTATGGAAATGAGCGATGGCACATTTTAAAAATGCCACTGGAATTTTGTGTTTGACAGCAAACAGCTTGTTTACACAGCTGGCAAAAACACCCAACATTTATCCAGAATCATAGACAAAGAGAACCTAAGAAACAGATGTTCGTATTTCTGCAAATGTGGTTTTAGCACATCTTTCACAATCTGTGTGACATTTGCAATGGCAAATGGTGTGATAGAGAGGATTGCGTGAAGTGTTTGTACAGCGTTTGGAGCTCAAAGCTGAGCCAGCGATCTGCCCACAGCGAGACAAAAGCATGAGCTCTGGTGTTTCAAAGGAAACAGCTAAAAGTCTCTTATAACTGGCTGATCTCTACCGCCGGACGCACACAGACCACAGAGTTTTCATTCTTAACCGCAGGCTGACAAAGTCACTTACAGCAAAAATAAACATTCTGCACAAAGAAAGACTGAAACCAAACCGGACATTCAGCAGAGATATGGCGGTGGCATATGGTTCATGAAGAGTCTACTGTGGTTCTGTTTGTCTTGCATAATTATTCAGAGTTAGGCTATTAGACAAATAAAAAAGTGTAAGATGACATCATAAATATGGATCCTATGTAAGGTGCGTCTTTGTGCACAATAATGTTACCCTTGGTGCCGTTGGCGTATCCAGCACCAAATCAGGCAACTCCATAAGTAGTTTATGGAAGGATGCCTCTACGTCACTGCAAGTGAGCACACGGCCACAGAGCTCGCTGAGCAGCCTTGATGTCAGCTCTCGGTGACTGGCTTTTGCCTCCAGCGATAGCGACACGGCCAGCATGGGAACGTCGCTGCGCATGCTGCCCAGGTTCAGCTCGGCAAACAGTTCCTGTTAGGAACACAGCAAGATGCCTTCAAAAACTAGCCAATCAAGACTGCTGCGTTCTGGAGGTTTGCTTACTTATAAGTGCAATATTATTATGATATTAGCTCAAGACGTGTTTAGAATATGCAACTCACCGCTACTTCATTGGCATCTCCATGCTCAAAGTACTCCTGAACGATAGGAGTGATTGTCTTCTCGAAGGTTTCTTCGTCCAAAGGCAGGACTACGGTCTCGTACACGCAGTTCTCCTGGAAAGAAACAAAGCTGGGTGAGTTGTTTGCAGGTTTTATCTTAAAATTGTAAGCCAAAGTAACAAGTGTTTCTTACCTGTTCAGCATCATAATTGGGGTCCTTAAAATCAACCTTGTCTTCGTCGTAAACAACACCTGCTGGTCCCCATACACCTTTACCTCCAGCTCCACCTATGGATAAAAGTAAAAGCATTGGAGGAAAATTCAAGTGAGAGTTCTAGTGTGGGCTATTATCGTCTTAAATTTAGAACGATGACAAGACTAAGACAAACTATGTAGTTTCAAGCTGAGGAATGACAAAACATTGTCAGCCAATCAAAATCCAGTTTTAAAGTCTGCGCTCATTTCAAATTTGAACCCCCACCATCCAAGCTTTTAATAAACAAAGTTGTCGCCCGCTGGTGTGGGTGCTTATAAATCTAAATATATCATCTTGTCTTTAGTGTGGAAGTAGATACTGTAAACACTGTTCCTTTGGTTGCCATGCTAACCACAAAAGGTGCCTTCTCTGAAATCATTACTCAAAACAAAACTGATGTCCCTTTAACTTCTAGCTGGTGACATCATCTCTTGACAAACACCAACCACAAATGCCAAGCACACTGAACAGAGAAATAGAAACCTATTCTAACCAATCATTTTCCGTAGAAATGGGGGAATTTACTCTGCAAGGTCTCAATGTCTATAAACACCAAATCGCTGGTCAAAGTCAGAAAAGACCCAACACATCCTGCCATGGTGTACAAGACAGATCGATCAACTTAAGTTAAAAGTAAACATTTCATCTTTATTAAGGCTGTGATCGACATCGTCTCTTTTCAGCTGCAACAGGAAGTGGTTCCTCTGGTTAAAACGCACTAAACATCAACAGAGAACTCAGATTAAAGGCCTTTTAAGAGTGACTGGAGGTCAGGATGAACGGTGTTGTTTTCCCAAAGCCTCTAAAGAAGATTGTCAACATGCATTATTCCACATTTCAGGCCACTCAATGGATTCTATGCTTCTCTTGTTCACCCCAAAATGAAAATCATGTCATTATGATTATTATTGGTTGAACTTTCCCTTTAAGTGCAGACTTGTGTGCAACTGTGGACTTCTGAGCATGTTATCTATGCACCGAAAATTCACATGCATCTAAAAACACGATTACTCAACAGGATCTCCAGCCCTGCCTTGCTGGCTGACATAACCAACAATTATGTAATAGGAACGGGGTGCACAGGACCGACCGCACCATGATAGAGAGTCAAAATGAGACCGTACCATTAATTTGTGTCGTTCAGGGAGGAGTCGGGATGGTGAAGGAAGTGTTAAGCAGAACTCATGACGCAGTTATCTCTCCTAAAACACATCAAATCTCTCGGCCATCTGGGTGATCTTACATCTCAGACGAATAAACGTTCAGAGTCAAGACACAAAGAAAACCAAGACTGTTACATAATACGGCAAGTGTTGTTCTCTGCTGCTGGCCATTGTGCTAGCCCACTTGCTTCAGGGGCGGATCCGTCTGTCTTTGCCGCACCGAAATGTAGGCCATTTCTACAGGCAAACCCATTCCCATTTATTCAGGTCTGTTGCACACAAGAGCTTTTAACGTCTTAACAAGAGGCCCCTATTGAGCAAATACAATAACTGCGAGTCCACTATGAATGTATGTGTGAACTTGAGCTGTTTTGATGGTGTTTGTGAAGCGTGGCATGTAAAGGTATATGGCATGTATGCCAAGGCTAGATGGATCAGCTGTTTGTGTGGTTCGGTTTATTTTAATTTCATTTTAATGTTGAATCAAAGAACGCAAGATAAGCATATTTGGACCCCAACATGCCCTCATTAAAACACTAGGTTTTTCTACCCTTACTATATGACTGATCTTGTGTTTTTCCATTTGATGCACTACAACCATATACTCGCAATGTTCTGGAAACTGCTGGACTTCCGGACCTTTCCGCCAGATCCAAACAGTTCGACTACCATTCTAAATCCCCGAGCTTCAATTTTTCAGCATTTATGTGCATTCCAGCTTAAATTCAATCAAAATGCATACATTGCTTTGAAAAATAAAAACACTCTTTCAAAAAACCTTTCTTGGGCAGGCCTCGTCCTTTCCCCATTCTTGATTTCCGGTTCAGTTTGCTCTTTGGGCTGGTGGGCGGAACCGCAGACCGGACCGCATCTCCATTATCGCTGACCGAGTCTCCCCGACCCGAGTCTCTGGATGAGTTCTTCCTCAGACGTCTCTTCACCTTGGCCTTTAGTCTCGCCTCATGGATGCTGCCGGTGAGTATCCAGTTTCCATTGACCTCCTTGTTGATGTTTTCAGTGAAGGTGGGTTCCTCGTCTCCAGATTCGCTCAGATCGACAGCCTCTGCGGAAGGATGCCAACGGTTGTTTATGTGTATGTGCAAGACTTTCTTAAAGTAACAGTCCAGGCAAAAACTTTGACAGTTTTTCATGTAATTGTTAGAGTATAAAAAAGAATTGTGATCATAAATGGCCAGATACAAGTCTAAAATTGTGTAATATATTACATGTTTTCAAACTAAGTCAACCTGTTTCCCAGTGAGAAACACTATCTTTGGGAAAAAACTCTCTTTCCTATTTTAATGCTGACAAAATATTATATATTTTTTAAACGTCTTGATTGAAAACAATCCAGCTCTGCATAACTAAAGCCTGTTACTCTTGACCTTGACAACTCTCGTCTCTTATCACGACAGATTCCCTACAGGGTTAATATTTTAAAGCAATTGTCCACAATAGGAGACAAAACCTCCAAACACATCAATAAAAATCAACTTACCAACAGGGTTTGCGTTAAGCCATGCCTCGCAGTCAGTTGCCATTGTCGGTAAAAATAAATCTGACCGTGTATTAAACCTGTCTTTGCACCTAGAACAAGAAAATAAATTACACTTGTACATTTTTGGACGAAGCATAAATGAATGAAAGCAAACTGCAGTCAGCCGCTCCAGTCAGCTCCGTCCATCTGGCTCAAAACACAAGAACCATGAAATGAATGGATCGCATAACCATGCAGAAAAACGCTCCGCGGTCCCCAAACAAAGCCTCTTCACAAATAAATATTTAAATTGTGTGTAAATACAGTAAATACGAGTTATATTTCAAGCACCACTCCATTTACTGCAAGGCGACGCGTGCACGCGCAACGTAAACATAAACAAAGCCATACGCATGAGCGGTGAACAAACGCTGTTCTTTCATGAATTTAACGCATTTTGTACAAAAAAAACGACGCAAACTTTTATATCACGCAGTAAATCTTTGCATAAAGCACGGTTAGTCGATAAAGAACAAATCACACAAACCTGCTTTGCAGCGTAGTCCAAGTTCGCACGTCCTCTCCGTTTGTGTTGATTTTGTGTTCTCTGCCCAGCAACTCGATAGCGTAACGCTGTCCTACGCGCTCTCCGATTGGTCAGAATAACGGAGGCGGATGGATATCGGCCAATGAGAAATGGGGTGTCATGAGGCAGGCCTTTCTCGTATTTTCGACGGCGTTACGAAGCGCCGTCTGGTGTTGAATATGGGGACCGCAGTGATGTCATTACGTAACAGTTTGCGCGTGGTTGATCATTAAGTCATTGTTGTTATACAACTGATCCAGTTTATTTAAGTTAAGGGGTGAAAAGTTTTTTTTATCAGCACGTCATCGATTAATTCAATAACGCACAAGCCAATACATGTCATTGCGGACCGTCGTATAGGTAAGTTAAGATGTTTAGTTGCAGACACCTGCGTCATGGCATAGTAAAGTCACGAGCATCAATACAATATTACAAATAATTAATATTACGTTTTAAAATAAAACATCCTTGTTATTCCTTGATCGACTCATGAATTGAAGTTTGGTAAGCAAATTCGTAGGTTTCAAGTCAACAAGACAACGTAATTTCCATAAAGGTTTATTTAAATATTTGCACCAAAGCAACCCATAGCAATTATACAGAACTGTTTTTTTTAAAATCGGGATGCCATTATATAAAACAAAAAAGTCTCAGAACTGTTTTAATAATATACTATCTTAACAACACACACTCAGGTTGTTACTTTACACAAATACATTTGAAATCAGATAAATAAACATGGTCCAGTTAAAGAATCCCTAAAGATCTGTGTACAGTAATGACATGAAGCAAAAGAAAAATAATATAACCAACAATCTTTTTTCTGTTTTATTCTAAGGCACTTTAAAACTGAAGTCACTTTGCACTTAAAATGATAAGGCGCACTGAAAATTAAAATGTTCAACCACTAAAATAAATTCAAGACCTGCAGTTAATAATAAAACATGAAATAGCAATCAAGACAGGCAACGTTCACGAAAAAACCTGAGGATGAATCTGAATTACCTCTACAAATTTAAATTAGGCACTTCTGAAAATCTGAAGATATATATTTACACAACAGAGGAAAATCTATATATTTGCAAGTTAGTTTTTAGTATGAATGAGGCAGATGCAGACGATGTAAACACTACACTTATCAGTGCTTTTCACATTCTGATACATAATATTGTTCACAGTTTAATAAAAATACTTTGTTGGACAATAGAGGATACAAATATTATCTTGCGTCCTATGTATAAGGACAGTGAACCAAACGAAGAGTTTGCCCCGAAATGAAAATTTGTGATTCATGTCATTCAAATGCACATGAATCTAAAAATTTTATTTTAACAAATGTAGATCCTGTTCTTACATTTATCTTCACATTTGTGCTTTAAAGCCATGCAGCTGTATTGGAAAATACTTTTTTATATAAAAAAATGACATACTGGGTTATTGTTTTATGTCACATACGATAACATAGGTTAAAAATTACTAGGGTGTTTTGATTTCATACTGCATATATGTAAACCCTGAGACATTGATATTTGAATATTTA
Organism: Triplophysa tibetana; assembly: GCA_008369825.1. Classification (NCBI taxonomy): domain Eukaryota; kingdom Metazoa; phylum Chordata; class Actinopteri; order Cypriniformes; family Nemacheilidae; genus Triplophysa; species Triplophysa tibetana. Next base: position 15,356,223 of record CM017906.1, on the reverse strand, counting down.
TGACATTATGATGTTAAGTGAGCAGCCCAACAGGCCTATTCACTTTCATTGTGTGGAAAACAAAAGTGTGAACATTCCTAAAGACACGATAATGCTACAAGAACTTTCATTTTTGTGTTGAATTTCCGTTTAAGGAAAGTCATTACCTAATCACTCTTAAAACTTCATGTGCTCATGTGCTAAACGAGTTGCTCTGTATCTCCTGTTTTGTGTTGTCCTGGCTGCTTTGCAAACCTGTTCTTACATATGCTTCATTCCGTGTTCGCCGACCCAGTGTGAAAGTTTAAAACACTTTCCTCAGACAACTGTGATAGATACTTCTACAAAATACAAAACAAATAGACATTCAAATCAGTGAAATCTTCTTCAATGACATATGACAGAAGCAGCTATACATTTCAGAAGAGCAACAGTTTGGTTTCCCTGTCAATATTGGCTTGAGATCTGTCATGACTTATAGGTCCAGTGTGTAATATTTAAGAGGATCACCTAACATAAATGCAATATAATATACATAACTTTGTCTTCAGAAGTATATTAAGACCTTACATAATGAAGCGTTATGTTTTTATTACCTTAGAATTAGTTATTTCTATCTACATACACAGCGGGTCCCCTTACATGGAATTCGCCATTTTGTTTCTACAGTAGCCCTAAATGGACAAACTGTACAGAGCGTGTTTCGTAAATCCCTTATCTCCTTCAGCAAAGTAGCAAAAATGTGACAACGTCATAGTCCTGTGCCACTGTAGTGCTTCGAAAGGGAGGGGTGGAGTGAATGTCTTAAACCCACCTCAAGTCCCTTCGGATGAAAGGCCATATGTGCAAATAGATTCATGCTGCATTAGAGTTCACATATTTCCCTGAAGGTCGAAGCTCAACAGCGGTTTTGTTCATGGGTGAAACACAGAGGAGAGTTGAAACAGAAGAAGGTCAAATTGTGGGAGGCAAAGCAGGTGTTTCCTGTAATGTTTACAGTTTTACGGTCTTCCACCTGTCTTACAACACTTGTCTTGTGGTGTTAAACTCAGCTGTCGCTTTCTCACTGTACTTGTAAACTCTACACGCATGGCAGGCCTCAAGGATGAGAAATGAAGTGGGAGGTGATGTTCTCCTGCCCGCTACTCTTGTCTGAGAGACAGGACAACTGGTAACGGTCTGACTGTGTTGACGGGGAACCTCTGGCTCAATGCTGGGCCACTGTATCATACTGGATAGCATGCATGTGTGTGTTTATGTGTGTAAATGTGTGAAGGACTAGATGAGAAACTATATCCCACCCCGAGGACTGAAGTAATACCGTCGTCTTAGATCAGTCAATCGTACACTGCAGTCTTATGACCAGTTGGAAACATTCAAGCCAGACCAGTTCTCACTTTTCAGACACACTTCACAGCGAAGAGATATTCGTTCAAACCCAACCACAACTGGCCCCGCCCCAACTTTCCAGCCTAACACCCAATAAGACAAATATACTAAACACAAGCACATGGTCGGGTTTCATTCTCACGCCAGAAGGGGCGCTAAAGCAACCTTAATGATCAAACAAATAAAGTGATTTAATTAAACACATAAATAATAATAAATATATACGTATAGATATATTGCACAAATATATTTTACAGTAATTTTGATAACAATAATGTTTTCCATGACAAATTCATTTTAGGTAAAAAAAAATTTTAATCCGAGAAAAATGGTTTTGGAAACAGATTGTTTATGTACCTGCTCAGCTGATTTTTTTTGTTTATGTTTTGCAAGAATAAATAGTACATAAGAAGGAGAAAAAGTGTTTTTTAGAAAGTGTCTACATTTAATAGCTTATTCAATGTGTGCATGTATTACCTGTAGATTCCTGTAATGAATTGTACTCCGACAGTGTGACGTCTTGGCAATTTGCTCGTTGGTGTAAAACAAGCCACACAAGTTGCAATAAAACCCTGTCCTTGGCACGATGAACTCAACACCTGCCAAAAAAAAATCAGCCAGAATTCACATCTCCAGGCAAACATCTGTACACAGACAAACAACAGTCTTGCCACAAATCTAATATAATTCAGTGCGTATGATGGGGTGTAAAGTCAGCTCTTCTGTGCTTGAATTAGCTGCGCTAGCTGTGCATTAATCTGTACACAAGCTCACGTCTCGTGGGTGCAATTCACACCTCACGCTCTAAAACGGGATGACAAACGCTCGACTGACATCAGCTGGACCCAAGTCTTCAGTTACACTCCGAGTGCCCACCTCACAGCCAGAGCCTTTCATTTATAATCCCATCTCAACACCTTACACCCCACACTGATCGTGCATCAGTGGTAATGTGATGAATCCTTTGCCCACCACATGGCAAAGTCTCGGGCCATTAACCCTTTTTCATATAGATAGACGATATATAGAGACATTGAATGCGATTTTATGCTATGGCAATGATTCGAGACCAGTGGTTAGACTTTGGCTTGTGCGGTTGGCTTAGTACAAAGCTTACATCCATGTAAAAAATAACTTCATGAAATAATATTGTAAAACTTTGGCTGCTTGCAAGACATGACACATTACACCTTGTTGGTGTGGGACACCAAGTAGCTTAACATTCAAAATAATGCAACACGACACAAGCTAGAGTGTGTTATGGGTGTATACGATCATGACAATGAGCTGATTGATAACATTAAGAGAAATATCAAAGGGCTATTTACTCGTTGCTTTGGAAATTCTAGATCTGTTCAGTGAGGTGAAGTGTTATGTTTTGATTGGATGTGATGATGTGAGCTGATCAGTCACCTAACGGTATGCTGTGTTCACTGATGGCTTTCTCCTGCTCATGGGAGGGCGAGATTGCCGAGACATCTATCATCTGAGATGAAGGAGCAGGTGACGTGTCAGGGATATCTAGAATTAACAAAGATCATGGTTGACATAATGTTTATGTGATTTTAATGTAGTTTCTATTCTATTTGAAACAAAAGTCAGTTACCTTTCTTCTCACCGTCTGGTTTGAGACATGGATTCTTGTCGTCCATCTCTATCACCTTTCTCTCATCGTTGCTCAACTGCGTGTCTGTTAATTTCCCATTTTCACACGGGATGTCGTGGTTGGGTCGACCAGCTGGTGTGGTTGGGTTGATGTCCGGCTCCATTACCGTGGAGGTACAACTTTGCTCCAAAGCTGTCTTAAACTCCTGAGAGGGAAACTGGATAAGTTGTGAGATGGGCTGCTCTTGAAGAGACGTGGCAGGCGACATCTCTTTGGGGCTGGGCAGAGGTCCACTGGAGCTTTCTTCCAGATCGATATCCAGTGCTGGAAGAGTTAAAGGTACCAGACTGGACTCCTCACTCTGTTTTGGGGTGTTCTTCTCACTGGGGTTAGGACTGACTACTGCCTGAGTTCCAGCCTCCACGTTCTGGTCCTCCTCTTGAAGCTCAGGTAGATCAGGCTCTACGATGGAGTCTTCCTCGCCTCCAACTTCATCAACGGTCACCAATTCCTCCATGCTTTTTGGATACCAGGACTCTTCCTCCCCATCATCTCCACTATCTAAACCCTGAGAATCAAGAAAAATCTTTCAGTAACGAACCTATAGTACACGGGCCTGTATACAAACACAATGCGCATCCGTTTAAGGCTATGCTAAAGCTAAATGAATGGCTGAGTCTTGCTAGCTTGGCATAAAACTGATCATATTCGTTTACCTCAATGGCTCCATTTCTTTCACACATTTTGGGCTCTGAAGGTTTGATGTTATGAGGAGAGGAAGATCTTTCTTTGGCTGGATTTTCTTCTTTCTGTTATAGACAAACATGCAAGGCTTATTTTAAGATGAGTTTGGTGAAAAGATGAAGTTGATATAGCGCATATTCTGCACATATACAAAAGTGAAACAGAAATGTGTAGGACTTGCCTGATTCTCAGACTCCCGCTCTTCTTTCTCTTGCCTCCGGCTAGACCTCTTGCTACGTCCTCTGTCCTCCGCCATCCGATTGGAGCTCGTGTCATCTATCACATCTGATTCTGAATGCCGAGGTCTGTGGTCTCCACCCTCCCTCCTTTTAGATTTACCCTCATGCCTGTGGTGTTGCGACCTGCTTTGTTTATCGCTCTTGTACAATGAATCTTTCTTGTAAAAGTCGTCTATGGAGTGGTAAGAGGAGGAGAAAGAGGAACCCTGAGGACTTCCACGAGGGTACCAGTCTCTGCCTCGCTCATCTCCGGGCCCCATACGGGGACTATTCCGGTCCCCTGATTTAAGATAGGGCTTCCTGCGCTCAGACAACCAACCATTGGGTCTGTCTTCCTCACCGTTCCCCCAGATATCCCGGTCACGTGGGTCATCATTGCCACGCAAATGGGATGACCAATCCCAGGAGCTCCGCCGTGGCCCCATTCCGTTGCTCCAGTCGGGTCGACCGGGTGGCCCTGGTGGACTGTGGGCAGAACTACATGAAGTGAAGCTTGGACTGTGAGAACGGGGACTTTGAGAACGGCTCACCGGACTGCGCGATCTTGCTCGTTCTGGGAGGTATCTACACGGATAAACCAGCAGTGGTTTTGAGACCACACATCTTAAAAAATACTTTTCCTTTTAAATTCAAAATTCTGATATCCTTCTCACCTGTCAATCTCCTGCATTTCATCTCGTCCTCTCTGGGAATTGATGTCTTGAATTATAGACAGTACATCTTTACCTGGTTTCTGGATTGGAAAAGCAAACTTGCATTTAAGTTTATGTCTGGCTATTCATGACTCAAGCAAGGTTTCTGCATTTTCCAAAGAAAAGGAAAGGTAAGGGGTGTTTGCCACTAAAAATTAAAGAGGCGATGCCATGATCCCAAAGTGTTGAGGGCGGTTGTACCATGGCATTGCTATGCTGTTGCTGTGCATACCAGTACCATTTTTTGAGGTACTATAGAGTGTATAAGTGTTTTAGCAAATATTATTAGTATTCATATAGGCATTGATAAGCCAGAGAAAAACATACTGTACCTTCAACTGTAGCTCCTTGTATCTCTTAGACATGCGGATAAGTAACTTCTGTTCGTTGATTGTAGCTGGCTGCAGCTGGTAGTACTGCACCATTGCCTGAGCCGCCTCCACGTATGCCATCTCCAGAAAAGCCTGGAAGAAACATACCATAAAACACACATCATACATAAAAAGTGTCAAATAGGATCCCAGGACTTGTTATAAGATCATATTTAATAGCATAATAAATATCTAAGACAGTTACAGGATTGGATCACTGTGGTGCCATATCCTACACGTGTCGCGCTTGGCACTGGACCAAATATTTGATCCAGATTATATTACTGGAACCAGTCAAAAAGTCAGTCAAAAATGTGATTAATAAATTCAGGATGGGCGATTGAGACATCATCTTGTTGGGGTTCAAATGTTCGAAGCAATAAAGTACATACTGTCCTCGCTTGAATGTATTTCTGCTTTACCTACCCCATTTGGCCAAGTGCTATTGCTTTATTAACAAGTATCTTATAGCATTCGTGACCGCCATAACTCATGCATATCCAAAAGTTACTTTTAATGACATTATGTTTTTATAGTGAATTACAAAAACTACATGGTATAAGTGTTCAACCGTGTGTGTATTTTATTAACTACAGGGCTGGACTGTACCTGATGCGTCGAGCGCATGAGGATGTAGTTGGTCACTTTCCCGAAGGGTATACCCAAGTTGATGACGTCATTCTCAGTGCAGCTGCCCTCCGGCAAGTTACAGATGTGGACGACACGACCAGGGCACGGTTTACGCTGAAGAAACTGTGAGGAAAAGGTTTGAGACTTTAATATTGTTCTTATATGAATGGTCATAAGAAAGTGCTCTACAGCTGGCAGTGTGGGAAAACATGGTTTTGAGCTCTGATTGGTTGTAACTTTTCTCAGTTCTGATGGTTATTAATGGAAAAAGAGGGTTGCATTTTGATTTGTAATTTGTAATTCCAATGCCATGACGTCAGTATGTCATGCGTTGTTATTCGTTCAAAATATTCACCTCATTTAAAGGAGTCAAATGACACGGCTAAAACGAGTATTATCATTTGTTTTAGATAATATGAAATTAATACGTGTGTACACGATTTAACGTTCAAACACACATACCATGCTTGTTTGTATCTCCTCTTTTCTCTGCCTCTCTGAAACGTGCAGATTTTTAACAAGCTCATCGCTCTGAAAAGCGAGGTGTGCTATGATTGGCCAGTTAACCAGTGCGTAGTGATTGGTCGAATACTGCAAGCGTGTGATGGAAAGTAACGCCTCTTAACATATTTGGAACATCAGCTTCCAAAGCAATTGTAATGAAAGTACTGACTTGCGTATACATTTGAGCGGTCTTAGTCAAGTCATACCATGAACTAACGTAGATTTGTGGGGGTGTGGTTACACGAGGCATTTCATGTTGGTCTGGGTGAGCATTCGCTTTTAGATAGAATACCTCTTTTTCTTTTTAATTTTAGCAATTTTACGTGTCCAATACATGCATGGGCAACTTATAACACACCAAAGACAGAAAAACACTTGTTCGTGCCATATGACCCCTTGGATAATGATATTGTTTGAACACTGGTTATGTTCATGTGTAATAATACAAAGAGATCTGGAATTTGTGTCAGCTAACCGCCCCCTATTGGAGTAAAACATTTTCAAAGACAAAAAGTATATTTTGATCAGATCTTAAGGTTAAAATACCAAACTGTGTTGGATTGATAACATTTCAGTTGTGACCTTTTTGCAAAAGAACAAAAATGTAAAAACCATGAAAAGAATCTAGATCATAATCTCACGGAACCACAAATTTGTGTATATACGTGTGTGGGAGGTGTTTCGCCGAGTTGCAGAATTTGATTGACAGCGGCAAGTGCATGGCGAGCTTAGACCACATGATGAGTGAGACGTTAGGGTCAGTGTTTACACTGCAATTTACACACCAGAGGACGGGCATTAGTGTAAGTACCACAGTGATCTACGTAGTGAACTGAACTGATCAAGTATCAAAAGTGATGATCTAAAGTGAATGAACCTAAGGAATCTACATGAAAATGATTCAGACACAAATGACCTCAGATCAGTAGCAAACTTAAATCAATCTTGATGTGGTTGGTTTATGCGGTTTTACTGCCGCTGGCCGCTCACCCCAGTGTAGCAGTTGAAGGGGAGCCCGCCATAATTTTATGAATGGCTCCATGCCAGACCTTCCCTTCACCCAAATGTGCCAAAAAGGTCATGTTAGGTCCACATCCATTAACAGATACAGAAATAGATTCCCAAACAGACCGTTTATACCTCTGCTATATAATACATAGCATAACTACAAGCAGATCATATGTGCTGGGCTAGAAAAATGCAGCGACGGTGTTTCGGAGCTTGTTCAACACGTTACAGATTAGTGAAAGATTGCTGGGTGCCTGCAGGCTCTGGCAAAGAGCAAGGTGATTATTAAAATGGGGAGTTATAGATAACCCTGGAATGGCATTAAACCACTGGGGATTGTGGTTGCTGCTGATTGGCTGGAAGCGACTGTCACTCAAAGGAGGCTTTTGGGTTACCTAATGTGATTGGTCTGGATTGTCATTGCTGGCTGGTAGCAATGACACTGAAACACTACATACATTTTTTTTTTATTATATATAAAGATGTAAAGGATTCTATGTATTTAAACATTAGAAGTGTTGTCGATTCAGTTCAATTCTGTGTACTATCGTAACAAAATATCAAAATGGGTTTGTATAAATGTTTCCAAGTTTAAATAAAATCTTTAATCCCAGTTTGTGGATATAATATCAGAATTTTCGTCAAAATAAACCCACCGTCGATTCTGGATTATGAGTGCCAGTTGATACGAGGGCTCGATGTTACAACATAAACATGCCACAAATTACATGCAGCGTGTAAAATTATGATTTTTCATAAATCCGAGCAATGACAGACATTCTCTTTGGAGATTCAGTGATGATCAGCACCATACTGTGAAACAAATACATTCACTTATGTCTGTTTATACAGAGAGGGTTCACACTGGCACTGGAATAGGTTTTGTTGGAGCTCTTGCACGCAGTTTCTGAATTTCAATGATCTCCAGGCATTCCCATGTCAGGAAGCCTTTATCCCCACCAGATCAGGTTACGAATCTGTGGGTGGAAATTGAATTCCCAGCCTCAACAGAATCCTGGAACACCGCACACATCTTGATTACTTGGCTCAGCAGTTTGGAACCAACTATCTCTTTGTCTTTGCCTAAGTAATAGAAGGGCTAAAATCATTGAATGTAAAGTCTTATAGAGGGTCCCTACATGATCTTTTTTTGGTCCAATTATATATTTTTTATCATAATATGCATAACTCGGATGGTAAAGCAGGTTGCAAAAAATGTCAGGTTCTGTTATAATATTACGTTTAAAATATGACAAGCAGCCTAGAACAAGACTTCAGACAATTATTGTATATATCTAATTCACATAGTTTACTGTATTTTAATAGTGTAAGTATATTACCTTTATTAAAAGATATTTGGGAGAACCCATTGGCTTAAGGGGCCCCGAAGCCCCTCCCCCTTCAATTTAATAGAATTTAGAAAATAGTATAAACTGAATTTAGAGGATTTCTAGTATTGTCTACTGTATCATACTGTTCAAATTGAAACTATTGTAATATTAAAAGTACTCTATCAAAAGTTTACCAACATTTTAGAGTAATAGTGCTAACAAAGTAGCTTGTAGACATGCACTGTTTATTTCTAAAAGCAGATATACAACCACAGAAAAAACTAAGAGACCATTTCAAAATTATTTTCATTTTTTTCTGAATTTAAAATTCATTGATGTGTTTTGAGAAATTGATAATTTTTGTTTATTCTGTGAACTACAAACAACATTTCTTCCAAATTTCAAACAAAAATACGGTTTCCATTTGTATTTATTTGCAGAAAAATAAAAACGGAGAAACAGGTCAAATCAAGAGAAAGAATGCTTTGATGCTCTATGTATTTGACCTCTAATACTGCAAAGAAAACACGTTTATATTCATTTTCAAGCAATGATACAGGAATATTTGTACATAGGAAAAGTTAAAAATATATTTCTATGTGTTCACCATGTCGTGTAATGCTGTAAGTCATTCACATTGCTTTTGGATGACTTTATGTTGCTGTTTATTTTTGTTGAAAGTTTACAGACATTGGACTGGAATGGCCACAATACATCTAGAAATGTTGATTAAATAAAAATGTGAAAAAACATCTGGGACTTTTAGAGGGAGTTTGGCAAAACTTGTTAAATAAACAAAAAAACTCTATGAATATCACCTAAATGTAATACTACATATGTCAAAAGTATTAACAATATGTTGCCATATCACTTCTGTCCTCTCATCTACACTATATCACTGATGTCCCCGTCCCCCAGGGTCCTTTTACAGAAATTAAATCTGCATTGGTTTATCGGCTCAAAGGGTACGCTGCAATGTAAAAGAGCTGTAAACCTGAATGTACAGCTGCTGTATGACATAGGGGTTTTACAGGAGCTAACATTAGCCCTTACGTTCACTGCATGCACCTCGTCGGTAAACTAAATCATAAATAACTCGGCTAAACAAGCCACCGTAAAGATGTTCGTGTATAGAAGCCGATGGGCAACTGCATAAAATACATAAAATACCATGCCGCACAGAGCATCGATTCAATTATAGGTGAGACTTTTAGGTCATGACATTTTAAGACTTTTAGACAAGGTCAGAGTGGATCTAATCCAAAACAATGCTCACGGCGTCCATATGTGAGGACTCATCAGTCACACTCTGGGTACGCAAACAGCCGTCTGCATGTAAACCCGGCTCACATTACCGCAGTTCGTACTACCATGGAACACTGAATCACTGCGAGATTATTCTATTTTCTACCAATGAGATCAAACCAATTCAAACAGACGGATGACATCATTCAAATAACACGTTTGGTTGAGGCAATATTCTTATATTTGCGTTTAAAAACTATACTTACAGTAATGAAGTGTAAAGACATTCACAATTGCTTGCTAAACAAAAATTATACAGAATAACTGCAGAAATTAAAGCCTCACGTACGAATCTAGCCAAATGTTTTGGACCACATTAATACTCTTCAACTTGTTATAATATATATACAAATTAAATATTAATATAATACTAACAAATTGAATATTATACTATAAACCGAACTGAACTTGTAATACTATAAACTGAATATTTGTGATTATTCAGATGGTACTTACTTGAAAAGTGGAAGGTAAAATTATTCCAAAATTATGGGATAATTAAACAAACAAAAATTATATTGGTGACTAAACAAAATGGTTTTACCATTCAGTTGGTAACATTTGTTGTTTGAAATACAATACAATATTAAATCGGTAAGGACAATCCCCTAATATTTAAATTCAACAACGTTTGATCTCAGTGTTTTTTTGCCATGTTTGCATTCCATTGAGGAGCTTTTAGTCACAACATGTGGGATAAAACAGCTAGATAGTCACATGGTCCTAAGTGCAAGTGTTATTTTCTAAATACACTAACAAGAAATACATAAGTAGTAAGCAGGGCTGTCAAACAATTCGCATCCAGAATAAAAGTTTATGTTTACATAATACATGTGTATGGGTACTGTGCATATTCATTTAGTATTTATAATAACATACACATACATGCATATTTAGGACAAAAATAAAAATTCAGTAACGTTGATATATAATTTAAATTATTGGTATTATGAAATTATAAATACCTTAATATTTTCAAAATATACATGAATGTTTTTTGTGATTATAAACAGAATTAATATGCACAGAACATATATTATATAAAATCAGACTTTTTTCTGGATGGGATTAATCGTTTGGCAGCCCTACAAGTTAGACATAATTATGTCTGGATAATTATATAAATTCATTCAACATTTGCAGATGCGTCAAAAAGTATATTTTGGACCCTAGTTGGACAGCTAAATAAAGACTCACGACAACAAAAACAAGTGCTCGTTTTACACATCTACAACCAGATCTATCCAAAGGCAGTAAACCCTTCTGCGTTTCCCCCTTATTACAGCAGCGCAGCAATAAAAACGCACCTCTAGATACAGAAACTATCCCCTAAATGCTACTAAACCGCAATTAAACATTAACCTTTTAACTTGTGCGCTATGACAGAGTCGTCCATTGCTGCGGGCTACCACCTGTTCCCCATGCGCTATAGCTGTGAAGATGGCTCAGTTGTCTTTTGAATAATAACCATTAGACTGCGATAATAAGCACAAAGTAATTTGTCTGTCAGTGAAACAGCACGAAGTAGCCATAGCATGATCTCTATCTCGCTTCTGTTGGCTCCATTACAAAGCCTGTGAACTGAGCACAGAACGAATAACATTATGAGTTAAGCCGAAAAACTTTCAGAGATAAAACAGGCTCGGTGAACTGAGGTATTCCAGCACGCAAATGCTGTGATATTCTATACATTTTTGGGGTAATTTGATCCCATTTTTTGTGTGAAAGCCAATGGCAATCCAAATATGAACTGTCTTTATGTATGTGAAAATATATGATGTTATATTCCTCAGAATCCAAAGTTAATTAAACTACAATCTTTTCTATATTAAAAAGGACGTAACACAGGCTGTTTCTGCAAATCTCATTTTAATCTTGAGTACCTATGAAGAGTTATTAGTTTGATCACATTTTTAAAAGACATACAGCTGTACGATTATTTCCGAAAACAGACGACCCCATGCAGGTAAGCACTCATTGCCAACAAAACACAGACACATGACTCAGTTTCACTTACCGCGTGCGGTTCATGTCTGGGATTTTATAGCGATCTCCAAATCTAGCATTAAATCCACCGTTTTTATAACATTCCTCACCGAAATGCAGTTAACAAACAAATACTGCTTAACTTCGCGAACACAGTGTTCTCTCTCTTGCTCCAGCGGGTTGTGCGCATGCTCCTTCTTCTCGCTCTGGCGGGTTGAGGCGTTGGCGTGCTTTTCCGGGACAGTTGTCCAATAAGGGACAATGAAAAGTTGATACGAATTCGAAATGCTCGAAATAAATTGAGAAACCTGTTTGAGCCCTGGCGGAGTGAATCGAGCATAGAAATGCTACGTCATATTTTTTTGACAAATCGACCATGTTGAGCATGAGAAGCCCGAATGCATGAAACACTTTGCCCCCCCCTATAGTCAATGTTTGAAGGTGTTTGTTTGTCTGCAATGACGTTGACTGGTCGAGCTCAAAAAATGTAAATGGTGTGTGAGGAAGTTTTCAAAGCACAGTTTCGATATAAATGTAAGTTAAATTTGTTTAAAAAAGTGTATTTCTTCCACGAAATTAGTATTTTAAAGAATGAATTATCACCAAAGCACTCTGTAGTCATATTTAAAAGATTATTTTGTCATTTATTTTTGTCAAGATCTAACCTTTGCTTCTGATTGGTGTGAATTGAATCCCACCCCTGTGAGAGGAAATGACTTTATGGCTGTGGCAGGCAAATATGATGCACTTCCAGTTGAAACATCTGTGGAAAACAGAAAACAGGAATAGGGCGGGGCATATTAAAGCCTTGTGTTTACATTACAACACTGTAAAACCATATATAGTATTGCCAAGTTCTTTTCAACAAAACAATGAAAATGAAACGAAGTCAATAAATGATCAAAATAACCTATGAGACTTAGCATAACACGATAGAACATGACACGCTAAAACAAATGTGGAGGAGACGTTGTCATTCTAGAAATAAAGCAAAAATGAGTAAATCATATTTTGGTTGGTCCATTGTCCCAAAAGAAAAGACCGTCACCTTTAAATGCGTCTACGTGTTGAAAATAATATTGTCAATTAATAGTAAACTAGCATATAGGTGGCTTAAAATCAGCACGCATCCACTAAATGCCAGAAAACAAATTTGACCACTCATTATACAACATCGACATTTTATGTAATAATTTATTTAACTATTAACTCTATTAATTATTGATTGTTAACATCAAAAGGTTTTTCTGCGCCTCTGTTTTCCAACAAAATACAACTATGTCTGCGGTATAAATACATGACTGTAGACGCCCCCTAATCCTCCTACCCCACTTCCAAATGACTGCTCTAAAAATAAAGTCCTCTCTAAAATCACACATCATACCTCCCAGTCCTCTAAACGGCCAATTGAAGTGACAATATTCGACTCACCTTGACCGGGAGCTGATGAATACGCCATTGTGTTACTCAGTGCCATGTTGAGACATCCTTCAGACGACACAGGGAAGTGCACTCCTCCGACCATCGGGCTGTGAGGGTGACAGCGCTGCTTTTAGACTCTAGATCCCAACGCAACTGGGCTGACCATATCTTATGACACAGCTCGAATTCAAGTCATAACCGTCTCTATGTGGTAGAGGACTGTTTATAAAATCACTCAGTTTAATAAAGAGTGGTTGTGCTCATAAAGGGCTTAACCACAGTATTGCACACGATGACTGGTAAGTAACGAGGATTAAAATAGACCACATTCATATAAGACCTTTAAAAATATCTTGTTTCTTTACCAAGTTAGCAAGGTTACCGTAGCCACCCATGTGACAAATTTGTCAGTAAGAGTCTAAGATTTCACATAGTTCTCATAAAACTACACAGACTGTAAGTTTTTTCCTATGTACTCACCTCTCGGTGTAAAGCGAACAGTTCTGTAGATGTAATTTGCCCTTCACATGCTGGTCCCAGTCCTGAAAACACCACACACAGAGACCAAACATAAACACGATACGTCACTCCGATTCTCTGACTTCACTTCTAATCCTTCTGTGTAAGAGTGATAGATTCCTCTGGCGTTGGCGTAAACCGGCCATTAGAGAGATAGCGGCTCACAGAAGAGAGAGCGTGAGAGCCTAAAATGAATGCTTTTGTGACGGCCCCCCCTAGAACAACTGTGTCCTCACCCTCTAAACCTGCCTTCGACACACGCCAGCTGCCACAAAAGCCTTCACACCCAACTGTAACCAACAAGCCCATTTATTTTACTTAAAGTACTAGCCCCCCAACTCAATTCTAGAAAAACAAAAGGGAAATATTGTATATGTAAGCTTCTAGATAGCTTTTGATGCATTTCGCCCAAGAAGCACATTCTTGAGGTTTGTCATCTTACAAATATTTACAGTGTAGTGTGAATGGGTCATTTCCCTCAATCTCACCCAGCAGGTTTGATCCACTCACCTTCAAGTTGTAAACCTTCTTCTCACAAATGGTGCACTGATGGGGTAGGTGTGAAGGTGTTGTCCCATGAAAGTCATTGAGCTGATGAGGTTGTAAGGACATTCTCACCCCTTCCTCCCCCTGGTGAAGCTGCGGCTGCTGTTGAAACCCCCCTTGCTGCCCCATGGATGGACCAACTCCTGGGCCACATGCTGAGTTGAACTTGGGATCTGCCGTGGGTTCCTCAGGGTTATACAGCTCTGCTCTCTGGCCCATGAAGCCTGGCCCTGTTGGTACCCAAGCACCAGAACCTGCTCCTGTACCCATGTCCATTTTTCCCATGTTGACCGGGCCTTTCCATTGCTCCTGTGGAGCTGATGAAGACAGAGGTCCCAGATTTTGATCACTAACTCCTCCTAGGTATCCTGTTGGTTTAACCTGGGATTCGGAAGTGTAGAAGTCTCTCTGAAAATTGCTTTGGACGTTGTTTCTGGGTTGAGGTCCTCCATACTGTCCAGCATCACATGCCTTACTAGTCACAACTGAAGCCCCTCCCAGAAATCCAAACTGTAGGCGTCGATCCGTGTCCGTCAAATACGTTCCGGTCTTTTTACCATACTCATTGTGTTGACTGACATTCTGGTTGGACCCCCCACCGTAAGTGGTAGGCCTGATCCCAGTAGGATTTGGATTGAAGCCACTGCCAACCAGTGTTCCCAAAGCTGAGTTTGGGGGCGGGAAGGATATGGGTGGTGGTGGAAAGGCCCCACCGTGAGCTTGGGGCATACCGGAACCTCTAAGCTGGTTGAAAAGCGGCTGCGACATGGCCACATTGGAGAGAACCTGATTGAGGACAGAGGCTGCGGCAGCTGTATTGGTGGACTGGGCGAGTTTGAGACGGTGGAGGGTAAGCTGGGCCTGAAGCTGAGCCAGCTGAAGACTGGCGGGACTCAGCAGCAGGTTTTGACCCACTCCACCAAGAGCTCCGCCCAGAGGAGGCAATGACTTATCAGGCTTGTCTCCTGTGGAGCTGCAAAAAGATACATAACATGTTATTATAAAAGGGAAGATTGGATTAACAGAAGAGAACAAATACTATTGTTCAATTAAACTAGGTAAATACATTTTGTCTGTAAATATTATTACGCAGAAACTTAATTGTCCAAACAAAGGAAGTAGTAGTGATTAAAAGAGTAACAAGAAAAGCTCAAAATGGAACATGTGCCGTCTAGATCTACGCAAAATATGTTTATTGTGTTTCATATGGTTTTGAGAATGGCACACATAGCTTTGATTTAAGATTTTGCCATGCGTGGTCTCAGGCGAGAGAGACTGTGATACGTTTGACGGGATTGACGAAAGGCGGTGTAGAAGAGGTTGTGTGGACAGCCCATACATGGAGACGGCTTGCTTATTACTAACTGTGCACAGACGCTTCCAGGTGATTATCAGCGAATGATGTTAATGACAGCTTTTGAAATTGAAATGCATTGCTTTGTGATATATCATACCAGGGTACTGAAATTGGCTTCGTCCGATCAGGAAACATTCCTGCAGCCCAGACGCTTTGGACTCCACGTCCCCGTTTGAGTGCACTGATTAATGCGCTCACATGTTGGCTAAATTTAGCCAGCGCTACTATCAATCAAAATATCTTTGCAAGCTTCCTGCCATCCCCGCTGAGCACAAACCCTCCAAAGCGAGAGCCAGAGATCAGCACAGGTGGCAATTCCCCGAAGGAATGTTGTGCTATAGTGCTGAAAGAGGGAACAACAAAGTTTCTGAAAGACACAGGTAGGAGCGTTACACGAGGACTCCGATTTTGGAGCAAAATCCCCCAATAACTTTTGTCCTGTGATATAAATATTTCATGGCTTGTTCTGGTGTGTAAAATATGGTCCGTGCGCCTCTGGTCAAGAATCAAAACTGGAACAAGGCGGAGGTTCTCAAATACTTCTGAATCTGAATTTGTGCAACTGAATATATGGGGGGATTAACACCTCTCCAATGCTGTACTGGAGTCATTTCTTATTATGATATGGACTTACAGGAACATTCTCAGATCGTAAAGTTCATAGATCAATACTAACTCCAAATAAGCTAGCCTTCATTTCTACAAAATGGAAAATGAACAAAATTATTATTTGTCTGTTGTTCGACATATTGTATGAACGTACATACAGTACACTGGGCCAAAAATGTATATGGAAACTTCTTCCACACGTCGCAATGTTACTGCATTAGATTAGAAAATTAAAGCTTGCAAGATCTCTCAACAAATGATGCATGAACCTTCACAGGCCTAACCACAGTTTACGCCATTCGTGCTATTATAGTCAATGAAAATCAGACAGGAAATAAGTTAGTGCGTCTTAGCGAAGGATCAGGTGTATAACATTAAGATTATAAAATTTCCAGCATCAGAAAATGTCCACACACTGTTTGAACACTATATCTGGTATGTAATTGTTTTAAGAGTTAAACATGTTTTGTGAATTGTTTTATTTATGCTATCTTTTATTGGAATAATGCTACAAGTTGTTATAATGTATATCACAACTGGCTTAAGAGTTTAAAGTATTTTGGGGTCACTTTGTTTACAGTTATTACACCAAACTAATGAAATTAAAAAAAGAACACAGAAAACAGTAGGTGAAGCATTAGCCTATACTGAACGTACAGCTGTAGATTGGCTACCATGCAACTCCAAAGAAGAAATGTCTATCTTGAGCAAAGACATAACATACATAAATTAGATTTTACGGATACAACTGGTGTTTGAGATACAACAGCTGGCCAATTGAAAAATACCAGGATTAGGATTCCAGATAAGGAGCCAAATTCCAAATTTATGGCATACAAGCTATAAATGCAAATTCAACTGGTGTACCATCTACTGTATCAGTTCGTCACACATTGTGAGTCTAATTCATATGAATCCAAGATGCTGTACATTTGAACAAATCTTTTTACTTTAACATTTGTTACATTTATAAATTTGGCATATGCTTTTGACCTTTACCAATTGAAGCCTACTTTTAAATGTACCTGAAACTCAACTTATTAAAGTTTTATGTCGGCGTATG
Source organism: Triplophysa tibetana (assembly GCA_008369825.1). NCBI lineage: Eukaryota > Metazoa > Chordata > Actinopteri > Cypriniformes > Nemacheilidae > Triplophysa > Triplophysa tibetana. Next base: position 15,338,923 of record CM017906.1, on the reverse strand, counting down.
TGTTTACAATAACAACCAAGTAATATGTCCAAATATTAAAACTGACTTATGAAAACCTAATGTGAAAAGATTTTGTGTTGTTTGCTGTTTTGACATCGATCCATAATTATGCACATTGAATAAGCCAACAGAGTGTTATAAAAGCATTTACATCCAGGGCCAAACTTAAAATTCAAAAGTCAATTTTGTCGTATTGACATCCATCCAAACCGATGTCCTGCACATTTAAGGTGTATATTTCATCAGTAGCTGTGTTCCCTAGGAATCAAACCCATGATCTTGACATCGCCAGCATCCCGCTCTTTCACTTGAGCTACAAGAACAGTTATATAGTATTATCATCAACTTGTTCAGCGTTAAATAGCACTAACACGGGTGCCGCTCTACCTTCATGACTCACAGCCCGAAATACACCGCTGACATACAGCACAGAGCGCTCAGCTAACATGGGAAACCAATACAGCCTTCATGACTGCCGGCTCGGCGGAGTCTTGACTCGGGTCATCTCATTTAAACACAACATTCTGGTGTCAGATGCCTTTGACCAATTAATGCAGTCCAGTATTAAGAAAGCATAATTATATGTCATTGTGCATGTTCGACGTCTTTACACCGGATGGGGCGTGGGAAGGGACGTGCTGCGTGACTTTTCTTTAATTTGTATCTAATCCAGGGATAACATGACTGGGGTGGTGGGGTCAAAGCCCTCTGACTTCACAACACAGACAGTTATGGCCTGGAAGCAACTGTTCTGGTTTTGTAAAAGCTGAATCTTGGCCTGCGATTGGTTGAAAATGCGTCACATGTTGTGACAACACACCAGACTTTATGAGACCTTGTGATGCTAGACGCAACATCCAGTTTATTTACGTATGCAGAGTTTGAGGGATGTGCACTATGGGGGTACTACAAAGGAATAATTTAATTGTTTTAATGTCAGTGAATGTAAATAAATAAAAAAGATATTTACTAATATTAAATGAATTATGTGGGTCACTAATACTACTGATTTGTACCTTAAACGTCGGATTCTTGCGTCTATATAGAGATAAACATCTTTATTAGATACTTATAAGAAATTCCTGCAATATATTTTGCCACATTTTTCTAAAAAGTTTTTGCAAAACAAAATGTGTAATTACAGGAAAAAATGTGTTACTAAAAACATGACAACTGTGCATATAAAAATACTTTTTGTTGGATGTTATTAAGCCGACCTCGTTTTCAGCTTCTCCCAATGTTTTAATATCTCGGCCAGTTGGTCGCTCAAACAAATTGATACAAAATGTAATGCCACTAGCGGTTACAAAATAACACTTCTGCTTTAAACAGATGGTTTTGACCTAAATAGTCGAGCTTAAAAAAAGTACATTTATTTTGCAACTCGCAACACATAACGTTTACATTTATTCATTTAGCAGACACTCTCATCCCAAGGAACTTACAAATGAAAAAGGAACCATAAGTGTAGTTGACAAATACATATTTTATCTATTCGTTAAAAGTATTTTAAGAGATACAGTTTATCCAAAAACATTTTTTTACAAAATAAAATAAATAAAAAATTCTCAACACAAAAGAATCACAAATTACATTAAATCTAAAAAAGCACCCAAACATTTTACTTGCTTGTGTAAAAATCCTCAAAACTCTGAAACCACAAAGAAGCCACAACAAAAACTTAAATTCAATGAATACACTGAATTTAAACTCTCCAGAATGTCTCTATAAATTACATCCAAGCTAACAAAATTGACAAATATTCTGGAAAACTTGGTTTTAATTTTGTTGGGCAAAAGGGACTGGTGTGTTATTTTATTTTATTTAATGTCCATTATTTATTTATTGCAGGAATATGATGATTCTTATAGAAGGGAATTGAACATGCCTTCTATCTATTAGAAGCACAAACGTTGAAAAACACAGTGAGAAAAAATGTATATTATCTCAAAACATTAATGAGTGAAAAGTGTCTGTTGAGAGAAGCTGAGGCAATGCACATGGACAAACTTACAAATCACTGCCGCTCTGATGAGAGTGTGTTACCGTATTCAGTTACTGCTTACAGGAGCAACTGGCGTCTCAAATGTAATGTATGGACAAGGTTTGTTTACATATCAACTTTAAACGCTATAGGACCATGAAAATTCCACATGAGAAGAATATATCTTTGAGAATCACATAATAAAAAATACAATTGTGTGAAGGGTGCATATGTATACACTTTTTAATAAGCCACTTTCTTCATTTTTATGTCTCAAGTCTAATCCTATTTATTTGTTTATGAATCTGTTTTCAATTAAGTTTAATTCATTATTTGTTTATTCATTTAAATTGTGAAAAAAGCAAGGTGTTACTACCAGCCTTTTTACTACTGATGGAGAGACTAGTGCACTTCCCATGTCTGTGAATAAAAGAATTACAAATAACAATTTAGTGATAGTTTTAAAATCCCCTATGCACCGTATTGATCTTATTATAGGTACATATTTTATTGTTATTCTTATTCTACATATGTTATGTAGGCTATGTACATCAGGCAGTGAGGATTTCCTAAAATGAGAACAAGTGCAACTCTCAACTTGACCTTACCTTTCAAAATTACATTCATTAACCTAATGTAGGTTGATTCCGCCATATTTAATCGTGCTTTGGACTTCTTTTCATTTGTAAATCTGTTAAGATGATGCCAAACAATATTGCATTTCAGTGAATGGAACAAACTCGTAGAAATATTTCAAGTTTATAAAAGGTGAGTTGTTGACATCCACTTCAAGATATTGAATCGTACATCTTTCTTAATGTTATTAAAAAATAAAAATAACTAATAATTTGTATATCCCGCTACTGGGAAAACAGTTAAATGAACAGTTCTATTAATCGCTTTATCAAGAACAACCGGCATCTTTGTCTGAACCACTGGCACATCTGTTGTGCCAGACTCTTCAAATCTCTCCATGAGACAGATCAAAGCTCTATTTCTCTACAAACTTTCACACATTCACAAGAGGAAGCAATAAATTAGTCCCTCTGGAACCAAGATTCTAGGGAGTGGCAAAAAACCTGGCAGCCACTTTACAATCCATGCTGGAAAACACAGTCCCTATACTATAGCAGGCCAAACCCAGTACTGACTCACCTATACAAGTGTCTAGATGATGATCTGAATAGCTCCTATATGATGTTAACAGGCCCACACGCAAACCAATAGACAGCAGTTTACGTGTCGGTACAGTGACCTCCAAAAGTGCAAATGCGCATTTACGCACTCCGGCCGGCTCGTAGTTCCCAGTGCTGTGTGCGCGCTCTGTCCCTCTGGGCTGGAATAGAGGCCGAGTGATGTAGTGTCACATGTGCTTTGCAAAGAGTGTAAAGGGAGGACAGGGAGGGCGATGTGTGATACGCGAACTAACACGTTATTAAAGTCCCAAATGGGATGCGTTTTCGCATTCACGCAGCAAATGTAACTGTAGGATGCCAAGTTTACTGCCGAATGTTAAACTTAAATCTGTGTCGATAAACTTGTAAACTGCAACTTAATTTTACGGTTATTTGAGACCACTTTCCCGATAGAAAACAACAACAAACACTTGATTTATTAACTTATTTGGAGACTTTCGCAAGGTAAAATGTGACCGTTTGTTGTTGCACGGATCAATTTACAATAAATAAGAACATATTAACTAATCATTTTTAATTAGATAAAACATATAATTATATCACTTAATTGTGTCGAGTTAAATAAGTCTATATCGTTATTAAAATACAATAACAATTAAAATAATATACAAAGCGTTAAGTTAGGGTTTTTATGAACGCGTAATTACCAACATGCAGATATAACGGTGTGTAAAATTCAATTGACCTGTTTTTATTTATTTCTTTTTACTTGGTAAGAAGCATTTCCATTCTTTCAGACCTCGTTAATCGTTATTAAACAGAACAGATTTATTTAACAAGATGTTCAGGTAGTCTTTGAAAAAAAACAAAGATGAAACATGATGCTAATATGGACTATGTGGAGATAATCCTATAAAGCCTTTTATAAGCGTGACTGAAACGAGGAGGGAATCTTTTCTCAAGGAGTCACGAACCTCTCAGAGTTTGTCGGATGATGCTGCGGTATTCAATCCTATCGGTGATCCCAGTTTGACAGCAGTTCGTCTTTGCCAAGACCTCCACCTGGCTCTAGTCTTCAGGCCATGCATCTCTCTGTCCTGCGCGGTCTCTTACACGTTTCATTAGAAACATCAGTGCGTCCTAATGACAGATGCGCGCAATCGCCTGCTTATCATGATGAACGCACGCGCTGACAGCATCTATAAAGCCAAAATCACTCACCAACTACTAATGATTAACAGAAGAAAATAGTTACGAACCGCAAACGGTTTCAATTTGCATACGGAACTACGTGACGGAAATTGACGACGGCATTTAGAAATAAATGAACAGTGGTTGTGGAAGACCAAATAGTGCTATATTTGTGCTACTCAGTGCTTGTTAAATATCATAAGAAAATGTTTATAGGGCCTATAGAAGTAATATTTCACTTTGAAAATAATGTTTTCTTTGTTTTGCTATTTGTATGTTTTCTTGCTTTACTTATTAATATTTCCCTTTGTCGATCTTGAATTATGTTCAAAGAATCATATTAAAAATATTATTAAATGAATACAACAAATGAATATTAAAACATTCTTGAAATGAATTGATCAACTTTTCACAGGCAACAAATTATAACAAATAGTGAAGCAAGATATATTTTATTGAAATATAAAGTTGAAAAATAATGACTATATAATATATATTTACAATATTTGACATTTGCTAAACGATGAATAATCAATATAGTCTACATTATATTGTCAAGGTGCCCATGCAGTCTAACCTGTCACAAGTATTTAACTATTGGTCAAATGCTTGTTTTTATAAAGCATTGGTGTTGTAAATGTGGTAATATTACAAAACTCATTACATTTCGTTTCTGTTAGCCTAACATATGATTATAGGTCTATTTGCAATGATTTTCTTATCTTTAATTGTAGCTCCTTTACAAATTTTGTTTTTCAAATGACTCTGACGAGCCACTTAACATCTATAGGCTATGTTTAATACAAATTATGTATTATTTCATGTATGCATATTTAAATATCTTAAAAACACTTTTGTGACACCACCTTAACTTCCGCTAAACATTCACAAACAATCGAGTGCCTGTAGATTATTTGTAATAACAATCAAAAGTAAGGAGAAGAACCGTTGATTGGCTAAACTTGTTCCTCCGATATTTTGAATTTAGACTGCAATACTAACTACAACCGCTAGATGTCAGTGTTCCATACCGTTTGTTTAAACGCGACCAAACTACAGGACCCATTCAACAAATTGTTTATTTAATAAAATGAACATGCAACAAATTCAACAAATCGTTTATTTAATAAAATTAGTATACGGTAAAATAAAAAAATAATGTTGACATAAAATATAAATAGTTATATAATAAGACGCTTTCCAAACACAAACCGGAAGTTAACTGGGGGTCGGGCGCACGGGTCCGATGAAACGGGCTATACGGGATAAAAAGTGATCATGTTAAATTGTAAATGTATAGTCTATGTTGGATTTCTTTTTAGATAGGGTCATATGTGTATGCATGTAAGTAATATACTCATAGGCCTACTTTATACAGGTTTGCAACCTTGTTCAGAGAAAATTAATGAATACATTTGGTTTAGTAAATTAGGTGATATTTGTAGTATTGTAGCGCTCCTCATGGCCTGCCATAAACAGCCCTTTGTACATGAGCGCCCCAGCATCCAATTCCCAGCGAGGTGCCAATGCGGCAGATTTACAGCCAGCCATCTGTTGCCTTCTGCAAGAACGACACAACAACCAGCATTTCAGATTCTTTCCCCTTTTTTAGACACACAGGATGCTCCGCCAGACCCCTCGTGTTCAGTTTTGACAGTGAACAGCTTGACTGTAATGCTTAGATATTTACTGTTAAGCCAAAACCAAGTACAAGATTTTTCTTCCTGTATTGTTTATATGTTGTTATATTTATTTGTAGACCGATAATTGCATTCAATAATAGACATATGAGAATAATTTTCTATGGAATTTTCAATAGTGACCAGAAAACATATAATGAAAGGTTTTAAATCCAATTCCTGTAAAAACGGTCAATTTGAAGGACTGTTCTTGCTATGAGCTGATAGAAGGCCAGATCCACTAGATGGTGCTAACAGATTTCTTCCCACTGTCAACAAAACATCGGAGACATTATGTGCTACATACAACAAAATGATGACAGACTTATTATTTTAAGAAGACTAAAATAAGATGGCTTTAATGATGATCGATTCTGTATGTGTTGTCATCTATTTTATCGGAGAAAGTGCTAACATGACATCCATGAAGTTAAAGGGATTTTACCACAATAAAAGAAACAGTAGAGTAAAACCTACCATGATCAAATCTATTTAATGCACTTTTGTGGCTAATATTCATTTTATAAATCTTGCAGAAATAAAAGGTCAAATAAAGGATGGGAATATTTGATTACACACTTATCATCTTCAATCTATTTTGTATTAAAAAAGGTTCTTCTTGTGCATTGATGTGATGTATATTTTAAATCCATCTGATGTGAGATCACAGATTTGTTTTTTAGTGACAATCTTTTACAATCTCGCCTTTGAATGTGGCTCATCGATTTGACAAACGTAACAAGCTTCATTTTAAATGGCCTATTAAAGCACAGAAGTATGACATAAAATCAATATTTGGTATAAGGAAATGTGAAGTGTGTATCCAATGTCAAAGAAGCTTTCAATAAATCTATCAAACTTTAACAAGCCATCAGTCCTTTCAACGAATGCAGCCTATCCGACTTGGCTAAGGCACCGGAGACAGACCGGATTGGCTGGTCGTGACTGTGTTTGTGCCATGCACAGTTGAGCAGAGGACGATTTATAATCTTATGTTGTTACCCAAACCACAGTCTAGTCCGAGAGCCCCAAGTCTAAGGAATGACAGGGTTCACTTGTTCCACGACCATCACAAATGTCAGACTTCGCAGTTAGTCATGCCATATGTTGACTTTTACAAGCGTTCTGAGACGTGAACAAACAGGACATTGTTTTAAAGACATTAGATAGTGTTGTAAAGGTGAGGAGTGTTGTCAGAAGTGATGACTTAAATACGTGAACATGGTGTTAGCATGTTCGCAACTGTCACCGTCTCAGCACTGAAATAAAACTTGACTCTTTTAGAGACCATTAAATATCCAGTATTACATGCTGTCAATCTTTGATGAGACATTATGGCGCTTTTCCAAACCTTTTCCAAAAACTGGATTATAAAGAAATTAACTTCATTCAGTACTGAAAAGAAATTAAATTAAAATGTTACATTGTGGCACGATATATCAAGATACAAATTATCATTGGGATTGGTGTGTGGCTTTGGTGATCTTTTACAATATTACGTCTGTTAAATCATGTGGTAGTCTGCTAACATGAGAGCAGCATCAACATATATAATGTTTTATTTTTTACATTTTCGACGGAAGTTTTTTTTAATTTAATGGGAAAGTTTTCAAGATTTTGATTTCTCACATACACCCACGAAAAAAAATGAAGAGAATTTAACGTTTATAGGTATGTGTTTAGGTAAAAAGATTACTTCGTTTCATTCTGTGAACTACTTATGATATTTCTCCTAAATTTAAAAGAAAAATGTGGTTTCTATTTGCATTTATGAAAAATGGACATTGGAGAAACGGGTCAAAATAACAGAAAAAATGCTCTGTATTCAAACCTCAAATACTGCAAAGAAATCAAGTTTGTATTTAGTTTTAAGCAATACAACAGGCATATTTGTACACTGATTTAGGAAAAGTAAAAAAAATGTATTTGTGTGATAACCTTGATTTTTTTTTTTCAAAATTTTCATGTCTTCTTGTCACGCTCTCAGTCTTTCACATTGCAGTTGGATGACTTTATGTATTTCCTAAGGTTTGGTTTTGTCGAAATTTGACAAAATTCAGACACTGGACTGAAATGACCACAATACATCTAGAAATGCTGATTAAATTCAAATTTGGAATGGTCTCAATGTTTTTCTGTGGCTTTATGTGTGTCTGTATTCTTTGGACTTATAGAGTATCATGTCACTAGCAACATCACTCGCTACTAGCAGCTTATCACCATGTTTACATCAAACTATGAGAACTCAACTAGATGAACAAAAAAATGCTCCCTTTTGTATGTTGCTGCCTACGTATAGCATTTCCTGTTGATCTCGAGGGCACATCTGAGTTATAATGCTCCTTTAAAAAGCAGCTGCTTGTGTCTATGTAGACGTCGATGCAGCGAGTTTTGGAACAGAGCTACAAACGGCACACCCTATGTTCCTTCCACCCTACTGTTCCTGGATACATTACACCCATAACTTTGGTTTGCTCAGTCGGTAGCTGCCTGGCTCAAACCTCCGTGCTGACAGTCCTGGGCAAACTACCTCCCCTAGATTACCCCCCAGGGTTGCTGACACTATGTGTAACATCACGTGAGGAGGGCAGAGGCCAGATGACCAAATGATCTCCTGGCTGTCCCACCACAGGACTATGAATATTCTAAAGGCTGTGGTAAGTCCATCCAGCTCGGCACATCGTAACGCAGAGTACAGTCAACAATCACAAACAGCCGCCAACACAGACGCCTTGTCTAGTAAACAGTTAACACAATACTGTGAACAAGGAAGACATTAGAGCCTCCCTCAACAAAATATTCAATAGACGTCACCCATTCACTTTTGTTGACTAGGCAGAGCCAAAATAGCTTCACTGGTCGATTTGCAGTCTTACCACTTTTGAATTGCGATGTCGACGTATAGCAACTAAGATAGACACACATTTAATTTGCATAATAATATTGGGATGAGGCAGGCCTGAATCCCCACAGATTTTATCTGTACAAATTCAGGTTAACACAGTTGAGACATTCCAGCATTCCTAACCTCCACCACCCCGATACTCCCCCCGATCGCCCCAACAACCACCACCCTGCGAGGGAGCTCGGCCCAGAGCTTGTGTAGCATTTTACCATCTGTCTGCACCATCAGCCTGTGGATGCCAATCACACCCTGTCACTCTCCAGTGCCACTACATCCTCAGCCAATCCCAACACAGTACACGTCCTCCTCGGCCAATCAGAGTCAAGTGCTTCATACACCTGCTGTCACCCAATGGTTCTGCCCTCACATGGAAATGTACAGCAGGCCAAATACATTTACACTTGCATGTGTGACCCTTTCATTCAGAGATGTGAGGAAAATATACTTGAGTTAAGATGTACAAGAGCTTTGGTGTGAACCCGGTAGGTTATGTTGAGTTGTTTTAACCCCAAATGTTATTTATAAACCCCAAAGGTTTATTTTACAAATTTTTGGGTCAAATAGAAATATTTTGGTATTTAATTCAGCCCAACGGCTAGGTTTGTCCCTTTTTGTCCCAGCGCTGGGTTGAAAATAACCCAGCATATTTTGGGTTATTTAAATGCCTGTGTCATGTCTTTAAGCAGTTTGCTAAAGTATGAAGTTCACAAGCACACACACACACATACAATGGGTTAACACTTTGCACCTCCTAAAATAAGCCCTATTAAAATAAAGTTAGTGCAGCAGTAAAGCCTAAAAAAACATCACTGTTTGGCAGACTGCCTGCTTCAGTCCAATAACAGCCATATCTGAATTTTCCCAGGGAGACGGAAACAGATACCATAGAGACACTGGGCCTCATTTATCAATCTAACCTAGACACGAGCGCAGATCAACGCGGAGAAATTATCTTACGAAAGTGTGATGCATGAAAAATGATATAGAGTTTACGACATGTTTGTTTAAAGATAACATTTGTTTATATTGAAACAGTGAAACTGAAACAGTATTTGTATACATTTGACAGAGACATCATAAGTGACATTACAAGGTATACATTTTACGTAACTGCGAATCAAACCACAATCTCTGTACTGCGTTGCTTTATCGACTGAACACTATCATTTATTAAGAACCTGTTTTTTTTATATTTGGTCAAAACCCTTTACATTTCATAAACAATTTCTAGTACAGTATATTAATAAACATATCAATAAATAAAAACAGTCTCACTTCAGCTCAAACGGATTTGTTCACTGAGCACATTGCAGTGCATTCTGGGATGCCTTATATTTTGACTACAAAATAAAAATGTAGGTTTTTGGCTGTTAGCCTTAAGGATAACCATAAACTAGTGTGATCAAAATGATAGCATGGCAATGTATTGAACAAAGATGCAGATTTCAAGATTTCAATTACATTATCATATCTTATCAGTAGTGCTCTTTTGACGCCTCTATATATTGCCTAGGTAGGCAACTCACAAGTGTTCAGAACCGAGCAATAAACACACAAATGCACACACCTAGACCCAGACTGCATAAACCCTGAATCCTGTTTAACTTCACGGTTTTTATACAACCCTTAGCATCTGGGCACTTCCAGAATTTTAATTACTAATACCCATCAATGAGCCCCTGACATCACTTCCTCCCCAGTGGTCTCATTGATTAAGCAAAATCATCTGATGAGAGAGTTACCATCAGGCTCATGATCTGCACCGACAGCTGTACACTCTCCAGACCTGACCAGCTGGAGCTGCAAGATGTTATTAATACACATCACACGTAAACGCACATTTTCTCCCAATCACACGCACCATTACTCACATCCACAAAAGTTAAAAGGACAGAATACAGAGTTGGATACTTTAGCACACTGAGACGAATGAAGCTGAAGTGTGTCTTTGGACATATGTTATTCTTTAAGGCAACACACAGACCGTCTCTTCTTGTCTGTGTGAGATAGCCGCGGGTTGAGTCGCACTGATAGCAGCTCAGAATAGAGCAGTGAGGGGAAGGTGTTGGACTCCACATGATGATACAGAGCTACTGTTAGTCCAAAAGCTAATGTTTGATAATATTATTAAGATTACTGATTGACAGAAGGCATTTTAAACTACTGTAAAGAATTGTATAATGTTGGGCGTACTTTTTTGTAATTGTGAATAGCTCAACACTCACAGTTTAAAACGTTGTCGTGCTTTAGGTGAGATTCCCACCAACCCACGTTGCGTCACCGCTGGGAAGAATCGACAGGTTTACCTGCGTTCCGCTCCTGTTCGTGATGTGTTCGGGTGTTATGCAAGGTGGGCTGTGGGTGGACGTGAGTCACTTCAACTATTAAAATGTCTACATGACTCACTCCTCTTACAGATGGTTGATATTTACATTGTGAGTCTTAAAGACACAATGAACATACACATCCCTTCACACATCCAACCCACGTCTACCTGCAACTGTGCCAAACTTTCATCTCATGAAGTTCAGCTAATGACAGCAAAACTGCAGGGAGGGCTTCCCCATGGCACTAAACCAAACAGGTTATGCAGATGGGCGCTGAGTCAGACGTTATGTGTCATTGAGAAAATATGAAGAAGAAGAGAAACATACATAGATAAATCTTATGAGCATGCGGTAAACAAGCAAAAAATGACTGTGCGACATACAGTACACAACACATGGTGCACTACGTGAAGCTTACAGACAAAATAGTGCTATTTAGACCTAAAAGTGGTTCTTGGCTCGTAATCATAGGGGAACCACTTTTAGCGGTTCTTTGGGATGACTGAGGTGCTATATAGAACCACTGAAGAACAATACAGGGGCTTCACAGGTTCTTTATACGGAAACGGTGCTATATTGGACCTTGGTCACCCCAAAGAACCTCTGAAGAACCACTGAAGCACCAAGAATTGGAGAGTGTACCAGTAAAATCATAGACAAAACCATGACCTACAAAAGCTCACAAATAACAAAATCACGTTTTAAAATAATGAAATGATTTTGCTTATGTATTCGTTTTAAATAGATTCATATTCATTGCCTAAACCCCTATCGTTTTCTAGATGATTATGGGGAAAGTATTTCCTCACTAATAAATCATCTATTAAACATCTATAATATATTTTCTTAAATACATCAAAATCACACTGGCATTGCGACACATCGGCTGGGTTTTGTATATAGGCATATTATAAACAACCTTTAAGCATATCATTGCTGTCCTTCCAAAACCTTAGATGTTCAAATTCGCTGTTTATTTACTGTACTTTAAAAATGTGTTGTCAAAGTCGACAAGCATTTTTTAAGAGTAACAATTACAATGTCCTTGAAATTATGAAGTTCATGCAGTGTGTAAATCAAGCGAACAAATTGTTAATTTCAGTTCTGAGTCAAATTTGTGTCACTCTGTGTAATGCTTGCCTACGTTACATTTGCGATGCTTTACGCGAAAGACCAATCACAGCAAACTAGACCATCCGACCAATCAGATCAGAGTAGGTTGACAGAAAGGAGGGCATTAGACTGATGAATTGCCGACCAAATCATTTGAGAGTCAGTCAAGAAGTAAGGTAGTAATAACTGCCTATTATTAGAAAATTAACGTTTTTTTACACTTCGAATGTATGTAAACCTGTTGTTGATCACTCCATAAACCAAAGTAGGAGCTTAAAAATCACAACATATTTACTCTTTAATACTTTTTATTGGTTAGACATTTGCAAAACCCAGTGACAAACATAAAGGGTTTCTAATAATAATGATTTATTATACGAAATGTGGAGTTACAAGGTTTCTGAAAGATATAAAAAAATGATGCATTGTTAAAAATTGATTTCTGTTTTGTCAAAATTAGATTTGTACTTATAATCTTCTTAAGATTTGTTAATACAAGTGTTACTTGTATACAGTTTCTACCGGTATGCTAAGCTAGTCAGATAAGTTGCTAGCTTCCAAACCAAATTCTATGTCTATATTATTATATGTCACATATAATTTAAACTAATTGACATAATTATGAAAAGACATCATATAATATATCATGATTATGAAGGACGTCTAATGAAGTACCCAGTAAAAGTTCTTTCAACCAACAGAATCCATTTGGGGTCCAACGGTCGACACAATTCACTACACAATTCAGCATATTATACAAATAAAGAGTTTGTTTCCAAAATGAGATAACGGCGGTTTAAAAAAAATCATATATTTCTCTCTTTGCAATCTGATTAATATCAATCAATCTGCAGTTGGTAGATTTAAGCCATAATAACTCTAAACATACAGCTAACTAACACAATAAAAAAATGATGGCATAATAAAAATGGAGTTATTTCATTTAGGAACCAAAATCTTCAAATATAACATTGCATAATTATTCATTAGAAAAGTTTACGTTTTATGTTGTGTCCTTACCACAAACACACACACACATTTCTCAGATGGTTCCTGCACCACTGCATCTATTAATTTAGCTACTAATATGGTGAGGAGTTTTTTGGCAGGGCAGGGTCGGTTTGTATTACAAGGAAGATCATATGGAGTCGAAGAGAAAGACAAGCTGTCATAGGGCCTGTAAAGCCGCTGTAAAACACAGCTTGTGTGTTGCCATGCTGAGTGGGAATCCCTCAGAGAATTATAACTGCCATTGGGTGAAAGTCAAGGCTTGATTGTTTTTGTTGGCATTTGGGAAAAGAAAATAAATTGCCGGACCCTAAAGATCATTATGGTTTCTCCTAGATTCTCAATGGGCAAAACTAAGAGAATGAATAACATGTATAATATGAAGACCTGTCATTGCTCCAAGAAAATATTTTAATAACCTAAATTCCATTCATTTATAAAGAGGGAATGTGATGTAACTAAAGATAGTACAGTAATAGTTTTTACAATTAAGCATCTACACGCAAAGAAATCTCATTACTATAAGTAATAATAATCATAAATGGAAAAGTAATTCAAATAAAATGATTATTGATTGCAATTGAGTTTGAAATTTGATGAACATTAGTAAAGTATTATAAGATTTTAAATGACTTTAAAACATGCTTTACGAAACAGTATTTCTATAAAAACAATGTAAAATTATTATTTCAAAAATTATTTGATGATTATGATTTTCTGATCTAGTGAAATGACTCTGACGTTTCTTTTGCGAGATTCGTACATGAGTCGGTTACAGATTAAGTTTTATTTAAAAGAACCAAACCCAACCATCAGTGCAGGTATGTGAGAGAAAAGTTTACAGGTGTTGACATCAGTGGATTAAGGGAAATTATTCCGGGTATTTAGATCCTACTTATTTATCCAGCTCGCTGAACAATAGCTACCGGCTCTCATGCTCTTGGCACACATCTAAAGGTGACCTACTTTCAACTGTCAACAAGTGAACAAAATGTGACCAAGCTGCGGTCACACCATAAACGTTATAGGCAGAAGCCGGTCACGTGATCACGGAAGAACACTGCGGTTAGTCCTTCCAGAATATCAAGCATTGCAATCCATTAACATCGGCAGCAGTTAGCGTCTAATGTTACAAACGGTGAGCTTTAAAATTATGCATTACTCTTCAGCACACCCGCTGGTGAATTACGGGCATAGCATTGGCTGGCATGCACGGTAATTTATATACCCGACACCTGGTCAGACCATGAGACCTCAGCGCAACCTGCTAGCAGACCCCGTTTAAGATATGGCTGAACCTTATACTGGCTCAAAATGGAAAAGGAACCCACCCATCCAGATAGTATGTTGATGTGTATCGTAATACACCCTAAATCACATAGACATGTCAAGGTTTGAAAGAAAGGTGATAAATAAGATGTGAATTTAGGGCCTTTCACAGCATGTTAGCTTTCTTTGGTAGTGTCGATGTCCGCCATATACGAGTAGTAGGAAAACCAGTGGAGACCATCAATATTTTTTAGTAAAATATTTAGACAGGTGTCTTCTTTTAGCGAGGTTTTATGACTTGTCGACAACGTGGAATGACACTCGCAGTACATTTTACTTTTTAACATTTAACAAACTTTTTTCCTTTTGAATGTCATACACTCAGGGGCGTGCTTACAATTTTGGGGGCCCTAAGCAAAGTCAAGACACGAGGCCCCCCCACACATTGCCTAACATTTTTGTTTGAATCCCACAGCAGTATGGAGTACATGGAATTAATGAGACATATATACAGTACATACAAATATAAACTGGATTTATTTTACGTTGCATCACATAACAGCACAAAATTCTCTACAGTTTGTTATAAGAATCGACCTTCTTGGGGATGAAAAAGTGTCCTTTGTTTTATTCAGAATAATGCAGAATGCTTTTAGCTACAGTATAAGAAAGTAAAAGGTGCAAGATTCTTCTTTTCATAGCATTGTTTTGCTATATTCATAAAATAGTATTAGATGTCTTTTCTTTGCTTTCTTTCGTCTTTGATCATCGCTTTGATACGTGCGCTTCATTGCGTATATTTGAGTGTTTAAATCAAGCGTCGAATGATTTTACTTCTTGTAGCCACTAGGAGCCCCCAAGCTTGCGGGGCCCTACGCAGTTGCGTGGTGGTTAACAACACTATCCCATGCACTGATGAATTATGTACAATACTAATATGTTCTACAAAATAAATGTAATCGATGTTTATATACTGCAAAAAAATCCTCAATCTACATTACTTAATAATAGTGTATGCAAATATGTCTCCTTATCGTAGAAGCCTTTGTTTAACCAGTGGCCATTTAAGAGCTCAAGTGGACCTACATTTTTCCCTGTCCGCTACATTTTATAATAAAGGTCATATTTCTAATAAAACACACTTCTTGTGTGTCTGTGCATACACGTACATATTTACATTTATTAACAAACACTTTCCTCGAAAAATCGGAGTATATAATACAATATTTTTATATCAGTTATGGAGACAATAGGGCACAGGAACAAACTAAGTTTCACATTTCGCCTACATTATAAGCCTAGATCAATACCAAAACTTTCCTACGGCAGTTCAGTAAACTGCGTAAACCACATGTCACATAATTAAAATCATTCAAAAGCTTAATATTGAATAATAAAAGCTGTCTCCCCCTTTCTATTCCTTTAGTTCAGGAATTGGTTTGGGACAACTTGGCTTGTGTTAAAAGAAAGATCATATGACAGAAAATAATTAATGCGAAGATATACAGACAGCTGTTTGAGAGAGGCGTTTAGTGGAGGACTTTGCAGACTACACGATGCAGCATTCACAACACAATTACCTTCCATAAAGGAATATTGAACAGCTTGCTTTCAGATTGTCAGGACAGCTATCATTCATAATTGTTACATATAATGAAATAATGTAAACATTGAATACATTTATATCAAAATCATCTGCCAGATGCATCTATGTAAATGAAGTGCTTTATATTTTTTGTAATTTTTGGCAAAAAAAAAAGTTGGTCCGGATGCCATGAAACCATGTGCTGTTGATCTATTATTAGCGTATGGTGTTACTATCACCATGTCAAAACTGCGTGGCGTGTACATTTGGTTTTATTTGTTTGTTATTCATGAGCTTTAGTTCTAAGGGCCTAGCTGATTGGTCTGGTGACAGGGGGCGGGGCTCCTTTATAAGGGTTTTGGTTTCACTAGTTTTTAAAAGAAGGAACGCTCTCCATACTTCACTTGATCTGAAGAATGAAGAAACCTGCACTTAGAGACAAATGTCAGTATCACCCACAGGCGATAGACATCTGTGCTGATGTCTGAACGTAAACAAAGCTCAATTATTTATGAAAATAAATAAAAGAAAGATTGACAGAATTCTCTTTTGCTTTCTGGACAACCACTTTTATGACCATTGAACTTCCACTGAGCCAAAGCATACATTTATAACATATAAAAGACTTGAGAAGTGAGAGTTTGTGAAAACAGAGTCATTCTCATGAAAGGAACATTTAGAGCACTTGGCACCCTGAAAGGTTACGAGTCTATATCATACCCCGTAAACTTTTCATAGAGGAATCCATACTGCTGCCAAGAGAGGCATTAGACATTCAATCTGCCTTGAACAAAAACAATTATTTTTTGCCGAAAGAGGAGCGACAGCTATTCCCGATGTGTGAAAGTGTCAAGTATGACAAAATGATTTTAATAGCCTGCAATTTACCAGATGACTTATGAATAATTTGAATGAGGTTATTATCACAAGCATTTATAGTTGAGTCACAACATGATCATCAATCTGAATTGCTGACAAGTTTGAGATTTGAAACTTTCAGGATTATTAAAGCACTATTTTAATACAGTCTGTTATCGGGGCAGTCGTGGCCTAATGGTTAGAGAGTCTACTCTCTGGATGGGTTAAAAGCAGAACTCACATTTCGGGAATGGGTCACCATACCTGACAAATAGGTCACTCTGACTTATTTCACAATGCTGGAGATTGTTACATTTTTCAGCTTCTCTGAACTTTGAGAATCGTATTCACACCATATTAAAAAAATATTGCAAAAAATAATTTGGGAGTCCAACACAATGAGTTAAAGAATCATTCTTTATGAATACTAGGTGTCCTAGTCTAATTGTGAACTACAACTGACAAACATTCTCTATGATATCATAAAGAGGGAAACTGTGTCACAATGAACAACTGAGCTAGTGGTTGTAAAATGTGGCGGCCAGCTGTAGACCGTTAAATGTGAGTTCCTGTGATCTCTATAGATGAAAGTAGATGCCTTAATGATGAGCACACATGCCACAAACTACTTTGACAACCTTGAGCTTTATGTCAAAGATTTTAAGATCTTGCAAGTTAGACCTTACACATTCCAAAGACATGGCAAGGATGTTGTCCGGGTGATGTTTATGTTACGGGACCCATCTTTAAAAGCCTAAACGGTATAATGTCACCCTGGGGTGATGGTACAAAATGTACGACTATTTTATTATAGACCTCTTCGCAAGATGTAAACACTGGTCCAGAGGCACTTTCATTTTTTGAATCTTACATAAATAATTACATTTTAATTATATTTGTTTAACATTTTGATTTGGTTATAAATTTTCTGTTGGTTTGCATTGTTCACATCATCCAAAGGGGTCTATAGAATTTAAAACTTAACAGGGTTTAACGTTCGTTCATTGTAACCAACGTTTCGCAAATTGATAAAAATTGGTCTGTTGCTAAAAAATGTAGCAAGTTTTAACACTTCAAATAAAGAAAGTTGAACCCTAAAAGAAAACTTTGTAAAGCAATAAAAGCACAAAATTAATTAACCAAACAAACAGGCATATGTTACACATAGGTCACGTATTAGCAGCTCAACAGATAATATTAAACAGATCTTTTTTAAATCAGCTCATAAGTAATATGCCATAGTCCTAAAATACATATCGTAATTGTCTGTACCTTGATATATATGCCTAAAATTGTTTAATATAGTGGCAAAATGACTTTTAGTTTGCTAGTCTCCAGCATCATATAGGAACATATCTTAGAGATATGGTAGTGTCCTCCTGCCAGCTAAGTATAGCTGAGAGATTTTGATAAGACGACGCCTCTCCTCCTGTTTCCTTTCTTTACAGGCTTGCAACAGTTGCCAATGTGCCCTTATAAATCCCAGATAAATGTTATCGTGTCTACAGACCATGTGCTGCATCATAGTTTCCTGCATCTGTGTGAGCCATGGAGGGCAATGCTATTGAATGCAATTTAACATGGGATACTGGATTGTCAGGAGTTATCAGACACACACACACACGGCTCAAGGAATATCACATGCACCACTTGAAAATGTACTTACAGGGACACGACACTGATTTTTAAAGCCGCCCTTAGCAGATATCGTATTTTAACAATCAAATAAAGGCTAAATGGGGTTTATAAGCAGATCTGGCTTGTGCCTTCATTCTTCACGAGGACAGACCACCAATTAAATTCGGATAAACACCTTCTTTAATTTTAGATGCTGTTTACCCAAAGACCTTTACACTTGGCCAATGTGTTCATATAAGTATATGCTCAAAGCTCAGAAAGCCCCCCGCAGCACTAGCAGAGCTTATGGCATATAATTCAATTGGACGCATATAGACCTGACAGTGAGGTCACAGTACATGCTCTCTGAAAAGGAAAGCAGCATCGGATAGCATGAAGCGCTCACCGACACTGACTGTCATGAATGCACAGGCAGAACCGAGGCGCAGACAGAGTGGAGAGTGGAGTGAACAGAAAACTTTTATTAGATATAAAACAAAGTGAAAACACGCAATGGGGCAAAAACTAAGAAAGTCCAAAAATGATAGTACACAAAACACAGCAGGCAATACTTGAACATGTAAACTAGATGCAGCTAGAAACTCACAGGGACATACTCAAAGGCACAAAACAGAGAGAACTGGGGCTTGATAAAGGGAACACTAACAAGGGAAGTTAACAAGGGACAGGTGAGGGGAATCAAACACTAACGGGAAGTTTACATCGGGTAGGTGAGGTGGATGAACACAAATGGGAAGCGGAAGAAGATACAAGGGGGCGTGGCTAAAAGACGAGACAGCGGAGAGATAGCATGGCATTATAGAATCAAAACAATGCCATGACATCTTAAGCCTTAAGACATCAAAAATGTGTCACGTCAGTGTCATGATCCTGCCTCTCCTTGTCATGATTTTCAGGTCATTATAGAATCAAAACAATGCCATACCCTTTTTTCACTTAAAACCTAAGGGTATGTCATGAACCTGCCAAACCCATGTGTTTTATGTGGAAAAAAGGGTATGGCATTGTTTTGATTCTATAATGACCTGAAAATCATGACAAGGGGAGGCAGGACCATGACACTGACGTGACACATTTTTGATGTCTTAAGGCTTGAACTCCTTAGCTTTTAGGACATGAGAGAGGATAAAGACATGTTCACACCAAACTATAACTATAAAGATTACGTTTTTTTAATCTTTAAAATGAATGAGAATAGAGTCCATGTCACATCTGTTATGATCAAGATTTAGAGAAACATTTTTTATAGCAGCAAATGAATGATAAAACATTTTAAAGGGGTTGTGCATCCTTCCCTACGGCCCACATGTAACCATAGCTTGGTAGTAGATCTTTATTGTACGCTTAATTGACAAAATATTAAAAGATTACATTTTTAATTCACAATGCATAAAAGCATCTGCTAAAAAAAAATAAAAGTTGATTTATACATTTTACATGTGAAACAACGTTATTGTCTGTTACATTTAGTCACTTTAATGCTAATATAGTTAAGTTACCGTTCTTGGTGTGAACGAGCCTTAAGACTCCATAATAGATTTGATCTAGAAATGATATTTTCCTTGCTATAATATCAAACATGTATATATTAATTACAGTATAAATAAAAGCAAATTAAAGTAAAAATATTTAACTTCTACTCTCTTCAAAATTTCCTTCTCGCACGTTTCCTCCGAATTTGTGTTTCCCTTAAAATTGGCATCCACATTCAACCCCAGACACAGGATTTTAAAATCTAACTATCTAACCTACTTTAAAGGTATACTCCCCCCATTTTCTCACCCTTGTTTTGAAACTTTTGTGAGTTCAGACCGAGATTTGTCTTTAAGAATATATTATCTTATCCACAGCTCCAAGGCCATGCACATCTTCCCTTCTTAAAGATCAGGTATCACATGCAATTTCTGCCAATGTCATATTAATCTTGAGTACCTATAGAGTATTTACTCGAAGAGTATTTAGTTTGATCAAATTGATAAAAGATAGATACAGCTGTACTATTATTTACGGAAAAAAACAAGCTGCTGGAGGCAGGCAGTGGGACGGAACTACAGCCCAAGCACACAACACATCGTCGCATTCATCTTTCTTCATTCTTTAGCCTTGCCATGGTTGTGCTTTTCCAGGAGAAATGCGCAATAAAAGGAATAGGACTTATAAAATACTTTCCGAAACAAGTTGAAGCGCTGGCGGCGTGTATCAAGCAGAGAAATACTATGTCAAACGTCCAGTTCGCTTTTTAACAAGTTGACCATGCTAAGCATGAGATCCCAGCACATTCAATAGTGTAAAGAAGTTAGAATGTATGAAACCGTGTTAAATCAGCCCATTAACAACACCAGACATTATTCACCTCACGTAGGCCTCCTTTCCCCTACATTGAAAAAATGAAATCTGTGGAAACACTCTGTACAAGGCACTAACAATCTCACACTTGTCTTAGTTGAAGTAATGCATACATATTTTACATTAGTTTTCAAGGCACAAGGATAAAAATGAACATTTCCTCCACACTCTCAAGCTGTTCCAAACCTCTATTGTTTGTTCTGTTTAACACAAAGAAAGATATTTGGAAGAACGTTACCATATAACATTTCTGGGACATTATTGACTGCCATAGTAGAAGAATTTCAATGGTAGTCAAAAGTGCTTCTAAACTCTTTGCTTTCCTAAATCCTTCAAAATATGTAATTTTGTGTTCAATAGAACAAAAGATTATACTATAATTTCACAGAAATGTCCGATTTGGAACCACTGATTTGGACCAACTTGAGGGAGAGTAAATGATGACACAGCATTTTCTTTTTCGAGTGGGATCCCTTTAAAAACATCCGAAATTCCAAGTTACTTAGCTAGAGGGCTGCACATTGCATTGAAACATTGCAATATGCATATCGCGCTGGCTCGCAATAAAGTTTCATAAATTGAATGAAGTAGTTCACCATCAAAATGAACATTTTGTCATCGTTTACAACCCCTCTTGTCACCTGTATGACTTTCATTTTTCCTAAGAACACAAAAGAAGATATTTTAAAGAATGTTGGTAACAGAACATCACAGCCCCCAATTCTCTTCTATGGCAAGCAATGCAATTGAATGGGAGGCTGTTAACAACATTCTTCAAAATATCTTCTTTTGTGTTCTGCGGAAGAAAGAAAGTCATACAGGTTTGAAATGACAAGAGGGCGTTTTGAATACAAACTGTAACGTAGAGTCAATTTTAGATAGATGTAGGAGTAGAAAGGGGAAGACACAGGCACACAAATACGAGTTGCAGGTAATGTGGAAGATGATTAACAATCGTAACGAATGTGAAACAGTTGTTCATTTAATTTTCAGATTTTAAATAGTGTAAACGTTTTTGTAATGTCTTTTTTAGGTGCATCGTTTTGCTCTAATACCATTACTTAGCAAGTTATCTTATTTTTCTTCAATATCGAAGTAGTAAAATCTCTTTTGTTGTCCAAAACCACATCTGAATGCCACCAGGCCTGCATATAAAACAGCATGAAGCCTAATCAGGAAATCCAAGGCTATTCACTAAAACCCCACGCTGGTGCCACAAAACTGTCATACATTTAACATAAAGATTAGTCCAGTTGTTTCCTCGCGTCAACTAGGCAATGAGCACATGCTCAGAGGCCTGAACCTCAACATATCGCAGCAATATCACTGTGGAAACAAATAAGCATTAACGCAAATAAGCTGTCGGGGGTTGACACCAGCGAAGGGCCAAGTCTAGCACTTTTTCACCCAGCTTTCTGCTTGTCGACAAATCGTTTTACTTTGTATTTACAGCGTTTGTGGGTATACGCGAGGCCAAGAGCGGTTTTATGTCAGTCCCTCGTACAGGCAGCATGAACGACCTGCATTGCTTTGACAATTGATGGCTGTCCGGGTTTTCCATCGATCAAGATAGCTGAGACGACACATGCGACAGCCACCCAAAGGGCGAGTGTTGATATCTGAGAAATCACACCTTCCTGAATAAACTGTCATGTGCTCTGAGCCTCAAGGAGAGAACAGGATACAGTAGGATATACAGTCTATACATCATAATTTGGAACAAGGCACCAGAGGTGTTCGGGTCAGACAATGACAGCAGAAGATCACAGTGCGAACATAAAAAAGGACTGTGAATGTAGAAATAAATACAAATACAAGTCGACTGATAACGTTTTTTAATAACCGATGACGATATCATTTATGGTGCTTATTGGTGATGTCTATTGTTTGATAATTCATGGCTGATGATTATTGTGTCTCACTATGAAAAGAATACAGAATAATTTTATGACTTATTACACGTTTTATCTGAATTTTATTTATGCTTATCTATAAAGAACAGGAAGATCCAGTTAGCTCTGGACAATCCTGTCATTAAATCAATACTGAAATAATAATTACTATTATTTAACTAATTAATTAAATATACTTCAATTTACAAGTTAAAGTAACAAGTAAAGTTACAATTCAGGACTGTATTAAAATTGGGGCTGTCAAACGATTAATTGCAGGTAATCTCATCCAGATTAAAAGTTTGTGTTTACATAATACATGCGTCTGCACTATGCATATTATTTTTGTATGTATAATACATATTTAGGAAAAATATGTATTTAAAATTGCCAATAATTTAAATTACATATACAGTGTTTCCATAATTAAATATATGAATTAAAGAAAAAACTTTATTTTTGTATGTTTTATAAATTAATAAAATAAATATGCACAGTACACGGTCATATATTATGTAAACACACACTTTTATTCTTGGTGCGATTTATCGTTCGACTGTCCTATTTATTGCGCAGTTACGATTATAATGTTGAAATGTTCCCTACTTGACCCTGATTCACAAATATAATAATTTATAATTTGTTGATTTTATTTTGAAGGAAAAATCAGTTTTGTGGCATACGATTTCAATTCATGAAGTACGTAAAGTAAGCTGCAATTTCATGATTCAAACAGAGGTGTCAATAGAGATGCAAAAAAGTTAAAAGGCAGCATTTAACATATTTTAATAACTCCATGCTTTAAAAAATACGAGCCGGCAGATAATATTAAAATGTCAATATAAAGTTCATTTTTCAAGTTGTATAAAACCTTAAGCATACCTGTTATTTTAGAATTTATAGTTTCCCGAACTTCATAAAACAGCTCGACGCACAACTGTTTCCACGCAGCACTGTGTTACCACACTTGACACCATATTATACGTAAGGCAGACAACAAAAGGCAATCAAATAGCCGGCGGTCTCAGAAGCAGAATGCACAAAGGCATTCGCAACATATTTCCCAGCTGCGATTCAGGCATCACTGTTAATGCCACCAAACATGTGCGCTATGCCCAACCAAGGTCAACTCAACACTAGGGGTTTCACTAAAAAAAACAAAGTGCATGACACGTCTGGATAAAAAAACGATGAATAGAACTGCTGACGACAAAAACAGATAAAGAAATGTACCATTCCATGGACGTATGACAGAGTCAGGCAAAAGGTATAACAGAAGGCGGCGGCTGGAATGGCGTCTGGGACTGCCATTGGTACGAAGCGGGTTGGCAGAGTGATATAGAGAGAGCAACTAAGCAGAGACATATGAGAAAACAGCAAAGCTCAACACAATAGGCCCGAAACATCGTGACAATACCGATTCTAATGCTGTGGAACACCAAGCTATTTAAAACCAATCCATCAAAAATGGTCCGTCTTTCACCGCACTCTCTGATCTCATGACCTCTCGCTGGCTGAGAAAAGCTTCAGGCTGAGGGTTTAATGCAGTGTACTGTGCAAGAGCCAACCTGCATACACGGACGACTAAACAATTAAACAGTCTTAGTAGTAGGTATAATGGAGATCTCAAATGTTTTAGAAAATAATATTAGTCACCATGAAAATCTTTATAAAGTCACAACAATAGCGGTGGATTATTTGCTTAACAAATGAAGGGTTTACAGACAGATGGGAACTGATGAAGCATTTTACAATCTTTAAATAACTAGTTTTTCTAAATATTTAACAAAATCAAATGTCTTTTAATTACATGAAATGAAAAGTTTACTCATTGGTGAGCTATGCATACAAATATGAAATTAGAAGCGCTGCTCCTGATGTTGAGGAAACAAATATATAATGAAACAAACATGAAACGACAAACACATAAAAGTATAAAATAAATGAATCTGAAGTAAAAGTGAGTCATGAGTCTGTGACAAAACATTATCATTTTGTACATTTGTCTTGTGCTTTACGCATTACAGTAGTTTACATTGAAGTGATACCCAAAAATGAAAATTCTGTCATCATTTACTCACACTCACACTTTCTTTCCTCCACAGAACATAAAGATATTTTGAATGTTGGTAATGGTAACCGATCAGCACCGGCCCCCATTCACTTCTATGGAATGGACACAAAACCAATGCAAGTCAATGGGGTCCAGTTTACAACATTTTCCAAAATATATATTTTTTTTTGTTCTGCAGAAGAAAGAAATTCATACAGGTTTTAAAGGACAAGAGGGCGTGTAAATGATGACAGAATCTGTGTTTTTGGGCGCACTATAACTTAATCCACATACATAAATAAATACATTATATATATTGATCAACATCATTGATTGACATTAAATATTTAGCATTTAGTTTTATTTTGGCATTTTCGGTTCTTGAAGAAAAGCACAGCAATGCACATGTTACAAATCATTATTTTTCTTTATTATGTTGCGTAAGTAAAACTAACATTTTGCAGTTCTTTAGTAAAAGTCACACTTAAAACTTCTATAATTTCATTTTAATATTAAAGCAAGTGACCATTAACAGGGATTTAAAACAAATTCAGTTGCCTTCAAGTTCACAGAAGTGTAGCTTGTTCCTTAAATCATGACATCACTTAAAGTGATAATTCACCCAAAAATAAAAATTGTGTCATTGTTTACTCACCCGCTTGTCATTTCAAAACAAGAATTTCTTTCTTCCGCAGAACACAGAGAAGATATTTTAAAGTAAGTTGTTAACCGAACAGCACTTCCATTGAATGGACACAAAACCAATGCATGTCAATGGGGTCCAGTTAACAACATTCTCACAAATATCTTCTTTTGTTTTCAAGCGAAAGAAAGAAAGTCATACAGGTCTGAAATGACAAGAGGGGAAGTAAAGGGCGAAGAATTTTTTTTTTGGCATTTTGACATTTTGTTCCACAATACACATCTATTTAACACACTTGTATGTATGTAGGTCGGTAAATAAATGAAAATGTGCTCTTGTCTAAAGTTTCACAAACCAAAAAAGTAACATGTTTAGAATCAGATGCAAAGAAAGAAACTTGCACACGGTCACGTCATGATGACAGAGAAAATGTTCAAGCGTTAAAATAGAACCAGTGGCCGGCATGTCCATAAACGGACACATTTCTAGTGCAACAACAAAACTGTCTTCCATATTTCTACCAGTGACGCGTTAAACAGTCGCTTGATTCTATAAGAATCAAGAAGTTTTCACTCAGGAACTCAGTGCTTGGTCTACATGAAGTTATTCTGTTTTTTAATGTTACCCACACAGTTGGGTAAGTGAATCAAATGACAAAACTGATATTTATACTTTCTTTAAATCATGCAGAAATTCTTTATCTTCTTTTCAACTGCTTTAACAGTTAGCAAGAAAGCTAGTCATCAAAATACATTTACAAAACAAACAGACCATGTAATGCAAGTGTTGAGATAAGCAATAAGCAAGATCTTCAATACTCTGGGACTTCATACAAAAGCATGTTTCAGGAATGTTGTCATCACTTATGTGCACATCATGGTTGACCAGGTCGTATGTCATTTATCTGTTATGAGCGAATAGCCATTTGTCACCAGTAACGTCTGGTGGAAACATTCAACAGGAGCCACATACATGTTTCACATGTGGTTTCTGTGTCTGTGAAGCCCCAAGAGCACCATTTCTCTCAATTCCTTCTGTTTTATTGCTCATGACGTGTTAAAACAAACAGGTAGATCAAAGAGAATAGCTTTATGTTTTACATTTCAGGAGATTAAATCGATAGTATGTGTTATAGCGCGTTTGCTTATTGAAAACTACTTTGAACTTCATTTCTACAACCTTTTTTATTTGTAATAATTGTAATAATAATGCCATTTAAATCAGATTACAGGGCAAAAACTGTTTAAACTTTGCAGATGTTTTTTTATTAATTGGTTGAATTATCGCACATAAACATTGCATGATACTGACCACAAGTATTTTACCACTAATCTTCCAAGTTAAAAACTCATTTTTTCACTTATCAAAACTTCTCTCAGAAGTATTGAATTTATAGAATCCGAATGCTTACACAAATACTTTTAATATTTCAAAAAAGTTGAAAATATATATTCTTAAAGCATAAGAAACTATTTCAAACGGCTGAATCTTATAACCCTTTATTTTTGTGAATTAATTTAATAAAAAACTATTGTCACGTTTAAAATATATTTTTTACATTTCTTTATTTAACACTCCCTTGCACTGTTAATTGTAGCTAATTTTGACGAGATCCATTATCCCCCAAAAAACGTACAAACATATTTTAAATGCTTATTTTAAAAATAGGAACAATTTTGAGTAATGCAAATGTTTGAGATATTTCTTAACTGGTCATCACCATAATCTTGGGTGTGCAAGCTTATAATAAAATATTTTGATAACAAAACACTTGAATATAAACAGATACACGTGCTGAACTGTGTACAAAATACTGTCGACAGAGGCATGATGGATTTAAGCAGACGCGTGGATGATAACATGATTACGTTTGAGATCTCTGCCAAAGTGTAATTCCTCTGCCATTCTGAGCTGTATAATTGTAGCCAAAGAACACCGAGTTTCACTCATCGTACCGATCCATCATTCTAGTATCTCCTGCACAACCGTGCAACTACAAGCATTTCGATTGTTTCTCAGTGATCAAAACAAGATTTTTCATACATCTATCAGCTTCGTTTTTCCCACATCATCTCGGTTCTTACCTCTGTAGGTGTTCACTGGTAGTTCTGGCTCCATTCCCTGGAAACTTGGACCGTCCGTTCTCAAAAACACCCTTGTCCCAAGTTTGCTTCATGGTAGAAAAACGTCCTCCCCCCAGAAAAAGTACTGCACTCTCTACCCCACCAAAACTTAAGTTGCTCAGTAGGGTGTCGCTGCACAAGTGATGAGGTTAAATTTAATCCCGTTGGCGATTCTTTTCCTGTCGAGGCGGTGTTGAGGGAAGCGACCTCGAAAGCTTGAGTCAGCAACCTTCAAACTAACTCTCAGTAAAGTCGGATGAGGACTTCAAGCATGCGACAGGAAGGAGGTTGTGAGAGGCACTTGACCATTTGGGAGTCCCCGAGGGCTGACGATCCCGTCTGCTGTCCACTTTCCTTCTCTCACTCGCTGACTGCCTTTCGCCTCGGCCAATGATTGAGCAAGTGTGAGGAATGCCATTAGCCAGTCACTCAAAAGTGCTGGATCAGAGTCGTCAACGCAAGTCCGGAGCCTGCCGCGGAGATTATCAACATTTCCGGCCATTAACATTTTGGGGGGTACAATGGGCCCCTGCCCCACGTCAATGTGCAAAGCCTTTGATTCTCTTTCTGTAAATCTCTGCATGATCACTGACGGCCGGGGATTTCAATGCATGACATGAAGGATCTGGATTGTTGTTGAGGGGGATGATAATGCGTCTGGGTCCTGTACTCAAACTTTGGGAATGTTTTTACATGATGAAAACAAGATTGATGAAGCATTTTACCTGAATAACTTTGGGATGCCAATTTGTTTGAAAGTGAGCTTGAATGTCGGGTCATTAGTTAGAAGCACTATTGATAAGAAATAAATGGACATCACATTTGTGATCCAGTCTGTGAAAACCCAGCTAAACAAATTTTTTGTGATTTTGTGTTTTCTTAAAAAAGCCACTCATGTGAAGAACATTCTGTGGAGATATAACCTGAGAACTTGAACATTGATGGTTAGAAAGCCAACTTAGAGAATTTGTTTCTGCGCAAAATAATGCAGACTTCATAATGCAGCAATGTACATTTAAAGGAGAATTTGAGAACTGATATCTCATAATTATTAGACAAGGTCAAGGTCACACACAGTCGCACAAAAAATTAAGAGTCCATTCTGAATGTTCATTTTATCAGTGTTTCTAGACGTGTTGTGGCCATTTCAGACCAGTGTCTGTTTAATTTCAACAAAATTAAACCTCAGGAGGGACATCAAGTCATCCAACAGCAATGTGAACCACTGACAGCATGACAAGACACATGAAAACTGTGATATAAATCCAATTTTGAACTTTTCCGAAATACTGCATATGTAGAAATATTACTTTTGTATTTCTGCGAATATTAACTTGTTTTCTTTGGAGTATTTGAGGGCTGAAAAAGTTTTAATTTTCTGCAAAGAAATGCAAATAGAAACAATGTTTTTAACTGGGAAAAATATTGTTAGCAGTTCACAAATTGAAACAAAAATTATAATTTCACCTAAACAGATTCCTAAATTCAGAAAAACATTTTTAAATCATCTCATATTTTTTCCCACGGCTGTATATAAGCGGGTTCAAAATAAATGTCCTTGTTTCATTTATATAAATGCACCTCAATAAAAATACATGTATACATGACAAAGTTCAGCTACTGAAAATATAGACAGGCCTATAAATATATCTAAATATAGCTTAATAAATAAATAATAATAAATAATTGTATAAAACCTATACTATATGCAAACGAAGTTCTCGCTCTTTGCGAAGTTGAACTAAATAACACCAAATTACGAAACATCTAGATTTCTTGCTGACACTCACATTGACCCCCACACGGGTAACAATTCCAGAGTATTTTTGGCTGGAAGGAAAGCAGATCCTTTTCAAGGGAATGCCTGAAACTAACTGAGAGCGCTGGACAACATGTTCCATATCTGCTGAACAACTGCTCACAGGAAACTGAAGGTTCCTCGCAGGAGTCTTAAACAAACCAACAGGTGCTAAAACAGTGGTTGTACTGTGGATAAATAGACTTTTGTGATCATTAAATAGCAGTTTTTCAGCATCTTAATGCATTCAAGTATTAGCTATTTGATTAGTACGATTATTTATCATTTTACAATTTAGTTACAGATCGCAAAGGAAAGCTGTTCAAATTTTCACTTTGCCCTCATTAGATGTGTTAAGTCACGATGTTACCCCGTCTAGACTCCATTGCTTTCATGCCTAAAAGCGACCTCAGCTGCGTATGCCATTCACAATAATTTGACTCTAGAGACACAAATATTCATCCCACGTTGGATTTAATCATCAAGCCATCACGAAAGCAGAACACAGTTTTTATGAACGACTTTATGAATTCCAGTTTACGCTCCTATTGCATGCACAGAGGTGTGATGTTACATGGTTTGCGTTGAGCAGGTGGTGAGTGGCTGCGCCGCTATGACCTCATAAAACCGCTTTAAAAAAGGAACGAATGCTGTTCCTACTTAAAACGCCAAGTTGTAAATGCCTTTTTCCACACGGGGTTTGACGTGATTGGTTACGTGATTATAAATGGAACAGAAATTACACAATGACCCCTGTGGTTATATGTGGAGCGTGTGGTTGCTGGGTCAGATTTGGGAGATCCTGAAGGGTGAGAAGTGTTAGCAACTTCTCTAGTTTTACAGTTAAGCCTATAATAAATCTAAGAGCAATGTAAAATAAATAAAGGAGCGACTATGTGCACAGGGTGGAAATATCAGTAGAAACACAGACCTCCTATTCAATTCAAGGAATATATAAATATTTGTGATTTTTTTTTTGTTACTTTGTTACTGTTGTTACTTAATCAAAACAGCCCAAGTGCAGTTTCTTGATATTAAATCTGTTTTTGCAAATTAACTCTTCATATGTATTTATATTAGTGTGATACCAATTACGAAAAGATTGTTAGCATTCACACCAAGGTAAAAAATAATAGTTGCTAGTTTCAACTATTGACAGTGTAAATAGCCATTAAAATATAACACTTAAAATTTTGCTGAAAGAGGGAGCGTTAGCATGAGGAGCTCAAAGACGCATAATCTATCAAAGGGTTTCATCCAGTTATCTTGTTTACGATACATTATTTAATTTTTTTAAGCTTTCATACAGTGAGAACTACAAACTAGTTGAACAGCTATACAACTTTACAAAATGATTTAGCTTATGCTGTATTGAGCTTGAACTTAAAATTAAAATCAGTGATTTTATAAATGTTTTAATATGTATTAAAATTCTATTAACACTTTAAGGGGTCGTTTCCCATACAGGGATGAAGACTAGTCCTGTAGGCTAAAATAAATAGAGCGGTCTAAACTGAAAATTTGCATGACATATCTTAAGTTCAAAAAACATCAATTTCATTGTTTTGTCTTAAAGTGCACAGTAGCATTGTTTTTTCTTTGTAGGGCATGTTTGTAAAAAACTATTTAGATGTCCTAATTTAACTAAGGCTTAATCTGATCCCTGTCCCGGAAACCACTCCTACATCTAAAAAAATGAATTAAAACAAAATATGACCTCATTTGCTTGTCTCTGATCCGGGACAGATGTCAAGTACGATTATTACACCCTAAAGTATTTCATTAGGCATTAAAAATACTTCAAATTAATTTACATCTATGGATAGCCATGTTGAAGTTTTAATTCTAATGCATGTCACATTAACAATTACACAGCCACGTAATCATAGCTATCCTCAATAACCAAGCATTTTGTCTTCAACATAACAGAACTTTTCTCTTTAAACTGTAATGGATGAAAGAACACGGACACATTTTATAAAGCGCTTCTCTCCTTACACTTCGAACTATATTCACACTATATCCGTTGTGTAAAAATATCGGTTGCATTTCTTTGACTTTTGCGTTGCCTTTTTGAACAGATACCGGGGTGATCATGTGTGCAGCTGAATGGTTACGGAGCATTCACCCCCCGACAGAACAAGACCCCAGTGAAGACCCATTAAAACAGCATCTGTTCTCCCAGCAGGGCACTGGTCACAAAACTGACAAGTTTAATGGGACAAACACCGTCAAGAGAGACAGACAGATTCAAGGGCACATGGAGGGATCAAGTGGTTAAAGGTTCAACCAGGCACCTGTCGAACAACAAATTAACTTGTGTGGGGAATGACTGCGAGGCAGAGACAGATTTATGTGTTTAATGAGGCTCTCTGTGATTACTGCGGAGGTTTTATCTGTTGACTGGTATGAAGGGCTCATGTTTGAGCAGAAGAGATATATAGATTCTGGCAGTTAAAAGAGCCCTTCTGGATTCATGGATCACATTTGTGACCAGATGACCTGATCTGATAAAGATTGCGTTCGGGACAATGGCAGATGGAAGAGGCTCTAATATCTGACAACATTTCAGTAGATGCGATTCACCTTTGACCTTGACTCTCTTATAGACAAGCATGATGATTTTGAAACCTAAACTCAATGAGCAACACTAATAAGAATTGGTTAAGGTTTAAATGACTGAAAATAATAAAAGGCAAGTGTTTTAAAATAATTTCTTGAATTCAAATCTGTTTGATATTGTTCTGCCAGATGAAATTTCTAATACACAAAGAAATGTAATATTTTTAGTATCCATTTCGAATCATACGCTTACTAACTCCACATTTTTCTGTAGTCACATCAAATCTGATGCTCCACTTGCAAATACTGTTGTGTAACACAGCGACCTCTAGTGGCAGGAAACATGACTGTAAAAAAGTCAGCACAGATAAAGGTCGTGTGGGTAACTTTATTGTCTTTTTTAGGTAACAGAAAACATATTGAAAGACTGACTATATATCACAATGACCTAAAAGAATGAATGCAAAGGTATAGTCAACAATAAATGATAAAAACATTGAACCTCATTCAGAAAACAAACATTTTGTATAGCGCTTTAAAAAATATTAACGGTTGAACATATTCATGCTGGTTTAGAAGTAGTGAGAGAGAGAGACGTCTTGACAGCATCTCCACAGCAAACCGCAGCTCGTTCATTACGGACGTTAAACTTGGCGTGATCGAACGCTCATCCGTTTAAATGACTCGGGCTGAAGCAAGCGTAAATATGCATCCAAATCGTGAAAACTTATCAGTGTTCAACTTTGAAATGTATAAATCAACAAACAGGAGAAAATATAAAATAACTGTTAAACAACTGACAAAATCGGTTCGGAATCCGACCGCACTTCGATTTTTTTGCATTCATTTCGACTTTTTAAAAAAATGAAACAGCAGAAAAGATGGAGGCTAAGAGGAAACGAGTGATGGAGGCTTGTTCTTAATACGTTTTTCAGCCATGAGTGGTGTCGTCCTCCACAAAGTCCTTCGCCTGCTCTGCCGAGATCACATCGATGTGACTCACCTAATGAAAACAAACACACAGTAAGACGCGTGATCTCATCCTTCAGTTTCTTGATGAGACTTCTATTCAGGGCTCACTGTCAACGCACCAGAATTATTTGCATTTGCGAATTCATTCAAGTGTGTTCATACCTTGTTCCTAAATTTAACGCCATAGAATTTGTCAGCTGACTCTAGCAGCTCAGGTCTGAAGGTTGTGGTGATGAACTGAGCGTGTCCGGCTAGCTCTACGATCATGTCTGGAAAAGAACAGAATTTGTGATTTCGGCCAAGAATGACTAATTGTGAATATTAATCCTGGCTCATGATGTTCGTCTCCATGCCAAGTCGATGGTTATCTTAGATGTTCCTTCATTTTCTTTTGAATCTAAAATTTGGTTTTAAAAGTATTTAGGCCTAAAATACATTTTCAGTGCGTCCCTTTTATCGACCGATGTGTTGGCTGACCGTACCTGACACTGCTTTTCTGTGCTGAGCATCCAGAGCCTGGTCGATTTCATCAAACAGGTAGAATGGAGCTGGGTCACATTTCTGAATAGCGAAAATGAGCGCCAACGCCACCAGAGACTTCTGACCTCCAGACAGCTGCTGCATCTCTCTCATCTCTCCTTGTTTGCCTGTGAACGACACCTGACACACACATTCTCAGTTAATCAGCTGTTCCCACCTGTATGCGCGCACAAATTTGTATATGTTCTCTCTTACCCTGATGCCCACTCCTGTGAACTGATCAACGCTGGGCACGCTGCTCTGGGAAGCAGATCCTCTCTCGCTATCTGCTCCTTCACCCTCATCCTGAGACTGACTGCCTTCAGCGTCTCCCTTCTTCATCACCAGAGTGGCTTTACCGCCGGGCACCAATTTCTGAAACACCTCGCTGAAGTTCTTTGACACCTGCGATCAAAGCAAAACATCAGACAGTTACAACATAAAGTGCTTGAAAGACAACCCCTGGTAATGATACATTGCATCCTTATTGAGTTTTCATTCATTACTACATTAAGAACGTTTTACATTTTGTTCAAAGACTTTCAGATATCGTGTGATGTGTACCTGTTTGAAGGTGAGCTGAATAGCTTCATATTTGCGTAGCTCAAGGACGTTCATGAGCTCCATGATCGACTTGTAGCCTCGGTCTAACTCCTCCTGTCTCTTGATCAGCTTCTCTTTCTGCTCCGAGAAGTTGACAAACTGGTCCAGGGCTTTTTTATTCACGTGGCTGTATTTCTTGAGCTCTGTGTTACACTGCTCCAGCTTTCTAAACAGCTGCACACATACAAAAAACAGAGCAAAACAGTTACAAAACACTATCAAATTGAATATCGATAGGGATCAGGTGGTGACAATCTCGGTGTGAAAATATAAATACTCATCACACTTGAGGAATCATAAAAAAAAGCGGTAGGAACATCCTAGAAAACAACCACTTATGAGAAAATACAAATTTTTTAAGAATCAAGGACAAAAACAGCATGATTTCAACCACCCCCCACTCACTCAAGTTCTCAGCGAGGGGGAGAAAAGCAGAGAAAGCAGGTATGGGGTGAGTCACCCCCGTGTAGGAGGCCTGTGACACAAAACAGCCCCTGACTGGAGAGGTGGAGGGAAAGCAGAGGATGGGCTAAGAGAAAAGAATAGGAGAGTGATGTGGGAGGACTGCGAGAAAACATGGCGTGAGAGATGAAAGAGGGATGAGAGAGACGACTGAAACCAGACATAAGAGGTGGAGAGGTACCTGGTCACATTATTGTGTAAATCTCATTCAAAACCTCATACGCACAAGGTGAAAGCAAAGAGAGCTAGATGAGTCACAGTAGACATTTTATAAACTACACATTGAGCTCAGCTCTTTAGCGCTCTAACTCAACACCTGCATTTATAATTAGGGTCATGAAATCAAACATTTCCTGAACTAAATGAGCAAAAAGAGGTTCAGAGAGTGCTTTATTATGACATATTAAAGGTTGTACCTGTTTGAGGGTGAGCGTCTGATACTTCTCGAAGGCCTCTTGCGGCAGAGAGCCCAGCTCACGGATCTTCTTCATGCATTCTTCCTTCTTCTTCAGCAACATGCCCTGTCTGTTGGTCATCTTCTCCAGCTCCTTGGTGTCATGGTTGATTGCATCGTTCTGATCCTTCTCGATATTCTTCCAGCGCTCCATGCTCTTCTGGTAGTCCTTTATCTCCACCTCCGTCTTATCGATGAGGGTATCCAGATCTGAGTAATGATAAATGTAAAATGTACAACCATAAAACATGATTGACGGTGCAGAGCTTCCATGGAAAGCCTACAATACATTTGACAGGCTCACAAAATTGGTGTCGACATCACACTTGACCATTTAAATGGTCATTATCTGTGTGTGTGTGTTCTTGGCTCACCCTCGGATCGAGCCAGTGTGTCTTTGATTCGTTTATTGATGCCATCCAACTCTGAAGTGGTCGCTGTGAGCACGGTTCCTCCCTCCGTTTCTCTCAGTTCGTTCAGTTCCTGCACACAAACGAGACTTTCTACATAACGCACGCCATCGCACCTTCAACGAGAAAAACTAGGCGGCATTCTGTGTAATCACCTGTTCAACTTGGTCGAGTCGCTTGCGTAGGTTCTCGTTGAGGTACGTCTCCACCCTGGTCATGATTCCCTCCAATTTAATTCTCTCATTCAGCAGCTGCCTGTTGTCCTACGATAAAAAATAAAACCCAACGCATGAAACGCAAAGATTCGCCTGCTATTGACATCAGATTCGACGGCTGAAAGCCAAATGTGCAGATTTCAATTGTGTGTTATAAAGGCAAGGCCTGAATAAAGATCTGAAAGGATAATGCTGAAAATGATTAATACAAATAATAAAAGCCTGTCTGGAGACATAAGAGCAGACTAATTTGCAAACCAAATTAAGGACGAAACCCAAAATAACACACAAATAACAAAGGCTAATGATGTGGGCTGGTTATGTAACATCTGAAGCAGCTCGGCTCTCTGTGTGTCGGGTCTGAAGGTGGTAATGAGCTATAACTGTGACTTAAGGCTTCAGTGCTAAATCTCCTACACAGCTTCAGACTGACTAACACCTCTCAGATGAGACCTTGGCCGCTGCACAGACATCACAACGCTATCCTGAAACTTTAACAACTGCATCTGTCGCTTCTTATGTCCCACGCTAAAAATGACTTAGCCAAGACTTTAAGAACTACTCGAAAAATAAAACATAAATGTAGCCCTTCTGTATTATTATTCGTGCTGACTGCCCACACAGACAAGAAGTGACCATCTGCAGATCATATGACACGGGCAGGTGAATCTGTATTCTAACCTTGAAAACAGCAAGTAATCAAGATATCCTCAACATGTATCTGCCAAAAGTGTAGGGGTGTGTGAGTGGGGCACATTGCAAAGTGAGCTGATGTAACGTTTACGTCTGTACCTGTTGTAACTGTCTGATCTCATCATTGAGATCATCCACCCTGCGTTGGTCCTCCAGACTGAGCTGAGAGAGAAGATCTGTGCCCAGCTCCGCCTTCAAAGACTCACGCGTGCTCTCCATAGCGTGTAGACTGGCCTCCAAACTCTGAAGACTACGTTGCTAGAAAAGATGAGACGATTCCATTATACTTATGACATGAATATTAGAATGACTTAAAAATGGGCCATCTGACATTGTTTCAGTATCACCAAGAAACTCATCAGTCAACCTTTAATCTTTAGCAAAGAGATCTACGTGTTGAACGGTACCTTGGGCATGAAGGTTTTCTCTGACTGCTGTCTTTTCTCCTTCAGCATCTTCATCTCCGACAGTATGCTGTCTCGGGACGCCTTGAACTTCCTCTGCTGGGTCTCGATCTGCTGCATCTGATTCATCAGCTGGTCGATTTCGTTATTGATACGTGATGAACGGAGTTAAAGAAACGCACAGGGTTGGGCTGGAAAGAGCAAACTAAAGTAGCCTTCAAATCTAAGTTACACATAACTTGAGACACACGTCACCAGCCCAAACAGTACTTTCAGCATTCACCATTGTCAATACAACCCTGTGTGCTGCTTGCCATACACAAAAACATTCGTACTTGTCAAAGCAATACTAGTCACCGTGTCGTGCTTGTGATAATCCTGTCTCCCCCAACTCTGAGCAGTGAGGTGGGCAGTACACAATACAGTAATTACACAATTCAGAAACACAATACACTGATTAAATAGTAAGACTGAAGAATGTGTTTGAGTAGGATATGTTCAATGTTTCTCCGAAGGTTCTCGTTGAGTTTGGCCTCCAGTTCTCCAAGCTCCTCCTCTGCCTTCCTCATGTCCTTCTGCAGCTCTAGACGAGACTTGCGTGTGTCATAGTAGCCACCGGTCAGAGCTCCGCGATGACTCACCTGGTCACCTACGCAAACGTACCAAACAAAATAATGTAGCTAATTTATATACTGGCACAAGGGCAAAAAAGTAACTATTAACTTTCATACACATACAAGAACAGCTGTGTGATTTGATATCGAGTTTGTTTACCCTCCAAAGTGATGCAGTCCATGGTGAAGGCTCTTGCCAGCTGTGTGGACACTTCCATACTGCGACAGATAAGTGTCTTGCCGAACACGTGTTTGAAGGCTTTGTCAAAGGTCGTACTGTAGCGGAGCTTACTGATCATGGGAATCGCATCCTACAGCAAACATATGTTGCGTCAGAGACAGTATGTCTACTTGCATCTCAACATTACAAAACAGCATTTTAAGGTCAACATGAATCTGGTCTTAACTATTGACAAATGATTGACAGAATTAAACCGTTAAAAACTTTATGGAAAGATTTAAATGCAAGTTTCCAATGAATGATGAGAAGGCATTTGACCTAATAGTAGGCTCAACATCAAGTTTACACTTGAGAGCATGTCAAAATATCCCAATGGTGATGATTCATTTTCAGATTATCCTTTACTTGTTGAATTTGATGGTACCAAAGAGTATAGATACTGAGGCGAAACTCAATAGAACGTTCCATTGCAACACCAGCGCCCTGCGTTTCCACCATTTTGGGGTGAAAACGACTCGGCTATTTTTGGTCGCGATGGCAATTTTAGCTGCTTTGCTAAAAAAGAAAAACATTAAAGCAGAAATTCAACCTGAATGATGACAAACCATATCAGTTATCACGCATTTTAACCCCGAAAAGCCCCAGAGTTTCGCCTCTTGGTATCCATTCTCTTGGATGTTACGTTTCAAGTGATCATATCACACTTACGTTGGTCTCAGGGTAAGCGGTGTCCCTGACGTCCAGTTTGCTGAGTGGTAGGAACGTGACCTCACCAGGCAAGTTCATCTTATTAAACTCCATGAGGATCTTGGTGCTCACTTCGTCCGTCTCCACGATGTGATAAAACAGCCTAAACAAACACCGGCGCGTGCAAATTTAGTGTTTGCCAAGCAATTCAAGCCTATCTAAACCGTGGACGCAGAAGATGTGATTCTGACCTGGTGCCAGCGGTCACCTCCACGCAGGTGTAAAAGGCCGGCTCGCACTCAAAGTTATTCATGACGATGCCGTGGTACCCGTTGATGACGTGCTGGTTGATGCCCTTCCGGCGGAAATGTTCCAATACTTTATTAATGCTGTCGATACCATTCAGAATAGCCTGGAAGGAAGATTGCAAACAAGAGGTTGCGTTTCAATGTTTGTATTGACATTAAAAATGTGTAGGATGACTCTAACTCTGGTTTCTTAAGCAGAGACTGTTTAGAGTTCAGCTCAAACATACAGTGTAGGTAGCCATTTGCATATATAGATAAACACACTGGTAATACTTTGTGACGAACATTTATGAGGAAAAAAAATAGGTCAGCTGTATTTTATTTTTTAATGCGCACTCAGGTCTGTGCGCTTCTAACCTTTCCGGTGGCTGCCCGCAGTAGCTGCTGTTTCTTCTCCAGGTCTTCACGTTTGGCTGTCAGCGCTTGCTGTTCTGCGTTCTCCTCTCTCCACAAGTAGCTGCAGAAGGAGGGGGACAGACACACCCATTAGTCCTGGATCGCAAACACCAAGCCTGGGTTACGATCCAACACAGCCCCGGACTCAGCACGACAATCTATAGGCCAATAGTAAAGCCTCAACCTGCTGTGAAACCTACGGCTTGTGGATTATTAATAACTACAATGGCAGGTGAGTAGATGTATGTCCATACATGTGAAAAGAAACATGATGGAACAGAGCCAGGCATTTCCCATGATGCACTAAGAATATGTACTGGAGTGTCTTACTTTCTCTCGCTCTGAAGTTCATCCTTTCGGTTCTTCACTTCGTAGTATTTTTTGTCGAGCTCCTCTACGCGGGTTTTTACTTCACTCAGGTCTTGGTCTAGTTTCTAAAGTCAAAATCAAACATTTGGTTTAAATGTTAAAGGCATTCAAGCAAGCTAGAACAGATCAGCCCACATTGTTATATGACATCTTTGAGTCAATCCTGACGGATCCGTTTTGTGAATGATAATAATCATCTTGTTTTTTTCAGTTTTCAAACACTTATTGGTGAAAATGACATAAGGGGCATCTGTAGGGATGGGTATTGGCAACATTTTATAGATATCAATACTGCTTATCGATACCGGTACTTATTAAAACTGTTATCGATACTAGGCTCTATAATTGTATACAAAAAGACAAGAGGTTAAACATTTTAAGTTTCTTTGTTACAGCTGAGCTTTAGAACTGCAGTTTACAAATCCTTCTGAGCAAACAGAAAACGCCACATAACCAAACATGTGTGTGTTCCCTAGCATAACACTTACGGCACTTAGCATGTGCATAGGAGCACATCATAATGTAATTCAACATATTTACTTTACATCACTTAGGTTATTTGGCTGGTAGACCGCATGTCTCTTTTCTTTTCTGGTTTTAGATCTACATAAATTTAAGTACTTTTTAAAAGTAATATAATTTAAAAAAGATGTACTATTTTTATAATTTTACTAGCACATTTACTTCAGTCTACAAAGTAAGTAAATATACTCTGTGGCAGAATGATTAAAAACAATGTAATAGCTTGTTTTAAATAAAGGACTTTTATTTTGAGGAGTTGCCGCAAATGGGTATTTGATAGAAGCTTTCTTGTTGTTAAACGTGGACAATGAAAGCTCCACAAGCGCAACCACACCACTCTTTCACTCATAAACACGCAGATTACAAATACATCGCAGAAATCATAAGCCCTAGATATCACACGAAGTTCGAGCAAACTTCGCCCATTCAGACATCATTCAGGGATGGAAAATGACAGGCAGCGGCCTCTAATTTGCCATTAAACACCCAAATTAACACAACTACCGATTGTCATGAAGCTTATTGATACTCTGGTATCGACTTAATTATGTACCGGTCCAAAAAACTTCCGGTTCTCGGTACCCATCCCTAGGCATCAGTGCACAGCTTTTGAAACTTACACTGTACTGCTCCAGGTTTCTCTCTTTGTTGGCCTCTGTGTCTTCAAGGTCTTTGTTGATAGCAGTGATCTGACGTTTTTTGTCGCTGATGGCCTGATCCAAAGACTTCAGCTCTTTCTTGATCCATTTGTCTCTCTCCTCTTTAGAGGTGAACTGGCTGCCTCGTCCCTGTTTAGCATACAAGTCTGTGCGCTCCTGCGTGGCCTGAGCGAGTCTGAGAAAGTAAACATGAAATAACACCGACGTCAAATTCAGTTTGATGAATTTGCTTGTTTGCTATTTGTAACTGTACCAAACATTTTTACAGCTTAAGAGGGTTTACCGGGCGATTCCCCGCTCTTCTTTCTCTTTCACAGTGTTAAATTTGGGTTCTGTTTCTTGAAGCTCCTTCTGTTTTTCCTCAATCTTCTCTAGGAGTTTCTGGCGCTCCTTCAGCAGCCGTTTCTGAAAAAGGTGGAATAACAGCAACATCAAACTAAGACTCAAGTGTTTATGTGGGAAGTCAAAAGATGTAACATCACATTCATATTTAGATGAAGGAATCTGAAGTTTGCACAAGCAGGTGTGCATATTATACGTCATAAGCGTAACAAAGGGGATCTCCATCTAAGCAAACCTACTTTAACCAATCAAAGGGCACATGACGCATTTCTCCTCTCACACATGCTGGCCAGGTGGGGCTAATCCTTCTTTAAGCCCAGCTGAAATGCAGGAGGGCTGACCAAAAGTGTGTATTTCACACATACAAAGATACACAAGCACTGTATGTGTGTGTGTGTTTGTGTCTGGCCGTAAGCCCAGGCTGGAGCGAGTGTGTATAGTCAGTGACGCAGACGGGGACACTGCGGACCCTCTGTTCACTAGGGCCTGCCAGCATTTCCTGCAGGACTCTGGCTCGCGACGTGTATTTAGGAGTGTGTTTACATTGCCTAGCAAGTTTATGTAACGTGCACTTGCGTGGATTCTGTAATTGCTTTACGTTAGCAGCTAAAACTTTTGCAGAAGAAAGCTAAAAGCGATAAGTTCTTTGGTGTTCATATCTAATGGGACGTAATCCAACTCTTTATGATTTGATTGAATCAAGTTTAATTTGTAGCCTCATTCTGTTTATGTCTAATGAATACAATAAATCAACGACTAGATTGTAATTGATTTAACAAAAAAATTATGAATACACATTGGAAATGTGCATCAATTAATCAATTTATGCAACTTGGTATTTCAAAAAGACATTTTATCAGTGTACACACAATTGTGTGCGTGGAGTCCATATGTGTGCCTGTAGCGCGTGCATGTGTCCGAGCGTCTCACCCTCTGTTCGCTGTTTCCTGCCAGCTCGTCCTGCAGATCTTTGGCTTTGAGCTCCAGTTTGGTCCTCTGTTTGATCTGCTCCTGTCGTTCGGCACTCAGCTGTTCCTTCTCTTCCTTCATGGCGGATATGCGAGACTTCAGCTCCCTAACCACACGCTCCGTCTCCTACAGAGACGCAGAGAGAGGTGTTAGATAACCAGACTGTTTATTGTTATGTGCATCTTTGTGCACAATTCATCTCTGCGTATTATTCCAAAGTAAAAATTAACCAAACTTTTTGGAATTAACTGAGCCCCTCCTATAGATTCAGGTTGAGTCCATCCTTTATTGAAAGTCTATGGGATTTTATCATTCGTCAGACCAGATTAAAGGACAGTTTACCTCCACTTTGTCTCTGGCGTCTTGCTGAGCATCTCGCAGTTGTCTAGATTTGTCTCCACAGGTCTCTCTCTTACTGGATAACTACAGGAAGGCATCACATTATCGCTGACACATAACATCAATTCAAAAACCATTTACACATCAGCAACAAATCCCAGCGCCTCACATTACACCGTGCTGAATACTGATGTATAATCTATTTAAATCAAAACAAACTCTGTGAACATGATGACAGAGTAACAGCATGTACCTCATCCATCTTGGCCCGGGTCTCATTGAGCTCCTGGTTATAGATAGTGTACTCAAGAGCTCTCCTCATTTTATCCCATTTCTGGTACTGCGCCAGTTCTTCTTTCTCATCCTCCAGAGTGTGAAGACGCTCCTCGATGTACTTAAGCAGCTCATTAATCTTCTCTCTCTTACCCTCTGCACAAACACACAGGAAAGAACTAGTCATTACAAATCTTTGATTATAAAACTTCTTCAAACTAAAAAGCAGTAGTTTCCTGTAATACATTACTCAAGACTATGTAATTGTAAACCCATGATATTCTTTTTTTTAAATGAAACTCCTCAAATATTCACCTTTTGTGCTCCAGTGGAATGAGGTCATATGGGTTTAGAATAGGTTATTTCCAATCATGTGGCTTTTATGACGAGCGAGGCGTGAGGGCAGCAAGGGATTTTCCTCCATAGGAATTCACTATCAACACTATCAAAGTACCCATGTTTAACGACCTGAACAACGCCCAGGTGAGCCCAAATTTCTATCGAACCTTTCTTGTAATAAACACTGGCGTCCGTTTAAAGAATGAGCCCTCATTAAATGGATAAAGTGAAAGGGTTGCGTTAAGGGTTTCTTCCATTACAAGGAAACAGCTTAACATACTAAAACAACCACCACAGACGACCAAAATAAATACATTTGTTTATCACTAATATCAAACATAAACATGCAAACAGAAAAGTTTTATGTTCTCAGTTTATCGCTGCATTGAGCCATGTTATGCATTTTCTTTATAATGAACTTCTATGAAGAACACTCTTAACGTGAGACTACTCTTATCCCAGGAATAATTGCTTGTTCTTTTAACAGTAGCTAGTAGTGTTGTCAAAAATATCGATATTTCGATAAATATCGATACTGAAATATCTGAACGGTACCAATACTAATTTCCCGAAGTATCGATACTACGATCCTAGCCGAGCTGTCACTTTCCCTTATCTCCAAAGGCGCGTTGACAATCACCACACGTGACCGCAGTGCCTGTCACGTGTCTCGTCTGATTCGCTCTGGTTAAATAGCAAAAGTGAAGTGAATATAAATATGGCGTTTGCGGCGCCTCCGCCACCGGCTTTGGTTGATAAAGAACACAGCAGGAGTGCTATCTGGAAATATTTTGGATATGAAGCAAATGAACATGGAAAGCCGAAGGACATAAACAAGCCGATATACAAGAGTTGCTACAGAGCAGTGCTAACAAAAGGCTCTAACACCTCTAATAGAGCAATATGAGTGTTGTCTCGTTTTTTCAGCGTAGTTCTTAAAGTTAATAAAATCCGACTGAGGAATCTTTAGCTGTGAATCTTTAAATACATTAACTGTGGTCAAATGTAAATTAACTTGTGCTTAATTAACTTAATCCAAAAAATGATTACATGTGTGGATCGGTTATATTTGAATCCGGCATTAAAATATGTTCATCAAATAATGTTATGTATTAACCAGCATTTATGAACGATGAGCAATGCATTTGCTACAGTATATTTTAATCTTTGATGACAGTATGTAATAAAATACAACGGATCATGTTTGCTCTGGTCCAATGAAAAAAAAATATAAACAGATAGAACTTTGGATTTTAATTAGTACATGTATTAGTAAATGTTAGTTTAAATTAACTTTTAACTAAGATTAATACATGTTTTGGAAGTATTTTTCATTGTTTATTCATGTTAACAAATATCTATTACCATTAACTTAAGTTCTAAGATTAGTTACATAGTTCAGTTCATTTTAAAAGTGCGGTCAAAAAAAAAATATGTTTATTAAAGTTTGGCATTCTCTTGTAGCACCAGAAAGAAGATGAGACTCGACCTGCAACAGTACACAATGCATTACAACACACATTATGAAGAATTATAATGCATTTTACCCTTTATTAACTCTTTATAATACATTATATATGTTATATTTATCTTTAAATAATAATAGAAAAAAATTACCCCCTTAATGTTGTGGCAGTTTTTTTCTCTGTGGTATCGAGTATCGATATTTTTCAAGGTATCGTATCGAAGTTAGAAATTCCAGTATCGTGACAACACTAGTAGCTAGCATTTATGACAATTAAGGTTTAATAGAAATTTCGTGTGATCAGTGTTTCAGTACGTTAAGTTTCATTATATTGGATTTCTATGAGGGAGAATCGCTTAACGCGAGATTTATGACTTTATCCGTTTAATCAGGTCTCGATCTTTGCAGCTAGCAGCGCTCTAGACTAACTTTTTGCACTGGTTGCACATGTGCGCTAACTTTTTTTCAAAGGTACACCAGCACAAAAGTTGGGTGCACCCAATTTTTGGATGAATAAAAGGCATTTAACTGGTTTTACCAGTTCAAGTTTTTTTTAAACGTCCATAGGCAAAATATCTCAAGACAAATGGACCAGGGCTTGACATAAC
Source organism: Triplophysa tibetana (assembly GCA_008369825.1). Classification (NCBI taxonomy): domain Eukaryota; kingdom Metazoa; phylum Chordata; class Actinopteri; order Cypriniformes; family Nemacheilidae; genus Triplophysa; species Triplophysa tibetana. The sequence goes on along the minus strand of CM017906.1, from coordinate 15,294,010 downwards.
CTGGGACATTGAAAGCTCTGTGTCAGAGCATCGTTTATTATTTTCGGACGGATCAGGCCTTAACATAACATTGTTTACAAAAAAGTTGTCAATTGTTCTTTTCATCTTCTCTCATCATCCGCGGCTTCTTCCACTCTGTTTAACTGACGGCCCTAGTCTACTCACCTCTCTGTCTGACTGCACTACACGCATTTTCAAACGTACACACCAGAGGTGGCACTAGACTTTTTATTGTCTGTCATTTTGACTGACAGGCATGTAAAAAATCCATCATAATCTATTATTACCCGTCACTATGGTGCATGGTGGCGTTAGGCGGTAATTAGCATGTTTGTGACGTCATTCACGGTGTACCTGCGTCTCTTGTTGTATTTTTATACAACTGAATGCCCCAAAAAAACTTTGTTGTTTATATTCATTATAATATTTTAATGTTTATGTTCATATGTGATTAGATCTGGGTAAACCCAACACATGGTGCAAATTTTTATCGGCCCATTACAGTTTTTGATACCATATTCAAGCCCGTTCCAAATCAGTTTTATTTTCCTCATACCTTGTGTATGTAACAAAAGTTATAGCGGTCGGCTGAAGCGCTATGATTTTCAGGAATGGAACTTGGAGAAAAACATGTTTAAAGTTCAGTGATGAAAATAAAAGCACAACAGTCCAGTATCACAAGTAAAAGTCACTTTACAGTGGTAAGACTAACTCGAATAACAATTAAAAAGAAAAAACATTCCTAGTGTTCAAGTCTATAAAAATAATGTTCAAAACCATTTGAATCAAACAAAAGTAAGGAAAGGTTGCAGGGCACACTTAATGAACCAGAGCTCTTCCATTATCACTACACAAGGAAACTAACAAACATTATGGACAACAACTACAAAGCAGGGAAGCAAGTTTTGCGTTGTTTATCATGTGCATAGTGTCTGGACTTTTGATCATCCCTTCTATGTTTTGCTCGCATGAGCAGTGGAACAGGGACAACTACTGGTGCTGCAGACTGGGAGCTCTTTCATCTCACGAAAACACTATATAATTTTTTTTGCATGCCATAGTTTACACAGGACTGGGAGGAAACCTGAATTGATACGGCTTCATTCTTCGTGTTATGTGGTTTGCTTTGTCTTTCCCGTGTCCCACGCGACATCTGACGGGTTTCCCAGATCACATAACATATGTCTAGTCAGTAACAATGAGAGGTAAAATAAGCATGCAGGTTGCTTCGTGAACATATCACGCTCTAATGAAGGGAAACAGGGTGTTACAAATTGCCCTCATTGTAATCCGCCTTCAGATTTTTCCATCAGTGGTAAAAAAGTCTGCCAACGACGGAGAATTTTCAGTTATCGCGACCTCTGTTACACACACGTACAGGAATATCTGGACCGGGGCCAACAGGTCTGACCTTCACCATCTCTGATTGGCCATCTCACGATATGGGCCAAATTTGTGTCTGTTGTTGAATCACAAGGAGAATTTCAGAGTTGCAGAGACTTTTTTCGTCCCTCGAACGGCTGGTCGCACCGGTGCGACCTCTGTTTATTTTTAGTTTTATTTTTCTCAATGGTGCGGTCGCACCATTGAGAAAATTGGTTGCACTCTAGAGCCCTGGCTTGTGTTCATGACAAAGTTTTACAGAAATTTTAGCTCACCTGGTTGTTGTTTAGGTACATTAAAACTCATTAAGCGTAGTAGCGAGAAGTGAAAACCGAAAGTAGCTCTGCTCATCCCAACTTCAGATTCAGGTTTACAAGCCACTTATCTACGTTTCTCAGTCAATACTTGCATTATCCCCTTCATGAAAATCAACTTTTGATACACAATAAAAACACCTTTCATGGTTTGATCGAATTGAACAGTCAAAAATGAAGCAAAATATAGGTGTATTGAGTTTGTTATAGTGAATTCCTAAGGAGAAAATCAATCGCTGCCCTCCATCGGCACTTCGCACAGCGCCGTCATGTGCAAAAAAACTATTATGCCAACTTTTCTTTTAGGGTTAGCAATTCCATTTAAAGTTTTTACGTACAAAGCAGAGAAATGGCAACAGGATTACAGACAGTGTAACAGAGTCAGTCGAATACATTTGATTAAATCTATATAAAAGAGATCTGTTTTTACAGAATAGTTTTACCTGTTTCCTTCATGAGCGAGATACTCTCCTCCTTGCGTTCATCATAGACTCTGGTGCCGGCAACCTCTCTGAGCAGCTTCAGACGCTGAGAGTCAGGCGCAGTCGCCATCTGATTGATCTAAATTCATGTTGACACATTCATGATATCAGTATTGTGGCCTACGCAATGGAAAGGTAACTAAGCACGTTTATTCACAATCTGTTAATATCCGTTCATTTATGTATGTATTTATCTATTAATTTATGTTTACTACATCCAAAAGGCTGGAGATTGCGGTTGCATTTTTACCTTTCCCTGCTTGACGATGTAGTACGGGTTACTGCGAGAGAAACCGGCACTCTCCAACAGATTCATTACATCATTTTTTCTGAAACCAATAAAACATTCAATTACAACTCTGATCATTTGGTGAGAAGTCGAAACTTTTCTGATGTTTTGAAGTGGGAAAGGAACGGAACGTACGTGACCATCTTCTTGTCTAAGAAGTACTGGTCTTTTTTTGCACCAATGACACGGCGTAGAGACACCTCCTCTTTATCAATCTGAGAACAAACAATATCATATTTTTTACCTTCATTTACTCCCGATTTGATACTCATACAATGACAAACTGCCCCTTGTTGTAATTTTCCTACCGGCAGTCTGTTGTCGGAGTTGTCGAATATAATTTCCACGAAGGCGGAAATGACTCGTGGGCCTGTGCCTTCCTGCAAATAAGACCAAAATAGATTGTTAAGCATGGGTACATACACTAAATTAATTTATTATAAAGTACTATGGAGTACTTGGATTCCTAATTTTACTCACATGAAGAAGAGCCAGACGTTGCTCTGGCCGAAGGTGACTGAACTCATCACTGAGCACAAACTGGATAGCTGAGGAGAAAAAAAACGATAAGCGTTAGTCATATGCCAATAATTAAAGCCACAGTTACAGTATATACAGTACGACTCACCAAAACGACTTGATGCATACATTTATTTCACAAAGGACCATAATGTATACTTGCCATAAAAGAAGTTACTCTTCCCTGATCCATTTCTTCCAACTGTGAAAAATCACAGCAAAGTTTAGAGCAGACAGAAGAGAACATGTTGCATTATGCAAAGGCTGACACACAGGTTATGGCAAAATATGCAAAGATAAAAAATACAATAATCACAGTCTTACCTATAACATTGTGTTTGGAGCTAAAGGGGTCAACCACAGTTTGATCTCTGTAGCTGCGAAACCCCTGAATAATAACCTGAAAGACAATTTGACAAAAAGTGTATTGTTAACAATGTGAAAATTGATGCTGTTCAATTTAACAATATAATGTAATTTTAGCATAAAACACATCATGTGTCCAAACAAAGCCATAACGATAGGCTCACTTGTATTATGTATTAGCATATGTATAACTTGCAAGGTACATCACTGTATTGTATGTATTTACATAGCCTATGATTTATTCTTTTAAAGTTACTTCTCGATTTCCAGCTCATATCCAGCCAGCAACAGAAGATAAAAGCAAAATGTATGTGTAAAAGTGTAATATTAACAGTGAAAATGTGTCTTAGATGTGTTTTTCCCCTGACAGCTGATGCTAATGCTAAAGCTAGCTTCATTGAAGGCCAAGTACTGACTAAAAAACTGCACATCTTACCGCATAACGTACTTTTAAGAATGCATTTTGTGCACATTTTAGATGCTAAATACTTAAAACCGGTTATAAACGCATTTTGGAAACACTGATCGTAATGTTAATGCATCGCGTAGCTCTCATTCACTCACCTGTTTAATGTACATGGCGGGTTAAACACACCTCTCCTCAGAGTCAGCCGAATAAAGGAAATTAAACACCCTCCTCCTCAAAGAGAAGAAGGGCTTATATAAAAAATAAAATTGCCCGCACGCACAATATATACGCCAAGTTTTAACTCTAGTGTACCATCAAATTTTGTTTTCCCTCCCCTCACGACACAGAAACACAAGCAAAATGGCGACAGAGGCTGGACGAGCGGACGAGTCTATTTGAGAATCTAGGGGGGGACTGTAAATGTCATATATGTAAAAGTCTTTTTTAAGGCAAGCCCTTTGCCCGTAAATCATGTAATGTAATTAACTAATATTGCTTGAATTATCACGTTTAAATTGAAAGCATTATATTTGAATCACTTTTTTAATCATTTTATCCTGGATGCGACCCCTATTTTGAAAAGTTAGTTTAGACCATCATGGTAGAGATTGGGCGCCAAGACGGACTGTGTAAAATATTTCTGCATTTGTGATTAAACGACTGTTATATGTTTTATATTTAATCCGTTTTACAAGTGCAATGGCAGTTAGATAAAAAGTATTGCTATTCTGTAAGCGTCTGTTTCTTAAATATAAATACATTAAAAGCAAAATGTGTGGATTTTTATTTGCTTTTAATAACTTTGAATTAAAACATTGTATGTGTTATGATCCATAGACTGTTTAATATTTCCACAGTATCCTGAAATTTTCTTTTTGAAGTATTATCTAAATGAAATCATTTTATTCACATGGGATAGTTGAACAATTTAAATTAAATTAACCCGACTAGATTTAGTTACATGAATGTACCTGTAGCTCAGTGGTAAGAGCATTGGTTGTGGGTTCGAACCCAGGGGGTTGCAAATACCTATGTAAAATATATAGGATAAAACGATGTAAGTCGCTTTGGATAAAAGCGTCTGCCAAATGCCTAAATGTAAATGTAAAAAACAGCTGTAGATATGTACTTAGTTGTTACGTCTACGTGTCTGCCATCTTGAAACTTTAAACATTTGAGTTGCTTTTGTCACTAACAGTGTAAATCCCTCACAGGTTTCCATGATGTCCGATATTTAAATTCCCGAAGTGTGATAGTCTATCAGGTTTCCAGGTGAGAACATGTTTATTTATGATCTTATATTAACTCAGTATTGCAGATTTTAAACTATGGTGACTTTTTATGTTGTATAGTAGCAAATGCCTTTGTCATTGTGCAGTGTGTTAGTTTAACATTTTGGCCTATAATATTTGGTTCTACACAACAGCACATTACATTTGATATTTATAAAATTTATATATTCAAGGTTGCTAACGCTCAGTCAGTTTCCTCTAAAGTGTTTACGGCCATTTTAAATATGCGTATGATTTACATGTAGCGGCCAATAGAAACGGCTACTAATGGGGCATCTTTATATTTGCATACAATTACAGAAACAGTAATTATTTAGTTTAAAAGCAATAGTTAGAAAGTATATATGCATTAAGTTTTTGAGGAGACGTTTTCAATGACAGTAAAAACACATGCTGTGTTTACCAATACCATTTCAACCCAAATGTGTTTTTCCACACAAACCTCATAAGTACTTTTGTTTTTGTAAAAACATTTATTAACAGATTCACACGTCATAAAAAAGAAACAGTTGAAAAATTAATAATAATTTAATTTGCCCAGCTAGGCGCTGTTCATGGGCAGTACGTCATCAAGCTAAGGCAGTTATTGCAGTGTTACCATTGTGCTGTGATTTTCTAAGGCAAACAAAATCAATAAGCACTGTCATTCACAACTGTTTTCACATTTAAAAAAAATATTAAAACATAAGTGTCTTATTCCCTGTAGTCCATTGTTTTGATACGTTAGCCTGTCCTTTTATTTGTCAAGTTCTCGTTGGCTGTGGTGTGCCAGGCAGCCCTTTTAAGGCAGCGCAGTTATTGGACTCAATTTGAACTGGTGAACCGAGGGTTCGATGGGCATCGGTGACAGGAAAGAGGTAGGGAACGTGAAAACCGAAGACTCGAAGCTCTCGCTTTTGAGCGTGAAGTCACTGTTAAAGAAGGTGGGGGTCTCCTGAGCGCCAGAGGCTTTGTGGGGAGTGGAGGACGGAGGCGTGGAGGAAACGACCTCCGACTCGAACTGCAGTAACTGACCCATGAAGCCAAAGTTGGGGGAGATGATCGCACGCTGCTGTCGGATGATGTCGAAGGCCTGCTCCAACCGCAACCGTTGGGTCTTCATAATGTACGCCATGCAGATCGTCGGAGAACGAGAGATTCCAGCCTCGCAGTGGACCAGCACTTTACCGCCTTCTGCTTTCACACGTTCTGCAAAGAGACAAGCACACGTTTCATTATAAAATGCTCTTCTTGAAATAAGTGAGCAAATGAGTCACTAAAAATACCAACGGTTGAAAAAAACGAGCATAATGGCTTGCCATGAAATGATGAGGGAAATATAATCATCTGGTTCTTTCACAGTTCGCCTCACGGACTGTACTTAGTCCATTATCGCACAGCTAATTCATTTCCTCCAGACTCTTTTTATCATAATGAAAAATTTGATTTCCACTCCTGACTCATAAATCTGTGACCAGTGCACGCATACACACATCTACGCAGCTATGGAGCCCATACCAGCGACAACCTTGAAAAAGCGTTTTATAGTTCTTTTTTATAGAGTTGCTATAGAGGACATCTCAAAAGATCACCAAGGTACAGATAGTCAGATTCATTTAGATTTAAGCAAACCCATGAAAGCATTTCTCACGTAAATGTTGTTTATCACCTTCTAATTTTAAAACTGCACATTTCAGATTCATATCCTACATTATCTCCCTGCGACACATAACACTCTTGGAAATGTTAAGCATGTGAGTTCTTGTCAGACGCCCAGTCTTTTTAAAACAAAACCCGCTGGTGTGAATCACGCCTGAAGCCCATCTGGAGCAGAGCTGTGGGCGTCATAATGACTATCACACTCGCTAATGCACCTAAATATTACCCCACACTCATTATCCCGAAAGCTTTCCACGGATTATTCTTTTGTTTCACTTCTATTTCCTCCCTGCAAGAAGCGAATTACCGAATGGCCTCTTATGTAACATGGTCTATAATTAGAGAATCGTTAAAGTAAATGTTGCTAAAATCAATCGTAGTGTGTTAGATGCGAGTCAGCGATCATGAAGGACAGGTGAGTATACAAGGAATTAAAATATGAATACAGGTCAAACGGTTTTTACCACATTTTAGGTCTGTAAAGTTGAATCTCACTAAAAGAGGTCAAGAGTACATACAAGGACATCCTCATTTTTGCATTGAGAAATTATTTTCATGGCAATTGAATGCATTTCAATTCTCATTACCATAATGTGGAAGTTTGACTTTTGACAGGTTGTTTTTGTCATTTTCAATATTCCCAAAGGTTGTTTCCACCATGAAAGCCGCCTAAGCACCATAATTCAATGAAAAATCCTATAGGTGTAATTTTTTTTCTATTAATGTTCTGGACACTCGTGAGATTCACCCATAAAAACCATAAACACTGTCATATCACTGTGTAAATACTTTAACCCGATAAACAATCAATCATTACAGCATACAAATCACATATCAGCTCGATTTATGACACACACACAATTGTATAACACAACTAGCTGTCGACTCATCTGTGACACACTGGCCGCACCCGTGATGTACATATTCTTGTATTAGTTTAACCCATGACTCACAGTAGCATCTCTTTTTATCTTTTCTGGCTAGATAGTCATTGCATTTCCGAGAATATAAAGACAACGAGATTTGCAGGAGTTAATAAAGACAAATGCAATCCAGTCGGATTAGAGAAAGACTCAGGCTTGGAGGAAGTCGTATTTTTAAACTCTCTGAAGTAAGCTCTACTATGTATAGGTCTGTGTTAAGTTCTGGGAACCGTTTGAGTTATCGATACATGTGTAGTTTATATAACTTGTTTATAATAAATGCTACAATGTTGCTGTGATTTATTTTCTAATATCAAATATATGAAATATACGTTTATTTGTTTAACACCAATAATATTTACCGATAAAGTCTATGGCCTCCTGGAAGTGTGAACTGATGTCTGCCGTATGGCTGTCCTCCACAGGAATCCATTTGTAGTGGTATTGTCCTTTAGTTGGCCGGGAGTCCCTGCGCGAGACGTTCAGCAGCGCTGTTATGCGGAGGTCATTGAGATAGTCCTGTCTGCAGGCATGATAGGCACTGCCCAGGTACAAGAAAGGCAGGATCTCCACCGGCCGTCCCTGCATGAATAGAATTATATATACAGTATCAGAATTGAAACTTTTAGGAAAGACCGTTTCGTGCAAAAACAGGTTGCATACGGGTGCTTTTTGCCTTATCATGACACATGCATAACAGACTAGATGTCAGAGATAAAAGCACCTCGGATGAACACTGGGTGTCTACGTTGGACTTTTAAGGGGGTTTCTGTCGGTTGTTGAGATGATATCGGTATCTAGTACACTAGAGTTAAATTTGTTTACATATTCTTACAACACTTGGACATAACCAAGCAGAGCTTCTAAATGTTAAAATGTAAAAATAAAAGCCCTGAAAATATAATGGTATGCTTTGTAAATGTTTCACACAAATTTGAGGGGGAGTGAACCGGAAAGCCCCAAAAGGAAGTGGTTTCAGTGGAAGTGGTTTGAAATGAGGAACCAATAGCTTGCTTTCTTCTCTTCGTACCTGATCATAGTCTGGTTTGTGGTGAGAAGCCAGTTTGTCACAGTGACTGTTCACACTTTTTCCGCTTTCATCTTGGCTCAGGTCCACAGACTTGGTTTCAGTGCAAAGCTCTGGGTACTGGGAATGGAAGTTATCATAGCCGCCTGGAACGAGAAATTCAGTGTTATTGCGAACTGTCTGGAAAAGTCAAGGATTGTTGAGTCGTTCACCTTATCAGGAGCTTCTCACGTATTAGTTCACGCGTTTAAGGTTAAGAGGCAAAACGCAATTCCCCCCAGAGAGAGAGAGAGATAGAGAGCGCGGTTGAGATCTCGGGGGTTTTACCCGTAGAAATCTATTGAAAATTGTTTCTGATATTATGAAATGTTTACTAGCACCCCTTTACATTTAAATACACTGCTGTCCTTGAGAGGAGAAATAATTTGGCCATAAATATTATGTTGGTTCCTATACTTCTCTCTCTTGACTCATCATCCTTCGACGCACAGAGAGTATATATATCTTTCAAACCAGTCAAAATGATGTACATGATACTAAACTTGAATTTGAAGTGTATTGTAATCTCAATTATTTATTAAGCATGTAAGCATTATCGTCATTACATTATTTTATATGCTAATTAAATGTATCATTTAATATTTAAAATAAAATATAAGCCTACGTTTTATATACATATATACACACACACACACACACAGTGTATATATAATTAAATATAGGATTACTCTTCCATATAATGCTTCATATAATTTTCACCACTTAATGTATGTATTTAAAATTTATATTTGAATTGAATCTAAAGATAATATAGATAATAATGGTTTGCACGGACAACCGTGGTTTGTACACGGACAACACAAAATAGTGAAAACACCAATAACATTTTAAATAAATTTTTATTATAAAACGTATAATTAAAAAAAAACGAACACGGATCGATTGTCACTCACCTTTTAAGAAGCAGATGCTCGCGCTCCCGGCCAAGTGCGATAAAGAATTGATTACTATGTGAGCAATACTGTCTTTTTTCAGCTTTTGTAAATGAGGTGTTCGGTCGTCCACAGCCACGACCGCAGAGATGCTGCCCTCCCGAAGCCGAAACAGAGCCTTCTCGTCCGGGATGACAAACTGAAGCGGTACCGGACCGCCGCGGGACCTCCGGACCACCACCGAGTTCAAGTTCACATTGACGGAGCCTCTGATACTGGAGCTGGAGAACGAGAAGTACGATCTACAGTCCACGATGAGACAACACTCTTTCCGCATGATCTTCCGCAGGTTCCGGCCGTCTATGCTCGAGACCTTCATGTTGACGTGCCGAGGTGAAATATAGAGGACTTGTTTCAGTATGTGTGTGTTTCAGGGGTGTAGACTGCCTACTAAACCCTGAGCGCTGCGCGTGAGTCTACATTTCCTCCGAGGGGATTCCGTCGGATTGGTTTTTATATGAGCGGGAGCTCCGGCGCGTGACGTCACGAACCATATATGGACAAGGCGACGCGGGAGCGCGCCCACATTCTTTCGATTGAACTCGCACTTGTTAAAGCAGATACTCGACATATAAATCGGCGATTCATCACGGCGCACGATATATCGCGATGTCTTATTGTTTTGGCAGTATTTCACGATTTAAATAACCGTGTAAATGTGACTTTTGACGTAGCACGTACAATAGTTTGCGTATTACTGTGGGCTTAGCATCTATTATGGCTTTACTGTTGTAACCACTATTGTATTTGAATTAATTCATAATACAAAATTATTATAAATTAATAGAAAAATACTCTGCAGTCTTTCTAATTACACAATAAAAAATGTCTAACTCAAATCTATATTTGATGTCCATTTTTTCTCGTTAAGTTTAAGGCCAGCCAAATTAGGCCCCCAATCGATCATAATATATATCATCCTCGGCCTGTAAAGCATTATAAACTTCCGCTTCTCTCTATACACCTGTCCTATATCCGCTCTCCATAATCCCATGATCACTAATGCGATTAAACGTCACCATCCGAGGAAATCTTTGTTTTTCATTCCCTGTTTACAAGGCACTTTACTCGCTCGTCATGAGCAAACGATTTTCTCATTAGATTATGTGAGTAATACTTTTCACTCGTATGAGGGCTAAACATTTCCCAGAATGCATCCCACAGTGAAGAGAGGGATGGAGAGAGTGAGTGTGTACGTGTCTGTGTGACAGGAAGAGCGGGCTGTTGGAGGATTACTGTGGCAGGCCTTCACCCATATGGCCCTGTGTAATCTCTCAGCTGATGACATCACAGAGTATGGGGGTAACACACATGGCTCTTTCTCCAATGCATTTAAAGGAGTTCACCAAAACATATTTCATTTACTCACCTTCGTGTCATTTCAAACATGTATACTTTCTTCAGCAGAAGAGAAAAGAAGATATTTTGAAAAACGTTGGTAACCGAAACACACTGATCCCACTGAATTCCTCGGTATGGGACGCAAAACCAAACATTTCTGTTCAGAAGAAACAGTCATATACAGGTTTCAAAAGACCTGAGGTTTGAAAAATTTAAAAATTCAGAAATATATTTTTGCACATGATATTTTGAAGTTCTGAATAAATACTAGATCACATGACTATGATAGTCATTCATAAGCATGTATTTTCCCATTTCCGTACCATTGTAATGCCAGTAGTTTCTGCTGATTGTAGAACCTCCAAATATAACAGCCTGTGCATTGATCTCTCTTCTCTCAGTGTGAGTCATTTTCTTTCTTCTCTATTCTGTCCACATCACATGTGAATGTGTGTATGCCTGTGTGTTTATGTGTGTGTGTGTGTGTGTGTGTAGCATGCCTTCCTGATGTATGTACGTTGTAAGATAGGAAGATCACAATGGAACTCACATGAGTTCTTTGCTGTAGACACAGATGCAGGTGTTTCCTGGATTCCTGACTGAAATTCCTTGCTGACTACCACAATTCTTAATATATAAATGATGAACCCGTTCACACACACATACACACTTTTTACAGGGTTTGTGCTGAATTCCCAAATCCACTGAACTCAACAGTCAAGCTATATTATATTATTCCACAGGTTGAATGCAGCAGCTAACTATTTGCATTTTTGTTGAAGGGCCTTAAAGGGACAGTACCCCCATATTTTGCTTCTGTCATCATTTATTTATCTTCATTATGTTTGGTCTTTGGGTGTCTCTTTTTGAGGTCTTTTCATTCTTTGAAATGCAAAGGGAGATATTCACGCTCCTCCTACAATGAACGTTAATGAGGACTAGCTTGGGTCACCAACTTTAATAGTAAAGGTTAGCTTGAGGAACTTGCTGACTTCTTTTATGTTCCACACGAGAAATAAACCCACACAGGTTGACTCATACACCAGCATCCCTTTAACACTAATCGAATCGATATGCTCTACAGGCACCTGGTAAGCCCCTCCTCTGCTCCGATGATGGTATCGATGTGGAATACAATGACCACATTTAAGGACAGAAATCCTCTACCCACAGCTGTGTGCCGGTAATATAGCGGGTCACAGTATGACACACACAGTAAACGTACATCCCTTTTAAAGATGATCAATAACAGAATGAAATGTGGGATGTAAAAACCAGACAAACATTAAAAGAATTCGGAACATTTATGGAAGCGTGCCCGGAGCGTAAAGCGTTCCAGGAACACTACATACTACCATTTGGCTGTCTTATGTTTGGAAGTATTCATAGTGCGTCAGGTCAGCCTAATTCATTGGACAACGTGCATTGCCAAAACAATACTTCTCACTTTACGTGGGACGTTTTTTGTAAAACCACACACACAGAGACATACAGGCCTGAATCACCCAACTAACCCCTCCAACTGTATTACTGATGATTTGAATGTCACAATGCTGCAGGACTCTGAGAAAGAGAGAGAAATAAATGCACCTCACCTTCTCTATTCAGAGGAACAAAGCTGCACTAGTGAGCCGCACCGCACAGCACAGATTTCAGGTGCTGCCAGACGCTGTCGGATTGAATGAAAAACCACATCAGGGTCTGAGTCTGAACCGAATGTCTGCGTTTTTGTGTCATGCTGCCTGTATGTGTGGAAAATATTCTGATTCTGAAAAATTTGGCGAGCCCTCTGAATTAATTTTCTTATATACAATATTCAGATTACAATATTTAAGATATTTACACCATCATAAATTAATGTTATTTTAAAATATACCAAAATACTTGGATTAGGGGTGTCTCATTAAATTGCTATCTGAAATAACCGTGATATGAAAAATTTTGTTTATTGATAGTGTTACAGGTCCAGTGTATGAAATTTTGCGACATCTAGCGGTAAGGTTGCAAATTGCAGCCAACGGCTCACTCCATCCCCCGTCCCTATCGAAACACTACGGTGGCTAACTCAGAGTTAAGATGTCTTCACATTTTTACTTATTTGCCAAAGGAGATAACGTATTTACGAAACATGTTTTGTTGAGCATTTTGTCCGTTTAGGGCTACTGTAGAAACAACATGGTGAATTCCATGCAAGGGGACCCGCGGTGTATGTAGATAGAAATAGCTCATTCTAAGTTGAAAAAAAACGTAACGCTTCAGTATGTAAGGTCTTTATACACCTCTGAAGACAGTTACTGTATGTATATTATATTACGTTTCTGTCAATAAATACTCCAAAAAATTACACACTGGACCTTTAATTACGAACATATGATAAAATCGGAAATAATTCAAGCACGTTTTTAAAATGGTCACAAACTTAATTTTTAAGTGTGATTTGGTTTCCAAAAAAGGGAGAAAACACAAAATGAACTAAAGTAAAGATGAATCTGACTGAAAGAATGACTTGTTCATTTAGTAAAGAGAACATTCAAATACCGTGATATTATCGTTACCGCAAAGGTGCTTGGTCACGATAACCAAAACCGAAAATCTGACACTATAGAATTGAAACTAATAAAAAGTTCAGTCCCTTGAACTACTTAACTTCCGTTTCTGTAGGAAGCTTAGTAGGTTTCAGAGCGGTTTTATTTTTCTCAGCATGTTTCTCATCCTGTGTGTTTAAAGGGAGGGTGGTGGAAAAGGAGTGACAGGTATAAAAGTCATCTACCCCAGGATGAGTAACCAAACACAACACGATGCAATACCAGAAGAGAAATGATGGCATTACAATAAGATCTAAAAGCTCTCATGGGTCTCCTTATCAAATGATAAACATTGTCAAAAGAGCAACTCTTTTTTATTTTCACATGCTCAAGAAAACCATAAGGTATTGAAATCACGAGGTGGGGCGGGCGACGAAGTGGGTCAATAGTGCAGCAGTTTGTTTGTGTGTTATCCCCATATTCTAAACGGTTATTTCTTTCTTTTTTTGTAAATTGTTTAATCAAATTCAGCTTATACATTTATTCATGCAAATGATTTCTATGCATCTTGTTATGTTTAGATTTCAGAAATGTAGCCCAGTGAAAGTTGTTGAAAGCTGTGGTTGAACTGACAAAAAAGCAATGTAAACATACTATCTATATGGCTTTTATGTTTTTTTTTATCTTAGTTTGCAGAAAACATAAAGCGTATAGTATTTTGGTCATATTTCAATGTGACCACACCGCTTTAAAGAGACGATATAAGAAATTAATGTCTTTAACATAAATGTAGATTTTACATTTTATTTGCATTTTTATGTTCTCCATGTGCACTGGACCTCAGAGCTTGGAAAGATTTCTATTTGTCTTTCATTCCAGTTTCTGATGGTCTATTTAAGTCCCTGCTTCTGTTTACGGAAATGCATTTGTTTTCTAACACCTTCTCGCAACTTTACGCACATGTAAAACAATCACCCATTCCAGACGATGACAACAGCGCTTAAGAAGTTCAGCTGGAAAGTTTAAAGGGTTCCTGGGATTTCCCCACACCACCTCTAGATGTAAACACACGTCTTATTGTTCTGCCCAGTGCGGCAAGCCTATCGTGCAGATTAAATTGAATGACAAGTGTTGAGACACTTTTTGTTTGCATTTACAGTATATGTACACGTTTGTCCATTATACTTATACATTATGAACCCTATTATACTATCTGAGATTGCGATGAAGAGCAGAGACGTTTTGAATCCATGTTTGCTGTAACTCAATACTGAAGCAGGTGAACGTGTCTTTAAATTCCTCTTTGTCCTTCTGTGCTGGTCGCTGCGTTGAAGTCTCGCTGAGTGGATTTGGCGTTGTGACTCCCACTCAGACTTCGAGTGGGGAGGTGGGCATAAAAAGGAAAGAATAAAATAAAGAAGATAAGAGACAGAAGGGATCTGGATTGCACCCAATGTGACGGGAGATAGCTTCAGGCCAGGGCAGAGTGACCCTTTTTCCGTGGCAGAGCTTTTATTATGGCATCCTAATGGGAGAGTAAACAGTCATTTACAATCCTTCATGATTGTAACCCGGAGTGTGTTCTCACAGGAGAGGGGGGCTATCTAGACTTGGGATGGTTTTAAACGAATTAAATTTATGTCATTATTGAAGTGTTATTTTTATAGTTTGTTTTCCAGTACAAATATCAGAAAGTTGCTGGATTAAGCTACATTTACTTGAGAAGCAAAAAGACCTTACACAATATAATGCCTTGTTTTCTGAAGAAGAAAAAAATCCTAAATAAGCGATGCTTGGTTAGGCTATGCTTAAAACCAGAAAAATCAGGTTTATTGAATTAAACTGAAACTTTACTAGTTTATTTTGCTTAGATTGTTGGCAGGTTTCCTTCTTATTTTAAGTTTAAACAAAAAAAATATATATTTTGTCCAGAAAACGCTTAATGTTAGAAATTTCTCCAACGATAGCCGATTATTCAGAGTTATATCTACCGATGCCGATCCTAAAGAATAAATTAATATTTCTTAACCTTGATTCAACTAATGACTATTGAACATTTTCTACTTACAGAGCACAAATTCATTGCCGTTTTCTGTCCTCTTTTGATTGACAGCTGATAGCCTATAATGTAAAAAAATGCTTTTATCAACCGATACCGATTATTGACCGATATATTGGCGTATCTCTACTTAATATGATATCTTAGGTGAGTTTGTCATTATCAATGTATCTTTTTTTAAGAAATTTTTGTACCGGAAAACAAGACAAAACACTATATTATAAAAAAAAATCTTTTTGCGGTGGAATTCTGTAAGATAAAGCAGTTTTTTCTATATAATGGAAAACTCAATATTGTAGTTCTATATATATAAGTTGTATAATATTAGTCATAAGTCATGTGGACCACATTTATGATACTTAAATGTTGTATTTTGTCATTTAGGAAGTCGACAGCCTCAATCCCTATCCATGATTATTTTGCAGAAAAGATTGTCATGGATATTCATCAAAAAGGATTTGTAACAACACAAGGGTGAGTAAATGACAACAGACTTATAATATTTGACCTCTCATATTTGCATCATGCAATAGCTACAGAAGAATTTATGTAATCACTTCAACAAAAATTCAGTCTGCACATCTCCAGCCTCCGACTGACACCACAAGTGTACACAGCATACCACCTTAGCCATCGATAGCGCTTAAACTCATTTTGAACCCGAAACATTTCTTTGAAAGTGAAAGATGTTAATTCAAGGAGAACATCAGTGATGACAGCAATAGCGATGCTTAAATATTTTGTTAAGAAAACATGATGTGGACCGTACATGTAAAAGTACAACATCTCCCAAGTGGCATCCCACGTCCATATACATCGGCGAACCATATGAAGCAAATGACTCATTTTTCAAATATCCTTGATCTTAGATCTCCAGGGAAAGAATGAGGGATGAATAAATGAAGGAGGGATGGTGGGGGTGTTGTGATAAGCAGCAACTGCAACCAATGGGTGACACATCGCCTTTGGAGGTTTTCTCCCCTCCACTGAAGCAAACTCTATAAATGTCTTAACCCACTGCCTTCTCTCTCGCTCAACACACACAAACTCTTCCCCCACAACTCACAACATATAGCTATACTTAAACCCCTCGTACCTGCTCCTCGCGAGCCAATTAGAAGCCGCGAGATGAAGTGATATGGGATCCCTGGGTGTCGGCAGACGATACATCCCCTCGCAGTGACTCATCCGGGGATGTGTGTGTTTGTGGACAGATCACATTCTTCACAACCTGTTTGGTGGCTCTGACAAACTGTGATCACATGAAAAAAAAATGTAGTTATTGTGTAACATAATTGAAAGTTCAGTTTCCTTTAAACAAATAGCATAGGCTAATATATATATATTTTTTGTATAGATAGGACACTGGAAATTGAGACAGGAAATTATGGGATGAAAGAGGGAATCGGTAGCCGGGAAAGGACCACTAGCCTGGATTCGAACTCGGGTCGCCGGAAGTGTCACTGCACAATATGTGAATAAAACAGGCCTTGGACCACATGGTGCCGACATAGGCTAATATTTTAATTTATATAATAATTTAATATTAAATACAATTAAAATAGTTTTATTAGCCACTAGCCAGGGGTGCCTTTTCCGAACAACGACATAACTCGCTGGTTAACCACCATGGTAGGACGGATCGTTGGAGAAACTAACTACCAAGTTAAGCCTGTTTCCCGAAAACATGTTAACTTTGTCGTACATTTGTCGTTTGTAGCACATGGTTTTAACAATATAGTTGATGACCTCAGACAGGTGGTGGAGTAAAAACATCTACTAGTTAGTCCGTTCGATCGATATAATGTCATATAACTACCTTCTTATTTTTGATCCTATGTCACTTCGCCCAGGGATTCCCCGGAGTCCTAGAGTATGTGGCTCTATGCGCATGTGCACTTTAAAAAAAACTGCGGTTTATACTCTTAACAAACTAAAAGACTGAAAACGAAATTTGTATATATTTTGAATGATGGGTATAGAATGCACAGCTTGTTGCTTGCTTTTCTGGCTAATAAGCACGATTAACAGTATGTAAGTCTACATGTCATAACAAGGAACTATGTTTCTAACCACAGCTCGAGAGCAATGTAAATTGTATGAAAAAAAATCATTTTGAAGCCCTGCCCCTAACCCCGCCCCTAATTTGAATCACATTAAAACATGATTGTGTTAAATTTTCCAATAAAATCACACCAAAAAGCTTTTCACTTGACCAAAACATTACTCATCTGAGCTTTAAATAAATATTTAGACATTACTTTTAATCAATATGATATGTGATTAGTTTTATTCATTAAAGGGATACTTTACTACCAAATCAAAATTTATGACACAGGCGTGTCATAAGTTTCGGTGATGAACGCTTCATTTTTCGTTTTGTTCCAGTAGGATTGCGTCTACCCTGGGGGGAGTTTTCGTCGCCGTCATTTGCCGGAAAAACAAGCCTCTGGTTAACGTGCGCTCTCGAGAAGACGGAAGCTAGACATCAACGTTGATAGCTCTGGCAATATGGATATTTCTCTCAAACAAATACATCGATTCGCTTCATAAGACCTTTGTTAAGACCATGGAGCCGTGTTGAGCAGTTCTTTGATCGATGGATGCACTTTTTGGAGCTTCAAAAAATCAACACCCATTCACTCCCATTCTACCGCATGGAAGTAAAATAATTAGTGGTATAATATCTCCTACTGCATTATTCTTCAAGAAGAAAAACTTGAACATTCATTTAGGATGCCTTGAGGGTGAGTAAAAAATGGGGACATTTTGATTTGCTAGTAAAGTATCCCTTTAAACAGCACATTTGCGTGAAAGCACTTGAAAGGACATTTTTGCAGTGTGTGGCTCTCCAGTCTTCATTTTAGTAGATTTTTTTTGGTTTTGTACAATTAAGTGCACATGATAACTGCAAACAGTCTAGTCGATCAACAGTCTGGCTGCAGAGAAACCCTTTGAGTAGGAGGATGGCTGTGGTGAAGAACTAAAATGCACCGTCTTATTTAAAATTATTAGAATGAGTCAAGCAGTTTAAAGCAAATATACCAAACCTGAGTCACATCAGATATATGAGTTACTTCACTTCTGAAACGATACAGCCGGATGTGCAAGACCTAATATATACACGCACATACTCATTTTTACAGGCTTGTTACTTCAATGCTCATGCTACAACATGTCAAACTGACTACAGTGCTTTTTTTTGTTGCAGAATTTGGATCATTTCCCTTCAAGTAAAATATCTATGACTCCACACACATCCACAATCAATCTGATGATGAGTTTCTCTATAACAAATAAAACCATAGGAGCCTAAAAACCTTACAAATACATATATTGTAAATCTATTATATATACGTCCATACTGCCCTATTGCTTATCTCTCTCCACTTAAAATGTTTCAAAATATTACCTGATACATTATAAATTGAGATAAAGATGCTTGAGTTAATATTGAAATATTATCAAATTTTTGATGTTCATTTAGTATTTTTGCTACGACAAAAAAAGATTACATGATTGTGGCTCTTAAACCTCATATAAAACCATTGAAATAAAATATGACATCATGTTTTACCCATT
Organism: Triplophysa tibetana; assembly: GCA_008369825.1. NCBI lineage: Eukaryota > Metazoa > Chordata > Actinopteri > Cypriniformes > Nemacheilidae > Triplophysa > Triplophysa tibetana. The sequence goes on along the minus strand of CM017906.1, from coordinate 15,274,869 downwards.
TTAACATCACATGGTCACCACAGTACATTTCACCAAGGTAGATTCTCCAAAAGTGATGTCTGTGAATCCCTACCATTTTCAAAACACTTCCTATTTTTAAATGTCGAGAGGTCCTATGATTCATTTATGGTAATTGCTGTGAGAAGTTTTGATAAAAAGCTGCAGTGTCTTTGCGCATAATAATGCGTAAATCTACCTGCAGTTCCCTTCTTGCTTTCAGGATGAAAATGGGGATGTGCATATCAAAGCTAAACCACAAACCCTGTTTCAGTCCAAAAATGGCTCCTGGGCCGTGAAATGTGTATGTAGATGAGTGAGTGTGTGAGTCACAGATGTGTTTCAGTGTCAATTAACAGTTTCTTTCTGGTCAGATTGTGGTGACATTGCACCTGTGTTACTTCCTTTTTAAAGACAGCACAGAAATTACAGAAACATTACAAGAACACGTCCGGTTGGTGTGATGTATGTCGGCAAACCTTCTAGCTGAATTTCCATTGAAGTCTTGTGGCCTTTGAAAAATTGCAGTTGGGCTTCTTGGGAATTTCTTTTAAAATAATGGACTCATGCAACTAACTACTGTTTATTATATCTCCTGAGCTAAGAACTACCACTCTTCTGGGTAATAAAACACACCCACAGACCGTTTTAGCGGACGCGTACCTGACTTATGAGGGTCTTAACTTATGAAGTTAACTTCCGGTCTGTGTTTGTTTAGTGTCTAATAATATGACTATGACTATTATATTTTATTTATGTTAATATTCATTTGTATAGTTATTTTGTTGTATAACAATTGTATTAAATAAATGATTTGTTGAATTTTGTTGTATGTTCATTTCATTAAATAAACAATTTGTTGAATGGGTCCTGTAGTTTGGTCGCATTTAAACAAACGGTATGGAACACCGACATATAACGGTTGAGCTTGATATTGGAGTCGCTATTCAAAATATTGGAGAGACAAGTTTAGCCAAGTCACGGTTCTTCTCAGTTTCTTTTGATTGTTATTGTACAGGCACTCGATTGTTTGTGAAACAAAAATTTTGTGTTATGTTCCGGAAGTTAACTGCAGCCCAAAAACGTGTGCATGTTTGTTTATTTTGTCACTTTGAAACCGTCAATGAGATACGTAACTCACCCGTAAAGTTAAACTATTAAATACAATATTTCTGATAAATGACACAATGTAACAAATTTTTGTTGAGCTTTAATTTTTACTGTTTCTTTAAGTTTCTTTAAGTTTAACATGCTGAATACGAAATTCACATCATTTTTTAATAAAAATCGACGGCACTCACCAAAAAAAAAAGTATTTTCACACATTTTTACATTTCTGTATTATAACTCGTAAACAGAATTAACAAAGTACTGGCATAAAACTAACCTCAAAACAACATTTAACATAAAAAGTAACTAAAAATGAGTCATCTAAAACTTCAGAAGTGTACATTGGATCTTTTTTGCCTTTTATGACTAATATTGTCCTCATGAACCAAGTTCCAGATGAAGTCACCCATCGTGGCTTCATCCCACCTTCCCTGTGTTACAGAAATTTCTCGAATGTTCTGACAGTAAATTTTTGTGTATTTGCAATATACCGATATATCATAATTAATGGTATTGTAATGGTATATATACACTAAAACATTAATGCTACATGAAAATAATATTACCACAATAATCAGCATCACAGAATTGTACAAGAACTATGAAAGGTCAGGCTTAACAAAAATTTACACTGTGTTATTGTGTTATTTATTAAACAATATGCGATTTGTAAAAAATAAATAATATAATTATTTTGTTTTATATTTCCTTGTTGTGTTTTACTCAAACCCTTTTTGAGGTGTGTTTTTAACTAACAGTTACATTACATTTAAGGTTCAGAGGTAGAAAAAGATTTCCCAGTAACAACAGCAAAGTTTGTTTTGCAATATATTTTACCGTAGAGCCACAAACAACGGACAGACTGGGTACATGGAGTTTATTTAGCCTTTACAGGAGGGATGATTCTGAGCAATTGGGGGGAGCTGTTTCCTGTGGGCCGTATCCTCTTCCTGTCTCTCTTGACTGACACAAAGACCGATGCGGTCCGTCTCTTCCTGTTAAACAGGAAATGGGAACAGCTCTGAGCAGATCTAGACTGGCAACGCTACACAAGACCAGGCATCAGAAAACAATGCACATCCTAAGGCAATGTAAACAATGTTAGTTTGTCCATTACCTCGAGGACCAAACAAAATCAACACAACCCTACATGACATTCAGTTGGGTTGGGCATGAGATGTTTCGTGGGCGCCTATAAACGTGTCCACCCACGTTTTCCATCAAGCTGCAAATGCTTCACAGTAAGACTGAAACTAGTGCTGCGTAAAAACCCCATTTCACTCGGGTGGGGTTAAGGTGTGTCTATGAGTATGTCATTACTAATGAACCAGAAACATCTTCTCCCCTGTTCCTGTGTGTGTGTGTGTTGAAGCATTTACTCAGAGGGTTGTCAGTTCCTATGATGAGGCTGTGACATGTTAGCGCATGTTTCTGCACACAATACAAATGAGACTTCACATTCACACTCTATATTTATAAAGGAATGTGTCTTTGTAGATCAAAATGTCTCCTCATTGATTTTACTGATGTTCTGAGTGACTTTACGTACGTTACTATGCAGTTGTTGAGGTGTTCTGAGTGGCTTCAGTTACGTTGCTATGCACTGACTGTCATGTGTAGTCATGAGATCGTCCATGCAAAAAAAATCATTTTGCTCTTCCTTTTCAAAGAGTACTTCAGGGATCAAGTAGACATTTTCTCAGCCCAGAAGAAAGAATCAATACCGCCGATCCTAAACCAGCCTACAAGGCTGTCACTGACTCATCCAGTGTTGAGGTAGAAGATGCTGCCGTCGTGATCAGATGTAAGGCTTAGGGCGGACACACAAGATGAAGTTCCGATAGAGAGTTTGACGGAGGGAATGCGTAAAATGTGTTTTGAAGTCAATTTGAAATCAACTGGATGTCCGGTTTGAAGTGATAGATATTTTATTCAAAACAAATATTTAATCCCTTTTTAAATTGCTTAACCGATATTGATACATGTAATAGAAAAGACTCCTGGTCTTAAAATGCCTTCATTTTCTTTGTATAAAATATGTTTTTCTTTGGATTTTGACCTACAAAATGTTCTAGACAGCCTTTGTGAAATTCACCGGTTAACCTTTAGTAGTACACTCACACTTCCTTTAACACTAATGGACTAAAAGCCACAAAATGTCTACTTCACAGGGTCTATAAAACACGATTCCCCTGAAGCAAAAATGGGTTTTCAAGCTGTGCAGCCGGACAAGACCAGAGACTTAAACTGCTCTTCAAATGATGCTCGTGTATTTGTGTGTGCTTGTGAATAATAATGATGTGAACCGGTCACTTCCTGTTTTATACGTAAGACGACAGATGGGTGACAATGACACATCTCATTCTACAGATCCAAACAATCACATTCACTGAGTTTAAACATTTCTACATCTTCGCCATCAATAGTGTGTCAAGACCAGCCATATAGTTTGTGTCAAAGTGTTTCTTAGCACATTAGCATGATATCCCTGACGAAGTGGAAAAGCAGCGAGAGAAGCGAGATCTTCAGTTATTTTTTTCAGAGCATGAATATGCTGACTGCTCTCTAGGTCCGTGACGTCCAACGACACCTCTAATGATGTGTCAGCTTGGTGTGTGCGTTGGTGCAGCCATTACATTTCCTGTCCACTACACTTTTCTGACAATGTGACAATCGACCGTACATTTGCAAAAACGACGTGGGGTTTTTGTGAGAAGCAGCGGTTTGTACAATGCAAAAATTGGTCCTGTTATACAGTAAACATACTTCAAGACCCTCATCAAGATATAAAGATAACAACCTAACTGCTTGTCTTGAAGTAAATTGCCAATTTAAATTAGATTGAAGTATATTCTCTAAAAAGTCTGTATGTAATTTATGGAGGATCTTTTGACAGAAATGCAATATAATATGCAGGACTATGTCTTCAGAGAAGTGTAAAGACCGTATATAATGGAGCGGTATGTGTTTTTTTTATCTTAGAATGAGCTATTTCTATCTACATACACCACGGGTCCCCTTACATGGAATTCACCATGTTGTTTCTACAGTAACCTTACGGACAAACTGCTCTACAGAGTGCGTTTTTGAAATATTTTATCTCCTTCGGCTAAGAAATGAAAGCATGACAACATCTTTTTTCTATGTCAGCCGCCATAGTGATTCAAAAGTGAGTGAGTTGATGATTGCAATTTGCAACCTTATAGCTAGATGTCGCTAGCTTTTTTACACTGGACCTTTAATATTTTATACAAAGTATTACATATCATGTATCATTTAATATCAACTCAACCCTGGTTAAAACATTAGATTTTCTGGAAAAAAAGATTAAGAAAGCCAAAATAGTATCATATTATATTATTAATATTATTATAATACCATTGGTGAATATTTATTAATTGATATTTATTTATCAGCAATCGGGTAGAGGGGGTCAAAATGACAATTTTCAACTGAATTTGGAGCGAGATTACAGGGAGTGACAAAGGAGCAAAATATGGCAGCATCGTTACTTTATTTTTAACTGTAAGAAGAATTTGTTGACATTAGCCATCTTTGGTGCATTACGTGCCAACAGCAACAGTTCAAAAACGAGGAAAAATTACTTTTTTTTTTAATGACAGTTTTCCTAATATCCTTTAAGGTTCTCAACAAATGTCTCTAACTAGCTTTATTTATCTGGGCCTTAAAAGGCTCCATGTGCAATGCACTCGTTTTCAATGGTCAAAAATCAAATGTGGGTCACTTTGCATTTAGCATATACATATGAAAATGCTTTCCATTTAATGACAACAAGCTTAGAAAAATGCCACAACAAACCGAAAGCCTTTTGTAATTACGCGGAACTCTTTGCCAACGTTGTCGCAACCTTTCTAGAAGCTCTCCATGCTTCAAGATCAAACAGGTTTGGTTCCAAGCACACAAATGGATATATTTACATGTGACGACCTGTATGTTGCAACGAATAAATATAATTTATTATTCATTTAATGTATTTTTTAACAGACTTTTAGCCAGTTTTGGCTCTTGGATTCACAGAAGAACACAGGAACAGGGTGATGTGGATTACTGTGAATGTTGTGTTGAGAAAATGTGATTCACGTCATGACGGTACAACAGGATATAGACTCATCGCACTCATCTCTCACAACAAGCTGTGCCATGACACTGACAACACACACACACACAAACACACATACGAGCACACATCAGAAATCAGGGAACTTGTGGAAGCTGTCATCACCACACACCTGCATTGATGCCAAGCATTCCTGAAACTGTGTTTCAGATGCTAATTGGCAAAAAAAATCATTTAAAGTCACAGTACACAAAAAAGATAGTTTCCATTACGATAACATATACCGTTGATGTGCTCATGGTGGCTTAGCAGTAAGCATGTGATGCAGCGCGATGTGGTCCTTAAATGGCCGATGGGTATTAGTGTCATTTTCGCATCATTTCCTGATTACACTTCCTTCTCTTGTGCGCATCATTTCCTGTCCAAGCATCTCATCCATGTCCATATCTGTTTCAAAGATGCCTCCAAAACATAAGGAACTCCATCGATGTTGCTAACATACAGTTTGGAGTCACAAGCATTATTAAGATGGTAGTCATGATGTCTCACTGTCCTTCGTACAAAATTGACCTAGAAAGGACACTTGTTCATTGTACGCTTGTGTGTGTGTGTGTGTCCATTCACAGTTATGTAAACACATATTGTGGACGAACATCAAAATCTAGTGGTCTATTTTCATATTACCAATTTGCTACTTTGCTCACGAGCATCCGTCTTGTGATGGCAGTGCGAGTTGAACAGCTATGTGTGTTTTGGAGCGAGTGGATGTGTGTTAATGTTCAAAGATTATGACGCACACCCCATAGTGCTGTCTCACCCCCTAAAGTGTGTGTGAGGGAGAGGGGGCTACGGTATGTGGGACGGCTAGCGATTGAACTCGCTAAACACTGACGTGCTTCAGATTCAAACCGGCGGCCTACAGAGGAACATGCGATTCCAATCAACTCACTTTTGGGGTTTTGATATAGAAAAAGCAACAATACACAGCAGCACCAGAAATGATTCACAAAGATAAACAGAAAAAAAGAAAAAAATGGGAAAGAAAGCTTTCTTGTTGCTCAGTGGTAAGAGCATTGCGTTAACAACGTTACATAGGTATTGCAAATACCTATGTAAAATGTATAGGATAAAGCAATGTAAGTCGCTTTGGATAAAAGCGTCTGTCAAATGCATAAATGTAAATCTAGATATACTATACCACACACACACACAAACCCAATTCTCTCAAGTAGATTGCAGAGATATGGAAGTGGGAATTGAGGTTGCTTGGTGAGTGCAAGACAGAAAATAGATGGGGGACAGACTATAGGCCTAAGGATTTTTATACCGTACAAATTGTAAATTTGATACCCTAAACATCATAGAAAACATTTTGCATTTTTAGATATTTTTTAATATTGTTCTGTAAGATTTATAAGCTTTTTTGGCACGAGTCCCCATGTATTGGTGTGTATAGAGGTTTAGGTCCCCACTGGGATATTAAAACAAGGCCAAAAACACACACACATAAACCTCGTTTCAAAACTTACCTAGGGAGCTACCTTGCTGTCTACTTTCTTCATAGGCAACTGTTCTCCATGACAGTATCTCACACTAAATTTCTTTTTGGTGCATGTGTACGTGTGGTTGGTGGGTAGTGGGGCGATGGGCAGGATGTTGCTGCATAAACAGTGGGCTCCAGAGCCGAGCCGTCTCTCTCGCGCTTCCTTCCACGGCTGGGGGGCGTTGTTGGGGGATACAGGGCGTGAGAGGGCCCGTGGCTGTCAGAGTCGCTATGATCATTTCAAACATTATAATAGTAAAAGAAGGCTTCGTTTGAGATACTGTAGGGTAACTAAGCCATATAATGAGAACATAATGTCATAAAGACTTCAGGTTTGGCTTTTTTAACTTGAGCCTGTGACATGCGAATTTGTATCAAGAATTTAAAAGATTTTGATGAAAATACAACCAATAGGATAGTAAATACTTGCAAAATTTATAAAAAACACACAATCCAATTTTGTACAATACAGCTTTAAAAAAACAAAAAACTCTGACACTGCAAGCAAGTCCGAAGGGCTGTTCAACGATTCACCATGAATAATTGCATCCAGAATAAAAGATTGCGTTTAACTTATAATATACTGCATGTCTGTGCACTGTGCATATTTACCTTCGATTTATAAACACATAGGCCTACACGACCAACTACATGTTTTATGTAGGAAATATTGTCATGTTTATATTAATATTTGTATAGATAATTTTTATGATATGGGTTACGTACACAGCATCTTTTACTTTGGATCTTTGAACAGCCTACAATGTGTAATAATGTTTGTTTTTCATCAATGACTGAATAAAGCATGTTTGAGCTCACGTGGTAAAGCACTTAAAATATCTAGACAGAACGCTCAAAGGAGATAAATGCAAAAACGGTTTTAATTGTATAGCAATCAGAAATACACAAACATTAAAGGTTGCTTGGTTTATGTGCCATAACACTGCACACTTCAACAAGATAATGATAGTGACGCTATTGCAGTAGTTGATTCTAGATGTTGGATGTAAACACATTGAGGTAGCTTGCGAGCAGCGCCCTCTGTTGACGAAAACAAATAAAACACGTGGACACCGTCTTGCCACGTGTTGTTGCAATATTTTTGTCATGGAGACAAAAATATAATAATATTTTATTTCACATTGAAAACTCGTTGAGGGACATTTCTGGGGAAACTCCAAGCAACCCAAAACGTTGGTCAACCTGCTAAAAGGCATGTTGGGTCCGATTCAAGTACATGCAGCCTCTTCAAATATCTAAATAAAGACTCAAGAATCAAGTGCCTTGTGGCGATTTATATTATAATCGAAAAAATATCAAAATTACCCTACATTACATTTCAACATTAGAAGTGAAGATACTTTTTAGGAGGCTGTGCAATAGTTACTTTATCGTGAACTGTCCGATAAAGGTAAATGCAAAGTATAAATGTGAATATTTCGTTTGTATTGTTCATCTGGGTCAAAAACACACTGGTGTGAAGGGTAATGACTCATATGACACGTGCACTGCTGAAATGCTTGCTGATGCACGAGAAGTTATGGATGACGTCTGAACATTAAACTTTAATTCATACGGTGAGTCATGCAAGATCTGTAGGAAGTCATCCGTCAGGAAAGGGAGCTGTCAATCAATTCATGCAGTGACGTGAAATCACACGCTCGTCAGGCTGTAGTGCATAATTATATAACATATTGCATATACAGAGTCGCACCTGTTGGGTTTTCTGCAGACTGAAAGTTTCTCATTGGCTAAAGCTGTGATGCTGTTATTTACCGTGACATTTACATTTAGTCATTTTTTTTGTATTTTTTTATATGTAAACAACACAGCAATCCAAATGAATAAAGCAGAAGCGCCATCTAGTGGTTCTTACACGCAATGAGCCAAAGAAATATGGGGGAATGAACATAAAGGAGTACTTCTCCCCACAAAAAGATTCTGTTATCATTTACTCACCCTCAGATTGTTCAAAACCTGTATAAATGTATTTTTGTGATGAACACACAGGAAGAAATATGGAAGATTGTCAAATCTCCCCGCCGTTTACTCCCATAGTATTTATTTTCCCCGCTATGGCAGTAAATGGTGGGTGAGATATGACATTCTTCAAAATTTCTTCCTGTGTGTTCATCAAAGCGAATAAATGTATACAGGTTTGGAACAATCTTAGGGTGAGTAAATATTGACAGAATTTAATTTTTGGGGGAAAGTATCCCTTTATCGTTGTCTTGGTATTATGCATTCTGCGAACACAGATGAGTCATATACATGAAATCTTTTTCTTAATAGGTTGCCTTTATATAGATATAAGCTCATGTCTATTAAGCCCTCCTTTAGATTTTGCTGTACATATCTAAACATGTTTTATGACTCATTGAATGCAAATGCTAAGAAGTAATGTATAAATATGCGTAATGCTTGATACCATATTTATGTGAAAAAATGACTTATGGGAATATAAATATGTGTTATGTGTTTGTATCCCCCACTTTGTTGCAAACGTCTATGGATGTTTTCTGAAATGTTAACAGATACCACATCAAGTTAATATTTACATTGTTATGTTAGGAAATAATAAAACACAACACTTCTAAGTGTCAAGTTACAAATGATAATAGGGACATTCATTTTAATAAGGCCTACTGAAAAGCAGCCACAACTCAAGATTTCTAAAAATCAGACCAAGCTATGCGTAACACACCACTTTCCAGCAGTTTCCCCCCAGTACAATGTAATACAGCTAATGGCCTCTAGGGAGAAGCATTGGATGATCATGGGTAAAGAGTAATCACTTATAAACAGCTTTTTAATAATAACATTTATTCAGCAAATGTATATTCTATATTCCCTGTAATCACAATTTGCAGGAATATTAGTTTACTGAATATGTGCTGAATCAATACAAAGGGCAAATATTGTAATGCATTGAATAAATACTATTGACAGCTCAATCTGCTTTGCTCTTTTATTTGTAAAATATTTTTAATTAGAGTAAATAAGCAAAAAGTAAATAAAAAAATGAGGTTTGGAAATGTTTAAAAATACTTTGCCTCTTGAATCTTCTTAAAATAATAAACATGAAGATTAAAGCTAAGAAAAAATAATATCAATACATATTAAAAGTCACGGTGTGACATGAAGCATAAATGCAAAGCAATAGAGTTCAGTGACTGCCAAATTGTGTCCCTTTGAAACATAACGAACCAAGTGAGACTTTACTTCCTGTCATATAGTGAGCGTCGCCTCACTGCCGCAGATCTCTACTACATAAGCGCTTCCTCAAACTATTGCGTTGTGTTTGTGACGTCAATCCCCGTGCTTTCACATCTGGGCTACGCTTACCGCCCTCGCGCGGTGTTTGATGTAACTGCGTGAAGTTAACCGTCGTTGAAAACTGCTCGTGCACTTCGCGCTAAACGTGCGCAGGGATTGAATGAAAGCACCAGATTGGGCGTAACTTCCCAAACCCGTTACAGGTAACCGGCTTTTAATACGTTTCGCTTCATGACGCCCCCATTTGTTTTTTAAACCACATAGACGGTCTGTATTATGCTACGCAAACGCACATATTTATGCGGGGGAAAACGTGCTCGTGCTGTTTCACGCATGCTTCCAGGTGGAGATCTGCTGCAGTGAAGTGATGTGTTTACGATGCTGTCGTTTAACGGGCTGGATTAATATATGCGGTTTAAAGTTACAGTATGTCACACCACAGCTTTGAAATTGTTATCGGTTGTCATAGACGTTACGTGTTCTCGCGACCGGCATAGTTTACCGGCTGTGTGTGTTGCGATAGTAACGCAGTGTGGTTTGATGCAGTACATAAATCACAGGAATGGCTTTACTTGTGGTCGTGAATGAAACTTATCTAAAATGGTCGTGACGAACTGACGCAATGTCAATATACAATAATTAATTTATACTTTTAAAGCTGTCCTTTATTGTTGCGTTTAATACAGATGTGTATCAGTTTGTCAGTCTTTTATGGATTGAGTTATGGACTCAAGATTAACATTTTAAAATAAGAAGATGTGAAGTGTGTAGGAAAAAGTTGCTCAGAGCCTTTATTAATATTTTCTATATATTAAATATATAGCCCACACTTATTCCTGTTTCAATATCCTTTTTGTAAAAAGCAATACATTGCTTAAATGTTACTGTTTTGCTAAATAATTCGGGTATTGAGACCTATTTAAATCACCTACGAAATGAAAATTTAAATGAAATTTAGCGACATCTAGCGGGGAGGTTCCGAATAGCAAACAATTGCTCTCCACCCCTCCCGTTCGAAGCACTACGGTGGCTCTCATAGGACGATACAAATAAACAAAATCCAAGATTTCGAGAATTCAGTCTAAATGTTTTATTCTCGAGAATAATTTCGACTTTATTCTCGTAACATTTTGACTTTATTCTCGAAACATTTCGACTTTATTCTCGTAATATTTTGACTTTATTCTCGTAATATTTTGACTTTATTCTAGTAACATTTCGACTTTATTCTCGTAACATTTCGACTTCATTCTCGTAACATTTTGACTTTATTCTCGAAACATTTCGACTTTATTCTCGTAACATTTTGACTTTTTTTCTCGAAACATTAAGACTTTATTCTCGTAATATTTTGACTTTATTCTCGTAATATTTTGACTTTATTCTCGTAACATTTCGACTTTATTCTCGTAACATTTCGACTTTATTCTCGTAACATTTTGACTTTATTCTCGTAACATTTCGACTTTATTCTAGTAACATTTCGACTTTATTCTCGTAACATTTCGACTTTATTCTCGTAACATTTCGACTTTATTCTTGTAACATTTCAACTTTATTCTCGTAACATTTCGTGCTTATTCTCGTAACATTTCGACTTTATTCTCGTACCATTTCGACTTTATTCTCGTAACATTTCGACTTTATTCTCGTACCATTTCGACTTTATTCTCGTAATATTTCGACTTTATTCTCGTAACATTTCGACTTTATTCTCGACATTTCTTATATTGCATTTATGTCAATAGATCCTCCAAAAAGTCAGTCTTAAATGAACTTGAAAGTTTGTGTAGCTCAACTTAAATGGCACGTCCAGTACCAAGGTCATATTTTTAATTCCCAGGGGATACATATACTGATAAAGTGTGGATTGGATAAATGCATATTGTAAATGTAATCTGTTCTAGCTTTAGCCTCTACCTGATGACATTTCTTAAAATTCTTGCTCACTGGCTTCGTCCACCTCTGGCTCTCTTCACACTATTTTTTTTATAAGGAGCACATGAATGTTGCAGATGATCAAGGCTGGTCGAACTCCTCTTTTACTGGTTTCTTCATCATGGCAACAGACTTTCACTTCTCTTGTCGTCTAAGAGAGTTGAAGGGTCAGGTTAAGACACCAGGGTATGTTAGAAATGTTCTTTCCACCCTGTGAGTAATATAAACACAAATTGAAACTGTAATTTTATCTTGACAAGCTTAGTTTCTGAGTGAATGTGTATGCGCGGGCTGGAGTACGAATGGAAAGCACCAGGCTTTTTTTCAAGCTGTCGGATGGATAAGCATGACCTCATTATTACCTCATGGTTCTCCATTAACGCTTATCAAAAACATATGCTGACTGCATTCGGCCATGGAAAATTTCTTTTTGTTTTTAGGAGTTTGTGTGTCGGTGGTGGTATTGTTTTTATTTGGCCAGTTACTCTCTCTTTCTTTGGTGTTGCCGCTCCACATGCATCTGATTAGTATTTTCCGTGTTTTTCCTGGTTTTCATTTTCTTTGTTTGCATGTGGAGCAGCAACTAGCATTAGCAGACATAGGTAAGAACTGGTTTACAGGTTCAAGTGTAATTTTCTAACTGTGAAGGCCGTTACATTGTCTATTATTGTGGTTGTGTTGATTAATGCCCAGTCATGTGACCAGATATTTTTTGTTTTATCCATATTTGAATATATGAACTAGCTTTTATTTTTTCATATTTTTTTAATCAAAATTGAAAAGTAAGAAGTTTATAAAAATGTTTGTTAATGAAAATCATATGAAATGTAATTTAAAAAAAATGTTGCCTGCAAAAAACATTAAAGTTTAGTCAGTAAAATTATTAACTGAATCCAAACAAAAACTAAGCCTGAAATCATGAATTAAAATTAAAATTCACCTTTGCATCACAGAAATACATTATATTTTAAATTATTAAAACATAAAACTATTATGTTTTACAATATTACTGTTTTGTTCTGTATTTTTGATCAAATAAAAGCAGGCTTGATGAGTAAGAGACTGCTCTCAAAAACATTAAGGACAATAATTTGTCCAAACCTTTGACCAGTAGCCTGTATGATAAAAGATATCGGGCTTGCAGAAATATTCTGCTTCAATATTCCTGTGGTAGTCAATATTCATAGTCTTGAAGATAGGGATTTCCTACCCAGGTGACTAAGGGATTGTTTGTGGGGATGGTCTTTTATAGACAGTTTTTAATATCGATATCGCACCTACAGTAAATATCAGTCAGTGTATTTGTTTTTACAATTGTATAATTTGCACAATAGCTTACAGCACAAGGTTTGAAACATAAATTTGTGGATTTTTGTGTGAGTGCATGATTCAAGAAATAATTTGTGTTATGTCATGATGGAATGCACAGCGCATGTAGTATAATTAAATCAAAACGACATTTAATCTGGTTGTTTTTAACAAAGATTTCTCTGCAAGATTTTTTTAACTTCATTTAAGTTCCCTGTTATAGGGTTCCCATATATTCACTTTAATTTCCATATTTTCCCATGGAAAGTTTCCAGCCTTAATAATGGTAGATGTTCATAAAAATGTGATGAAGACATTATCCACGTAATGTTCAGTGATTATTTATTTAATCAGAGCTAAAGAAGTTCAATGATGGAGAACATCAACATGTAAACAAGCAGATCATATGGTTACAATTTTACTTTGGCATAAAACGGCATCGTTGTCTGAAGTGCCGGGTCAGAATAATCTCTTTATACATGTGTGGGTGGAAACAGGCCACATAGAGATGGTTCTCACAGCCTTAAACACAAGTCTGTCCCACCACAGGAAGTGAGAGGAGGACGGCCCCGTGGGGCCGATTTGGATGAGACACTGAAGGCCCGTTTCACAGACTTTGAATAGGCCAAAGAGGTCTTTTCCTTTCAGAATCACCATGACATTGTCCTGTGACCGTCAGCGTAGTATTGGACTCTCTAAGCAGGCGTGACATGACAAGTTTCCAGTTCCAAGTAATTTCGCTGTCATCGTTGAAAGAGATATGCCACTTGAAGGAACAAAAATAACAGCCAATCAGAATTAAGAGTGTCAGGATGATTTAAGGATTAGTTGTGTCAGGCCTTATCACAACCGTTTTGATGTGTGAATGAGTTGTCACGTGTTAGGCACAGCTTGTCGGAATGAAAAACTGAACTTGGTTGAGAGAAAATGTATTACATTGTGTTGCATTTGGTTACAGAGGCTGTAGATGTTGGTAACCAAACAACACTGACTTCCATTGTATGGAAAAAAACACAATTTCATAACATATCATCTTTTGTGTCCTTCAGAAGAAAGAGTCAAATAAATATTTTGATATTTACATTTACATATATTCATTTGGCAGACACCTTTATCCAAAGCAACTTACAAGTAGGAGAGCATTAACTTAAAATAAATGTGGAAGAGGTAAGTTTGAAGCTGTATTTTGAAAGTTGTGAAGGATGCTGGAGTTCGGTTGGAGGCTGGCAGTTCATTTCACCAAAGGAGAACCGAATAAGTAATGGTTTTTGCAAGCGACTTGGTCCCTAGCTGTGATGTTTTAAACCACATGAGAATAATTAACAATGACAGAATTTTCATTTTTGGGTGCACTATTTCTTTAAGTAGAAAGATTTCGCATCTGCTACTAAACATGACACTTTTTTGTGGCAACTCCAAACTTTTTGTAAACAAATTTTACATTGTGTTGGGTGGTATCGGGCGGGATAAGTCTGCGGTTTGACAGTTGCTGGTGCTAGGGTCACTCTGGGGGGCGTATCTCTGTTGGAGAAAGACATTAGTGAAAATGTTCCAGGTCAGAAGTTTAATTGACCCAATCACTGTCATTTCACATCTGAGAGCAGCAAAATCGGTCCCAGATGGGCTCGCCTGTCGCCCGCTCTGCTTTGAATTGTATGCTGAGATTGGGTGGTTGATTTGGTTGGTAACCCTGTGAACTGAAATGTGGTGAAAGCCTTATGTCATCATTATTTGAGCATTTGTTAAAACCGGTATGACTTTCTTGATGGCTCATCCAAACAGGAAAATTATGTCATCATTTACTCACCCTTTGTTAAAACCGGTATGACTTTCTTTCTCCCGCAGATCACCAAAGAAAATATTTTGAAAAATGTTGGTAAGCGGAAGGCGCCGGCACCCATTAACCTCTATTGTATGGATACAAAACCATTGCAAGTAAATGGGTGCTGGTTAACAACATTCTTCAAACTATCGTTTGTGTTCTGCGGAAGACAGAAAGTTATACAGGTATGAAATGCCAAGAGAGTGACCGTTTTTGGGTGAGCTATCCCTTTGACATGTTGAAGCTGAATGCAGGTCTGAGCACCCGTCTTACATCACTTCCAGTATGAATGGACTACGGGCCTTTGTTGCTGTTCAAAAGTAACACTTTGTGTCTGTAAAATCCGCAGGGGACCGTTTGTCCGACGTTAAACTATGAGAAGCTCAGCAGCATTGCAGTCAAAACAAAGACATCCATCAACTCTTGTCTGTCATTGATATATTGTTGGCGTTTGTTTAAATTAACATGTCAGATTCCAATGGGTTCGCTTCTTGGTAATTTGGCTTTATTCGCAAATCATGCAGAGTCTCGGTCAGCGAATCCTGAGAGGAAGACTTTAAATCAAGTTCGGTTTGGAGGGGTCGGTTGGGAAGGGAACAGAATGTGGTTTGGGGTTAGATTAAATTTACAACACTTACTCAAGTTCTCTTCTGTTGACGTCCTTCATAAAGCTTTGCGTATTTTAAGACGACGTAAAGTTTTCTAGATTTATGCATGTACGTTTCTGTGGATTGCATGTGGATTTCTGTAGTCAGGTTTCGAGACTGGTACCGTCTCACGATTACGTACACAAACCTGAAATCTTGTGTGCTTATGGTGATATATACACGCTGGCAACGGTATACCCCTCCCTTTGGCTAAAACAGCTCAGCTTTCCCAGGAATCTACATGAGAGCATCTTCAGGTGTTGAGCTCCCCTGCAGTCCCTTGCGTGTTTTGTTTTTGTGTGTGTGTTCGTCCAGAAGTCATTTTTATAGCTTCGTTGTGTAACGCAGAGTATTGCAAAACGGCATGTTTACCACTGCTGTATACACAAAAAAGATGTTCCTGTATATTTACTTGAGAAGAATCATAAAACTTGACAGTTTACGCACACTCTATATACATAAAACTGTTATAAACAATTGTGTCTTTGTGTTTTGTTTAATAGGTTTGTGTACAGATGTGTGTGTGTCTTTGACCATGACTTCGAGGGTGGTGTGTAGCATCCCGCCCTTAAAGGAAATAAGCTCTATAGCACTGATTGCTCAATAAGGAAAGAATAATAACCTAAATATAACGTCTCATCTGCCCGGGCGGACACACCCTAGTTTTAGTTCCTGTTATCAATCGCATGTTTTTGACAAAAGCTTTCACAAACAGGACCCAAAAAAAATATATTTTGCCACACCTGCCGATAACAAAGCATGTTACTTTTTTACAAGATATTTGTGTCATGACATGAAAATGAATAGCTATTTTTCTCTCCTCAGTTGTGACAAACAGTGCTGGACATTAGTCTCCTTTATGTGGTGATACTTCTTGTCCCAAAAATTGTTTCGATTTGTTCTGCTAATGCTAAAGCTAAAAGATCAAATACTTGCGTCACTTATATCAGCATTAAATAAAAAAACATTTTGAACCATGTCCCTGTTGAAAAAACTAGCATATGCTGGTAAGGTATGTTTTGAAGCGTGGTAGCTGGTTTAAACTGGTCCTGAGCTGGTTATACGCTGGTTCTGAGCAGGAGCTAGTTGCTAAGGACCAGCTCAGGACCAGTTCATGACCAACTTGACCTGCTCAATCCAACTGCCATGCTTCAAAACATTCCCAAACAGCATATGCGTGTTTTTTCAATAGGGGTATTAGGTCGCAGGTCCTCATGACATTAATGACCAAGTTCCTTGTAAATGTTTTATTTACCCGACAAGCAAGTTTTGATTGGCGTTCAGTTCTTTGATTGGAGTATAAACTTTGGACATTACACACAAACACTAAGTTTGTGTTTATCACAGGGTTCATATGAGCGACCTAAACTGGTCTGTGATGTTCGTTCAGGCGTCACATACAAAAAGAAATATTACTCGAAATTATGTGAAGGACAACTATGGATTAGATGCTTATTGGTGTCCTGTGAGGTTAAAATTAAAGACTAGATGAAAGTGTACGCTAACTAAATTCATTGGCTGTTCATAACTTTTATCAAGGTTTACGTATTATTAGAAGTTGAAAAAGGTAATGAACCCTTTATGGCACACGTAAATCTTGGAGATACCTTTTTATGTCTGCATTACATCTGCAAGACGTACATTTTATGCTCATCTGCAATACATTTCTAAAATGTCTTCTGTCAGATGTAATATAGACACTTTCAAAGCAACAACATAAACAAACGTTATTGCGCATGCGTGCATTTGTGGAATCCAATATTTTGTATTTAGACTGTGATAGCAGGGTCAGCCACAAGTAATTAATGTACCATATGGTTTCTTTATTTGCGACAAAACTACAGGACCCATTCAACAATGTGTATATCTAAAGAAATTAACAAACAACAAATTGTTTATTTAATACAATTATTATACAATAAAATAACAATACAAATGAATATTAACGTAAATTGAATATAACATAAATAGTTATATTATTAGACTCTATCCAGACATTTAGGAGACATCTTACATACGTACCTGTGTTATCTTGGGTTATCTAGCATTGATGTCTCTTCTCGACTTGCGTTTGGAGAGTCTGTCCTCTTTCAAAATGACTGTGTTTATAGTACAGTAGATATTTTGAGATGCGTTAGTCCATGTTTTTATTGACTATAGGATCGAGTTTACTACTGGGTGTTGAAATAAGACCTCTGAGAAAAACGTACACTCTAAATCCAAATGCATGGCATTCCCTTCTAATCCTGGACCTTAACAGCCCCGATCATATTTCTTATGGATTCAAGACACCATTTTGAAATGCCTGATAAAAATAAATGCCTTTGATTTGGTGTAGAATGAACTTAAACAACCTGATTGCAACACAAAGTGCTTAAACCACAAACTCTTTAGGTTTCTATAAAAACTATTATATAGCTATTATTTATCCGGATCAAAGACTCAATGACACCTGACCTTTGTTTTTCCCCAGAACGTAAATTATGGTAGTTTTGGATGCTTTCTGTCTCCTCCATGGATCGTAACGCAACCAAACTTCAAAGCACTGAAAGTGCGTAAAGACATCATAAAATAGTCCACGCGTCTCTGGTGGTTCAGTATTCATTAATATAATGCGACGAGGATACTATTTGTGCGCAAACAAACAAAAGTGGCGATTATATACAAAAACATCCCGATTTCAGTGTTCAGCGTTCCCGAGAGCCAAACAACAGCTTGCCAGTGTTTACAGGGTACAATCTTGCAATGCGTTACACTGTCCTAAGTGTTCGGTTGTGTTGCTAAACAACATAAACACTTGAAACTTTTAAAGAGCAAATGGAGGACAATATTCTTGCATAATGACTGACGTGTAATGCAAGAACTCTAGTTCCTCACCACTTAAAGGCTGCTTGCTGGATGTGGCAATTTTCTCAAGGACAAGGCCTCGGTTTACTCTAAAAATGACCCTGAACGTGTGTGGCACAGTAGGTTCTGTCTTCTTAAGATCCAACATAAGTTTGTTCCTTGACGTTAATAACAGTAGACATCCCACACGATGGTTAACAATGTTTTGGCTGCTGTGTTTGCAGTCATACTTTTCTGTAATATGAAACGCAGCCATTGAGTTTCTAACATGTTATCACCTTGGAAAAACTCTCTCTTTAATCTTTTATTCATTCTACAATGGAGTCATTGCCGGCCGACGGAGCCCAAGGGCTTATTGGTGTCGAGCCACTATCCCCTTGTTTTCATTTATTGAACTAACCACCATCAATCATTCGCTGTCATGGATTGCTATGGTATCGCAGCGCTGGTATTTTGACAGCCAGAACATGTCGGGTCCCCCCATAAGTAAAGCTGATATCATTGTCTGAGCAGTCTTCTACTGTTTTGTGTGCACTCAGGGTTTGTCTTAACTACTTAAATATTTCTTGACTCCTACATGTTGGCATTTGGCTCAAGAATCAGGTCTGTAGTTTAAGATCTTTTTATTGCTTTTAGGTCAACCCTTACAAGAAAAGGTTTAAAGAGCTCACCCAAAAATGAAATGTATGCCATAATTTACTCACCCGCATGCCATCCAAGATCTATATGACTTCCTTCCTTTTGTTTATTTATTTCCTAGCGTTGTAATGGCATTGCTCAAAAAAGGGCATCCATCCATTAGAAAAGCAATCGACACAACTCCTGTAAGTTAATACATGTCTTATGAAGCGAAATTATATGTTTGTTAGTAAAATGATGAATATTTTGAGCATATTTAGTCACGTTTGGATGTAAACATAATACAACACTGTCCACACACGGGCTCCATGAATCTCAATTTTCAATCTCATTGGTTCTTGTGGTCATATTAGCTTTACTCAAAAGAAGATATTTTAAGAAATGTCTCTGTGGTTTTGTGTTCAAACAATGGAAGTCAATGCGTGCCAGTGTTGTTTGGTTATCAGCGTTCTTCGAAATATCCTCTTTTGTGTTCTGCAGAAGAAAGTCATACAGGTTTGGAGTGAGATTAGGGTGAGTGAAGGTTATACGAATTTTCATTTTTGACTGAACACTGAAAGAAACATTGACCAAATATTCACATATACACCGTAATTGGATGTTGGTGCAGTGTTGTAACAATGTTTTTCTACTGTTGAGACACACATTGTTCACTGTGGGATACTCGAGTCCTGCAGATCTCCGGATTATCAAAACACTCCTATCAGAGTTTCCATTGAGGATGTGCGGTTGCAAAAAACAGACACAGTCAATACACTGCAGACCGTATATGTTTGTCTTGCTTTATTCTGTCAGAATGACACACGTGCGCTGCCACTGGTACAATTCAATGCAAAGACGGGAAACGCAATCCGTTTCCTCTTCCTTTTCTCGATTAAGCGGACAGGAAGTGCTCTTTCTTTTTGACAGATTGGATAGGGATGGTCTCTTGGGTCAGCTGCCACAACAGGCTGTGATGAAAGACATGTTATTGGTGTCACTTTCTTCTCTAGAATTAGTCTTTATCGTTGGATGTATGTGGGTCGCCCCGTGTGATCTCATGAGGCGGTCATTGTGATATTCTTTTCAGGGTGGAGACCAGTGACCTGGTGATGTCACGAGTCGGGTCTCCTTGGTGACAGCGGCCACCGGATGGATCTGCTACATGGCCTGTGTCACGCAGTCACAAAACACAGTGACTTTGCTGCTGTAAGAATAGATTTTTTGTGCCAGAGAAGGGATGTGATCCCACAGTTAGACACGGCTGTTTGTAACTATTGTGGCAAAATATTAAGCGGGCGCAAAATTGCCATATATAATACAATGTCTATAATCATGCTAATATCATGGTTATTTAAAATATCTCTAAACTGTGACATGGATATTCGTGGATAAAAACCAAAACAGCAGCAATGTCCACATACTCACATGAAGAGGTGTAGGTGAAATTTTTAATGAGATTCAGCAAACTTATTTGTAGGTTATGGCATGTGTCATGTTAGATATTTTATAACGCTTTTGCATCTGTATGACGCTTGAGAAGAGGCACTCTCAAATCCCTCCGATTGTATTAGGAAAAATCAATGCAACACTCTGTCAAAAAAGTGTGTTCTTTGTTCCTGAAGAAAAGCGAAAGCCATTTGCAGTTTGAACAACAAGAAGGAAGAAGAAAAACAAGAAGGATTATTATTTTGGGGTAAACCATCTCCTGCACAGCGGCATTCCGGATACACAACCCGCTGATAATTCCATCATTCGGCGGGCGGCTGCATTCACCAATGAAGTTCAGGGTCACTTAGATAACATCAGTACTTACATAATTATGTCTAGCCAATGTTGTGCCAGACACGGCTAGTGGCCTTAGAAGAGATGATTGAAAAGAGTCAGAGTCCTTCTCTGCCACAAACATGCTGGTCGCATTTCTAATGCAACCTGACACACTCGCCGTCCGTTTGGATGTTCTCATGGCCTCTAGAGCTAAAATGCCAGCTGCGTTTTGAGTCCTGGACCGTCAGAATCTCAATCTTCTCGGTTGAAAAAACAAAAGGCCGTGCCCTTGGCGGGCAGTGAGACGCTTATGCAACACTGCATCATTAGTGCGATGGATTCATCTGGACTTCAATTTCTAACTCTTCTGTGTTTGACTGTTTTTTTGTCAGTCTGAGAATCTGGGAGCTTACATTAAGACTGCCTCAGACGCTTCTATGTTTTTATAAGGGAAGTAGGGGTGGGAGATAGACCGGTTCATACCGAATATTGGTGTGTATTTTTGTTATGATATGAATTTTTAATATACTGCATTACCAGTGTATGCTGCTTAAAAAACTTGCGGAACGTGGCACAGCGCGACACTGTTTCAGTGGGGGCCCTATTCACTGTTGCACTGTGACCGGCCATTCACACAGAATGAGTTATCATAATTTTCCCATTTAAACTAGCACTAAATTGAGGCGTTTGGATGTTTGCGTGCGTCTCGCGCATGAGCGGTAACGTACAATAGTAGCAATAGTATATTCGCAATAGTAGCACGCACCTCGTGGCTGAACAGCTGCACAAGTATAGCAATTGCAAGTTACATTATATTAAATGAACTCACGAACAAACATATAAAAAAACGATTGTGTTCCCCTCATATCTCCTCAATATAAGCATATAATATTATGTGTTTTCTGTTGGAACTGTTTCTCTATATGCTATGATGAGAAATAGGGTCAGTAAGACGGATTGACAGCGCGATCCGATCGCTTTTCTCTCACATATCTAATTTTAGCCATTGTTTTATGATAAAAATATGATTTCCGGAAATCGTGAATCCATTATGACTATGTAAAACACAACAGAAATCACATGCATGTTATAATGGTACAATTGTTTCCATCTTGTTTTTAACTATTAATTTCTGGGCGGATGCTACTAACTCTTGAAGTTAATATTAAGGTGGTTGCAAAATTGCCATATCCGACAATGTCTATAATCATGGTAATATCATGGTTATTTAAAATATCTCTAAACTGTGACATGGATATTCGTGAATCACAACCAAAACAACCGCAATGTGCACATACTCGCATGAAGAGGCGTAGGCGAAAACTGGTCTCTATTTATTTGCTTAAATATTATGTATACAAGTTACCTTTGCGTGCTATTCACTTTCAGTTATGATAGGGAATACTGTTACCATGACAGATTAAAAGCTCCCTTTTACTCAGCACTATTTCCTCTCTCAATCAGTAGAAAATGTGCTAAAAAAATATTGCATGTTCCGGGAAAACGGTATAAATCTGGTAAAAAACACCGTTATATACATTTTTGGTCATACCGCACCAGCCCTAAATGGAGGCATTACAATAAGCTTAACTGTGGCTCAGTGGTAAGAGCATGGAGCAAGCATCACCAAGGTCATGGGTTCGATCCCAGAAGATTGCACATATCAGAAACAAAATGTATAGTACAGTGCAACGTCGCTTTGGATAAAAGCGCCTGTCAAATGCATAAATGTAAATAGCTGAATTTAGCCACCGGACACACTTAATGAATGATGAAAACACATAATTGCATTAGTCTGCGAGATAGAGGGGCTTTGCATCTGATACAGTCTATGGTGGTCAGAGTTGGCCTGAACCCAAGGACATGATCAAAGAGCAGAGAGGAAGTTCACTTGAAAATTCTTGCAAAGTATACTTCATGAAATAACGGATGGGTGAACGTTCAGTAAACCATCTCAATATGTGAGGGCTTTCGCTTTGCCAGAACAGATGTGGCCTGAGAATCTCTTGGGATTTTTGCCAAATGCATGAATGGAAATCTCTTAAAATATGACAAAGCCCTGCTGGACTGTTGTAGTGATTGACAAGTTCTAAATATATGAATCCAATCAGGCCAATGCACACTAGATTGACTTTTAAAGCGGAGGTAACACGGCAAGTTTCTGCCAATCTTATATTAATCTAGTAGTACTTAGGGTTGTGCGGTAAACTGGTTCTGGAAATTTACCGGTACATTTTTGATTTCAATCAGTTCAATTCCAGAATTTTGATCGTTTCGGTACTTGAATCACTGCTGTTCCAAAGTTCACCGCTATGCGGCAGTATGCCACAGAACTGACGCAGAACCGGCAACATGGAAGAACAAGATGAATCGCTCTTCAAGGACTTTTGTCAATAACATAAAAAGGTTCACATAAGAACATTACTTTGTGTTTTAAATGTATATCCGCATCAAAAAAAAATGTGCCTTAAAGTGACAGTAACCTTATACATCTGTGTCCCATATTAAGGAGAAAATTTAACTTTTGTAGCTTTATTTAGAGTCATTGCATATTTATTTATTAGAGTAAAGACTGTGCATGTATGTGCATATGTGTATATCAGTTTTCATCTTGAATGATACTGTTAAAAACACCTACTTAAAACATTAAACTGTTGAATTTTTCATATTTGTGGGATTATGAAGATAAGTCTATACAACCAAAGCATTTTTCAGTAATGCAGTGTAAATGTGTAAAAATAAGATGGTGCTATACAAAATAAAATAAAAAATATATAATATGCGTTAAGCAGTTATAGCAGTTTCATGCAAGCTTCTTAATATTTTTTCAAATAATTTATTTTGGGGCTGGTTATTGATCCCCTATGGTACTGATGTTTTACCGATATTAGCAGTATTAGATTCTAGTACTGTACTGATGCCAAAATTTTGGTATCGAGCCAACACTGGTATTACTGCATAATTTATGTCTTTAGTCTTTAGTTTGATCACATTTATAAAAAATAGATACTGCCGTACGATTATTTCGAAAACAGTTCCCTGAAGGTGTGCGGGGGCTGGAACTACAGCACGACCACACAATACATCATTGCATTATCCCTTAATAACTGTTCAATAATTAATGTAAGTTTGTTTTGTTTACCTTATGCAGGTATGCACCGATTGCCAACAAAACACAGACGTTTGACTCGGGTTTACTTACCGCGTGCAGTTCATGTCCTGCCTCTTTTAGCACTTGGACCGCTCAAATCTATCAGTTTTAAAGGGGTCATATGGCATCAGTTGCCCATGCATATATTAGATTTCAAAAATTTAAGTGTCGGAACAAAAGATGCATTCTATCTAAAAGCAAATTCTCACCCAGACCTCCCTGAAATGCCTGGTGTTACCAAGCCTACGTTAATTTATGGTATGATTTGACTAAGACCGCCCAAATGTACACGCAAGTAAGATGGGCGTACCTGTGGGTACAATTGCTTTGGAACTTGACGTTCTAAATATTGTAAGAGGCGTTACATTTCCGTCACACGCTTGCAATAATCGACCAATCACTACGCACTAGTTAACTCGCCAATCATAGCACACCTCACTTTTCAGAGCGATGAGCTTTGTAAAAAAATCTTTGCATTTCAGAAAGGTGAGGCAAAGAGGAGATACAAACATACATGGTTTGTGGAAAATACAGTGTTTTTGAACCTTAAATCTGGTATACACTTTGCATCACATCTAAAACAAACGAAAACAAATATTTTAGCCGTGTCAAATGAACCCTTTAAACGATCTCCAAATCCAGCGTTATATCCATCGTTTATATAACATTCCTCACTGAAATACAATGAACTGACAAACACAGCTGAACTTTGGTACAATGAACGAAGCGCATTGATGTGCTGGCTCTTGTTGGTCGACATGTGGGTGTGCTCTTTTTCTTGCTGGTTGCTGTGTGGGCATGCTTTTCCAGTAGAATTGTCCAATAAAGGACTAAGAAAAGTTGTTGCGTAGGGGAATTTCATGTACAAAAAAACTTTACGAACCCCAGGAGTGTGGGCTGAGGACATAAATACTATGTGATACGCTTATAGTGCACAATACAGTGGAGCTAAGAGCTTGAATACCAGCTAAATGATGTGAAATGGGAGGACATTTGGCCTGTGGCCAGGTAAAGTTGAACATTATAGAATATTATATATAAAGAATGTTATTAACTGATTAATCTTATTATATTATATATATTTTAGATATGTTTAGCTTTAATTTTTACTGTTTCTTTATGAAGTTTAACACCCTGAATACGAAAATCACATTTAATACAATTTTTCCATCGACGTAACTCACAAACATTTTCACACATATATACATGACATTTGTTATTTTTTCTCGTACACAGAAATGACAGGGTACTGGCATAACACTGATCTCCAAACAACAGTTTTTAACATAACAGTTGAATGAGTCGTCCAAAACTTCATAAGTGTACATTTGATTGTTTTTGTCTTTTATGACTAATACTGTCCTAATTTATTTCACAGTAACAATATATATCGCAAAATTATGGATTGTAACACAAACCATGTTCACATCCTGGATGTAGCACCTTGCATTTTTCATCTTTCTTCATGTATCTAAAGTGCAGTTTCTCTGTATAACGTGAATGGGGGCTGAATGTGATTTAGCCATCTACGGTTGTCTTTTCTCCATTTCAATGGTATTTACCTTCTTTCAGCCCAACCGCCATGGTCCAAAAACCTGACTGTTTAGCCGACGCCCAATTTTTTAACATTTTGAAAAGATCACATTTCCCTTTCTGGGTTGTTAATATGTCAGAATACAGAAACAAAGGGAGTTTACTGTTGCTGTTTCTAGGTATCATTGTCCGCCAGCTACAAATTCCTAGCCTATATTCAAGAATTAAACACGATTTACTCATCTATCATCACAAGGGTGTGGCAGCCTGTACGACCAGAGGATATCTGCGAGATTGAAAAATCATTATTGCTGTACGCTATCTCACACTTTGTGCTTGTGCTTGCTGAAGGTGCTCAGCAAACAAGGTTTAATGGTCCATTGCTGACACAAAGGAAAACAGACTGGTTGTATTAGAGACAGAAACCTGTTTTTATCCTGCCTTAGTGCAGAGTCCCCTGGTATGTACGTGTGTAGTTCAGTGTTTCTCAAACTGGGGGGGACAAGATGGATCCAGGGAGGGCCACAGTTTTAAAGTTATTTTATAAAAAATAAATTTAGAATATTTTGATGCAATCAAACATCAGAAAAATATGACCACCAACCGAAAGAATCGGTGTCTCAGCATTGTATAATGAATATGTCTTTGGTTAAATAAAAATTCTTATTTTAAGATCATACGTTTTTATTTTGGGGGCCACAAATTAATGCGAAAAACAAAAGGGCAAGGGGGCCAACTGTGTGAACTGTACATACTGTAGCCAAAACACCCCCAGACATTCAACAGAGATAAGTGCTTCTATACAAGGTCATTTCATCTCACAGCTGGGGACCTTTCCCTTGAATGAAAGGATGAGATTTTTTTTAAACAAACAGCATGTGGTGTATGTATGGATGTTTCCTACGCCCATTTGTTTCTCCTCTACCTTTGTCTCCTGAATTTATTAAGTTCAAATGCAATGCAGACCTGTTTCCAAGAAAATATGGGTGCAAAAGAATCTTTTGCAATTACAAACAATTACATAATATAAAAATGACATAAATATTTCTCAAAATATCTTCATACACTTTTGGTCCTGCAGTTGTCCAGGTCTTGTTACGTGAATCGCTTAAGCGATCTTTGTAATCTACTGTCACACCCTCATGTTGAATATGATCTGCATACTTTGACCTAACTGGGGAGATGGGCGGTTTCGGGTCATCTGATACTGATGTCATGGGGAGCGTGATGTGCACGAAGATGGATGTGAATGTGACCTTTTCATGCACTGTTAATGAATCAGGCTCATTTCATCCTGGCTGTGAATTATCTTTTGATTTAACTGCAAATGAGGGGAGCATATGAAAAATGTTTAGCTAGACCAATTATCTCAAATTTCATTAGACTGACTGTCTGTGTACTGTGCATTCATTTTGTATTTATTTTATTATCTATATATGAATGTATATATATAATTTAAATGATATATAAATATTAATATATACATACAGATATTTCAGATATCTTTCGATTATGTTATTAAAAGACATATTTATATTTAATTTGTCAAAAGAATCCTGTCAAATGGATTTGCTGCATCCGGGTTACCGTATGTTATCAGTTTTGAGACGTTGTTATCTCGGAATAACAAACATGCAATTGTCGCGACTGGCCAATCAGAATCAAGCATTCCAACGAGCCGTGTAATAATTGGTCTTACTTGTTCAAGTAATGCATTGGAGATCGTTTATTTTTCGTATGTCTGTGATTTTAATTGTTTGGCATTTGCATACACATTCCAAACACTGGAAGAGATAACATTGTGCGTCACTATCAGGAGGAAACTCACATAGTCATCTAGAGGGAGATCTATGATAAAACCTCTGCTGGTTGAAAGAAATATTTTTGTAGCTGCTTGCTTTTAGCTGTTTGTCAACGTTTACTAGCCAATGAATGAATGTGATGATCTTTGTGTTTGTGTTTATTTTAGGCGTCATTGGAACTAACAGGCGGCACGGTCTCCGGCTCCCAGCAGGTATGACTATATAAAGCACATTCCCACAGCGAGTCCTTGAACTGAAGCTTCACGACGCATTCCATGCAATGCACAGCAAGTCCAGTCAAAGTATACGACCTTGTTAAATCTGTTTGTGCTTTTGAATTGGAGAAAACACTCAGAGTTGCTACAGATGAATAGGAGTAATGTTTGGACAGTTTTACAATCATGATGCTGATATCTAAAGTGACAAATGCTTGATATAATTTCTAAATCATTACATTTATAGGAATGGGAACAAAGGGTTTTAAAAAAAAAAAGATAACAATATTTCTATGATTAATTAAATTGCTTTATATCAAAATTAGGCATTTTTCTCAATATCTGATATAATAATAGTAATTTATATTGAAAATGTAGATTTTTGTTAAAATCTCTTTGGTCCATTCTTGTTCTTTCATTTTCTGCATCTAAGTCCTTGGTGTTTCTTCTGGAAAAAAGGCAGTGGACAGCTTGTTAAGTGAGGTTTGGACCTTATCCGAATAAATGACATGGATTTAGAAACGACAAACTGGCGAGACGTTTTACAGCGCTGGAGCAGGAAACGCTGGCGACTTAAATGACCACACACACGAAACTGCTCGTTTATAGCCTCAATGCTCTGTTTCCATCTCGCTAGCGTTTTCTCTGAGCTCTTCTGATGAATTTACCATCACTGCAGGTTCTTCTGCTGTTCAGAAAAGAAAACTAAAAATCTGCTCCTCTATCCACCTTTTACAAATTTAAGTGCAGTTTAGATCTTCAGTGACAAACATCATAGACAAAATGTTGCCCACATAGACAACATTGAAAAGGGAATGCTTCCCCACTTTATTTATAAGTGTATAAAAGAAACATTTCAACATACAGTTTACATTTTTGCTTTCGACTGTTTAGAGAAAAGGGGATTTACTGATTTACTGGGGGGGTTAGGAAGCACCCAAGATAAAATCAATTTTGAAACTTAGAGTGTATTTAGAGTGTATAAAAATTAGCGACATCTAGGGGTGAGGTTGCAAATTGCAACCAATGGCTCAACCCCTCCATTTCATAGCACTATTTCTTGCTTGTTCGATAAACACCATGCGCTGTGCTTTACCTGTTTTGTTTTTTTCTTGTTTTCTCCTGTGAAGGGGCTGTGCAACAGGCACATTGTGAAAAACGCTATATAAATCAAATTAAATTAAACTACGGTAGCCGAGACAGGACTAAGAAGTCTTTGCTGAAGGAGATAACGTATTCACGACGTGTGCTCTGTAGAGCAGTTTCTCCGTTTAGGGCTACTGTAGAAACAACATGGTGATTTCCATGGAAGGGGACCCTCGTTGTATGTTCATAAAAAAGATTCTAAGGTAATAAAAAAATAACGCTTTTTCCTGTTTCTGCACCAGAATAAGGTATATTATAAGGTTTTTATACACCACTTTGAACACAGAGTTATGTATATTATATTGCATTTCCGTCAATAGATCCTCAAAAATTATACAGGACATTTAATGTAAGTTATTGCCTATAATGCAACTGATATAAAGTAAATGACTTAGAAAGACTAATTTTGGCCTTTTTTGCTTTCATATTTGATTGTCTCAGACTCTTCCAGGAGCAAATAATTCACTTCACTAAACAAATTGTCGTCGACAAATACCATTTTTTCTCTCTCTAGGCAATAAATTGTATTAACTTAGTCTTGGTGGCATCGCTTTGTTTTGCGGTTTTCAAGGGTGAGGGCTTGATCATGTGAACATCTGTCTAATTTATCTTCCGTTCCTTGAATTTGCATCAACATAGCGTAGAGGTTGATATTAAGCATGTTTTCTTGATATTAAGGTGCATGATTATATGGTTACAGTAGTTGTATTTGATACTTTTTTGTAAGCATTGCTTTTTCCCTGCAGTACCTGTCTGAACAGATCTTCTCCGGGCACAAGACACTGTTCCTCACAAGCATCATTGTTAGATGCCAGCCGAAGATTGAATTACACTTCCTGCCAGCACAAAGTGATTTTTGACAACTGGCTTATATTTGCCAGACGAGAAACACAATTGAAGTCCTGTAGATATATAATTTATGTTTGCTGATGGATAAAAATCTAAAAGCAGACAGTTGACATAACGGTGAAGGTGATTATTTCTGTGTATTGGATTTCTTCTTGTAAGACTTGAAAATAACTGGATATCTTGTGTAACATCAAGTGTTGTTTTGGGATGTTTAAAGATCAGATGTTTCTTTCTAAGCAAATCCGGATAGCTTTGTCTTTTGAACGGTCGCTCTCCCCCGAGCAACAGTGCTCCTGTTACAGTGATGTTGCAAATCTAGGGCATCCGAGGACACGAGCAGAGAATGCTGGGAAATTGTATTGATAGTCCCGATAAGCCTCTTTCACATGAGTCGGAAACCACGTCACCGCAGGGTACAGCAACTTCCCCTACAAATTAAATCCAGTTTTATTAGGATGCGCTTGTGTCATTCAAAGCTACTCAGGTTTATCTGTACACTACACTGGACTTTTTTTGCAGATTTATATTAAACATAAAAATATATGAGTGCATTTATCTGTTTTGTGCAATCATACTGCTGTTATTCATTTAAGTGTTTTCAGTTTATTCACCCTAGCTATTATTTAAACGTGATTACGTCACTGTATTATAAGAGTTACTTTAAAATAATGGTACACTGTTAACATGGTGTGTTAGTTAATAAGATATCATAAACTGCTGAGGTAAGGTTTCTTTTTTATTGTAATTAAAATACAATTCTTTATTCATTCATAATACCAAATGTAAAATGTTAAGACTTCAATTGGGAAATCTTAATAAATGTAGAACTTTAAAATGAAAGATGAAGAAGTACAAAGTAGTACATTTGCGCTGTATCAATATTAATAAATTGGTCATTATTATAAAATGTATAATTAAAATATTTATTAAAATAATTTTTATAATGTCAGTAGCACTAGCGAGAAAGGACAACAGAGGACATTTATATAAATTTTCAGAAACAGAAAGTGTGATGCGCGTCTGACAGGAGGAATTGGGAGATGTTTTTCCAGCACAACCATACCGTAACATTTATTTTATTAACCAGGCAGGACCAAACCAGACAGATGTAAAGAATAAAATGAGATGGAGAACCTCATCATTGGATTTATTATTAGCAGTTCAGTAGTTAAAATCAGTAAGTACACTCAAAAAATGTTGGGTTATTTGAAGTCACCATTGGGTTAAAAATGGACAAACGCAACAGTTGGGTAAAAATTTACCAAGAATATCTTTATATTTGACCTAACAATGGGTAAAAGCAACCCAAGCATACACTAGTTAATATTACCCATGCAAATCAGTTAAATTTTACTTACATGAGTTTAGTATCAAAGTAATCTATATGCAAACTTCCTGAATCTACTCAATAAAATTGAGGCAACAATTTCCACTCAATTAGATAGAATAAAATCTACTCAATGTTTTTAAGTAAAGACTACCTACATTTATCAGCTATGAGTCATGAAACACTAAAAGTGAACTTAACTAAAGTGAACGCTGATCACAATAATGGTGACATCAAATAAATCTTGGGTTCATTGCCAAAAAGGAGTTTTGTACACGTTTGTTATTTGGTCAATAAAAGAAATTGATGCGATCTGCTGTTTCTGACCATTTATAGATCAATTCAAGCTTACCTGAATAAGTCCTATTTAGTGTTTAATTATTCAATATTCATCATTCATAATAAGTATGAACTGTTGTTGGTTTTATAAACTAATATTACTCCATTTTTATAAGTAATTAATATTGAGAAATATTATGTATACTTTATCTAATTTATTTTACTGTGTCATGACTCATAGCTGATGAATTTAGGTACTCTTAACTTAAAAACATAGAGTAAAATCTACTCCATCTAATTGAGTGGACATTGTTGCTATCCCATAAACGGTACAAATCTTAGACTAAGATCAAAACAGCAGTCCTAGAGCCCCCACTTAGCTGCAAAGTGATTTTAAATGAAGATCTTAACTTTAAACAGCCGTTTACATTATTTATACGAAGACATTTAACCCAGACACTCTTGTTAGACTTGGATACCGCTGTAACCGGAACAACGTTTACCCTGCGTCGAACCATACCGAAGTCAAAAACTCTTAGCGTGAAAAACGCCTTTTCTACTTTTTTTGGATGACATCCTGCAATATGCTGATATTCATATACCCTTAAATTCAGGTTCCTCTTTCAATGCGAGTTGCACAAATCTTGCGACTTTTCACTTTTTGGACATAATTTAGCTTCTGTCATTGATAATCGAGTATGGTCTCTCTTTATTTACAGTATGTTGTTTATTTTATTTCGCCTAAATCCACTTAATGCAACCGTTCTACTCAGGATTACTGGTAAAGTGGATTTTGGGGGCGTTGTTATTATTGTAATCCTTTAAATAAGCCTGAGAGCCACTTACCGATTCTGTTTCCGTCATCGTTTCGGGAACCGTCTTAAGCATTGCCACAAAGCAAGAAATCACTGCCAAAATTCCTCTGAATGCTTTTCTCGTGCTCTCGCTGGTAGGTTTGTTAGAACTAATCAAGAGGTGAATAATGTCTGAAGATCTGTTTAATGTTTGCGTTGCCCCTTTTGAAGTACAATGGGCTGCTCTTTTAAATAACAAATAAACACAGACTGTTAAACACTTCAAGCAAACAGATGGAAGTCCCATCGGCAATCTGAGTCATTCTCTGCTGCCTCATTTTTTGGCTGGACTGCAAAAGTCGTCCCAGAAGGCTTTTTTTGCAGCCTACGCTGTACATTTTTTTCTTTTTCACTGCACACCAAACTCCACAGAGCGATTACAGCACTTCCCACATTCATTATGATGTCACTTGTACAAAGGTTCGGAGTGTAAACAACTTCTTTTTAGGTATTGGTGTATATCCAAACCTTTTATAAGTTTAACAATAATATGCCATACAATGGCAAAAAAACAGTGTATTGGCACAGATATAGGATGTTATGCATAAATGCAAAGCAGAGTTTAAAGTGACCGTGACTCAGAAAGTTTCTGCATTTTTCATGTTAATCTTCAGTAAATACAGAATAGTATCGTACCCTTCAAGTATCTGTAGAGTCTTTAGTTTGATCACATTTATAAAAGACAGATACAGCTGTACGATTATTTCCAAAAACATACGTGCGTGCGGGGGGCAGGGCGGAACTAAAGCACTTGCCGACCCATTGCACAGACATATGAATCAGTTTCAATTCACAGTTCACGTCCGGCATCATTTAGTGCTGGGGCTGCTCCATCTATCAGCTTCAAACGATCTGCAAATCTAGCGTTTTATCCAGCCTTTATATAACATCCATCGCTGAAATGCCCTGAACAAACAAACACACCTCAACTTCTCTCACTATTGCAAGAGTTACGAGCTGCAGCAGCAGGGTCACATCGGAGCCAATCTTGATAAAAGGCAGGTCTTCCTATCAATCCTCGGTTGACAAGTGGGCAGGCTATTTCTTTTGCCTTGTCGTGGATGTGGTTTCGTGGAGAATTGCCCAATAAGGTACTAAGAAAGGTTGTATCGTAACGGTTTTTCATGTTCTATAAAACTTAACGAAACCTATACGAACCTTGGGGGGGGGGGGGGTTGAATCGAGCACAGAAATGCTACATAATACGTCTAACTTGTTTTTTGGAGAAGTTGGCCATGTCAATAATGAGGAGACAGCAGGTTTATAATTGGAAAGAAGTCAGAATGCATGAAATACTGTTGCACATCCCCTTTAATTGTTGTTGGTTGCCAAGCAACACTGCTGTCTTTTATTTACATTTATCAAGTTCTTTAATAAAAAAAGGAGAAGAATGACTTTTCGTAGCCTATTTACTTCACTAGAATGGATTATGTGAAATATGTATTTAATAATATAAACACTCATACATGATGTAACATGTATCTCAGACTATGAGATTTTGTGGAGATTTTGAAAGATTTCTCTTTCGCTCTCTCTCTCCTTATGTTTTGGGGTTTATGAAGGCCTCCATGTTTTTTCCTGCTGGCCTTTCTCTGGATCTTGGATATTATTTTGTGAAAACAAAAAACACATGCTGCTTGGATCACTTCCCACTTTACCACTCTTTCTTTTTGTCATGTTATCCATGTAGTCATATGGAAACAATGATTTCCATGTTTTGATTTTTGAAGAAACATGATTTTTAGATATGGCTTTAATATATTTAAAACATTTTCAAAGGTGACTTTTTTTATACCATTGGTCTGATCCATGCCTCTCTGTTCCACTGGTCAAAGTCACAAAAAACATTGTAAGAGTCAGTGTTGCTTCGTGGGAAGCTCAATGTTTTTGTATAAGTGTTGAGTCAATAATACTTGCATTTATTTAACAGCAAAACGTATTAAAAGGAACTTACATTTACAGTTTAACCTATATTTGTGCATGAGTTTTTATTTTAGTAAAGGGATAGTTCACCAAACAGACCTCATCCCCCATTGACTCCCATAATATTTATTTTCCCTACTATGGCAGTAAATGGGGTATGAGATCAGTTTGGTTACAGGCATTCTTCCAAATACCTTCCTTAATGTTCAGCAGAACAAAGACATTTATTCAGGTTTGTAACAATCTGAGGGGGAGTAAATGATGACAACATTTTTATTTTAGGGTGAACTGTTCCTTTTCAGAGCTTGCTTTAGAAGGCAGCAGCCTATGTAGTGAGCTTTCTAGGTTTTGGAAGAGAGACCCATCCTTACGGGCACAGATGACACTGTAAAGGTGTTGATTTTCCTGTTCTGTGGTCTTGTAATGTAATAAGAGTCAGACTGCAGGAAATAACTCATTCCCACTCTGAATGCAGAAAACAAAATGTGTTTGTGTGGTTATTCAGTTGGCCGTTTACCTCACAGCAGCTGATGTTGACAAATACAACCTTATTGTAAAGTGTTATTGAATTATAATTTATTGCACATTCCTTCCATGTTGCATAGTTACTGAAAAAAAGGGCTTCACTTCATTTTGAGCCTTGTATTTGTACGAATGTTGTTCTTGTGTGCCAACCCATCATAGCAGTTTCATGTGGATGTACAGGCTCTCGTCCAGCACCAGAGATGAATTTTTGCCTTCAGTGGCTGAAACGGGCTACTGTGTTCTTTTTAGGGGGATTCTCAGTTTCATTTGGGTCTCACACTGTCCCCTGTCTGATACTTTGTGTGTCCCATCAACAGACACATTGTCCCAGGCTGAACTAGTGTGCGTTGATGCGTTTGGCTTTCTGGCTGAGGAACCAGAGCAGAGACACTCAAAGGCCTGTTTTATTGGTTTGTCTCTCTCTCTCTCTCTCTCTCTCTCTGTCTCTCTCTCACACATTCTTTCTTGCTCGCTCTGACATTTTTGTAATTATTTTGGGTTGTCGGAGAGTTTAATGCAACCTCCTTCTGACCTGCAAAGACCTCTGATAATCCTTATGAGGTTTTAATATGAAACTGTGAGAATTCATCTCACTGTCATATATTTGCCTTCATATAACATCTGCATACTTGTTTGCCCCAATGCAGCTCTTATAAACAGCCTTTTGACCTCTCACACACTGACAGGAGATCAGTTTAGTTATTAAACTGATTTTTTATTAGTCACTGACTTATTGCTTTTGGATACACCAGAGACAGTTCAAGGAGGAGAAAGATGAATGTGAGAAAACAACATTTTGTTCTGTATGGCTTTTAAATGATTAGTATTGGCTAAGCCAGTTTAAAAGATACATTTTTAGCTAAATTTGAGCTAAAAGTACTCAAGATAATCTGTATTGGCAACTGGGTGTAGAACAGTTCACCCCTGTTGGTGAAAAGCTGTAACTACACCATTCTGGTGCATGAATACATATTTTTGCATTTGAAAGTAGCTATTTTTTAGTGACAACATAATGTTATTGTAAAAAAAATCAAAGAAGATATAGGACACAATAGATGATACTTAAAAGAATGTTGGTAACCAAACAACGGTGGAACCCGTTGACTTGGATTGGTTTTACATTTACATTTAGTCAATTAGCAAACGCTTTTATCCAAAGCGACCTACAAAGTACAGGAATACTATAGAAGCAATTCGTGCAACAAAAGAACAACAATGCATATGTGCAGTAAAACTGATCTCAGTCAGCCTATCACAGTCAACGTTTCAAGATTTTTTTGGGGGGGGGCATAGGATGTAGAAAAGAAGTTGAAGACTGTAATAATGGGTCAGATGTTGACAGAAGAGATCTGTTTTTAGCCGATTCTTAAAGACAGCTACAGATGTCCTAATTCCCATCTAATTCCAGCTCGTCTTTTTCCGGAAATAATCGTACAGCTGTATCTGTTTGTTATAAACTTGATCAAACTAAATAATCCTCGAATATACTAAGTATGCAATACTACTGTATAGGTACTCAAGATTAATATGAGATGACAGAAACTGCGTGTTACCCTATCTTTAATATTGAACAATACAGCATTTGTTCATTTAAACATTTAATGATGCATTTTTAAAATCAAGAGTTGTAACTGTTAACATTAGTTAATGCACCATGACATAACATGAACAACTGTGTTGACGTTAAAATGAACAAGTATTTATAACAACGTCTTTTGCGAATCATTGTGCGTGACATTAATCAGCACAGAACTCTATCATCAAGTGTTTTATTACAGATAAGAATTTTTCTTTTTTTGAAAGAGTTTTGGCACAGACAACACAAATGACCTTCGAGTGTGTCCAACCCTTTTCATCACCCACCACGTTTTTGACTTATCCACCCCGTCCAAAAACACAGTTTATCTAACATCAACCCTAATTATGGCGGAGAAACAGGAAAAGGCTCATAAATGTTGTATATTTGGAAATCTTGGCCGTGTCCTGCCAATAATAATGGGCTTATTGCTCTTTGTAGGGAAATCACGCATAGATTGTTTTGCAATTGCACTTTAAAAAGCCAAATGTTTTAGGCGCCTTTAAAATGTAAATTTAATGGGGTTTGAATCTGGACTGTATTTCATCCTCAGTGAAGATGTGATAAACAGCTTTGTTTTTGCTTTAAAGCGTATACAAATGCAAACATTGAATGTTTTTTCGCAGTTTAATTGAATGGTCCCCAAAAATTGAATTGGTTAATCCATCCAATGTTTTTGTACTGATGATTTAGTAGTTTAGTATGGACTACAGTCTAGAGCATAAAGTATGCACTTGCGGGTAGGCAGCCATCTGATGATTTCTCTGTGTTCTTATCAAAGTCTACAGTACAGGTCATGCATGCTCAGATTGGTTTTCATTTGGTATTTACAGTTCATTACCAATCTGGCAAGTCAAAATATAATGTCAGCAGGCTTTATATTTGATCACCAAGGGCTTGTGAAAGCAGTATAAAATGTACCCGCACACTGTAAAAAACATTATTTTACAGAACTTTACTGTTATATAAATAAAAATCGGCAATTTTACAGAATTATACTGTTTTTAATTTAATTTTTACTTTAATTTCAATTACCTCACGGCTAATTGTTTTTCATAGATTATTCATACCCGGAGAGGATTTGAAGACTGGTAATACCTCATGGAAACACATTTTATTCACCCCTGCAGCATTATTTTAATTTTACACATCTGTGTCGCTTATAGCTGACAAAATTTTCACCCACACATCTGGATGTTGACCTTTGTGAAACAAGGTGTGAGAAAAGGAGTTGAGGATAGTGGTACAGACCAGGGCCCAGTTGCAAGAAACCACTTAGGGTAAGAGACCCCATTACCGTTAAAATGGGAATTAAGGGTTTTCGTACCCTAAGAGGTTTCTTGCAACCGGGCCCTGTACATCAGGAAAAGACATGTTCTGAATTGTTACTGTAATTTTTTCCCATATCTATCATTTAGATAGTGCCTTAAAACTTCAGGTTGGGGTCTGACAGCATTTCCTTGATTACGCTTGTCTTTATGAAATACTTGTGTCTAGATAAGGCTGGGGCCTGATAATGAACTCTGCTCCATGTCAAAAAAAGCCCACGTCCATGTGTCTGACATTCCAGGATATTGGCTTGAGACCTCATGGGCGTTCGTACTGTACATTAAAGCCGCAGCATGATTTTTGCATTAAAAATCACTACCATTACTGTTATATATTTATAACACTAGATTCTATTATATTATATATTTCATTAACTTATATACATTTGTTCACTTGTGCACTTATACATTTATCCCAACTGTGTCCAACAATGTTCGAATCCAGAGAAATTTGCAGATCTTGCCTTCTGTGACTTCTTAATTTAATTTCTGTAACACTCTGAATCTTGAGTTTCTCTCGACTTTTCTCGACATTCAGATTCAGAAGCAGATTGTGGCTTGCAGCTGGGTCCTGTCCTTCTTTGTCAGCTTTTGGACCACATGAGGTTTTTCCTCCTACATGAGTTATTGGTTACGTATTGATTTTTGAGGTCCCTGAGAGACCAGTGCCTACAGAGGCCCTGCTGAGGGCTTTCATTTGGGCTGTCTGTGGTCATATCTTGTACCGTAACTGCCGGTTCTCATTGTCTCCTTTAGTCAGCACTCCCTAGCTGAGCTCTGTCGCTTACTCGACAATTAAAATTACATCAGGAACCACAGGTCGGGTAGAAGAGAACTCTGTGTGAATGATTTGCCCAGTATATGGATCCTTTGAGACAGAAGTTTGAGTGAGATTCAGATTACATTTAGCAGACATGTTTATTCAAAGCAACTTAAATATAAGAAGTGCCGTACATGGTTTTTTTAAATTGTTTAGTGTTATAGTGGCTATAATTTAAAATTTGCTACATGTTACTCAGAGGCAGGTTGAATTCGGGGAGGGACATTCTCTTTAGAGGGCATTTGATTGGACAAACATCTGTGTAGTGCTTGATGAGTCATCAAACATTTTGAGACATTTTTATGGACGTTGTACATTTTAAAACTGTATATTTTCATTGAAGTTAGTGCTGCATGATTAATCATCTTTTACTTGCAAGAACGATTTCCGTCTCCCTTGTTTAATTAAGCGTAATTTTTGCAATGTAAATGTGTTAATAGTAAGCACAAAGAAATAGTCCCAAGTTGTTCCTTTGTGGGGTGGACTGTACGGATGATAGCTCGCTTTAAAAAACAGAGTCACAGAAGTTGAATAGCGGCAGATTATAGCATAAAATGTGATAAATATGCTGAAGTGAAAGTTAAAAACTAAGAGACTAATCGTCATTAAAAAAATTGACAAAGTTCTTTAAATGAACATTTTTCGTGAAATTTTCATTCAGCTCCTAACAAAGCTAAAAGACCACATTTTTTTAGGACTTTGTTAGTTTTTTTGAGCAATTTTATCGGCTGAATGATCATAACCATGGTATCCATTAAACAGATTGAACTTATATTCCTCACAGCCTTGTTTTCATTCATTTATTATGCCTACTCTTTTCAAGTCCACAGTGTTCTTTTGTCCTTCTTCTGTCATAATTATATGTACTAAAGAAAAATAATTCCTATTTACTTTTACCAACCTCAGTCTGACTTTACCTTTAAGACGAACAAGACCTACATTTAACGATCACTTGTTCCATAGAACTTCAATAGACTCCTTAAGACGAGTTATTGAGATGGTAATTCAGTGTCACTCTCACTGGGTACTTTTGTGCCTTTTATTTAACAAATGGACCGTCAGGCAATCATTCGACAATACTAAAGACCCATTAAGATGATATAACTACATGGGAGCCCCATTTTTTGTTCCGGAAACATTCTTTCAAACGCGTTGCAGAAAAATCGTCCAAGTAGACCTCGCCGTTGATGCAGAAGTCGTAAAGTTCATGGCTAAGTGTTGCCCTTCTAGCTTTGGCTTTCACGTGTGAGGTGCTAAGCAGCCCCGGCGTGTGAACCCCATGAGATAGACGTGTTGAGTTTGGGTTTAATGGAGCTGAATTTATGAAGAATGCAAATCTGAGCTGTTAGGGTGAACCGCAGCACTTGTTTATTTCCACCCTTGCTCTCAAGTTCCCTCACCACATCTAGATTTACCGCAGAATCTTTACGAGAAAGTAACATATAGGTCCGACTTTTAATTTCGGGATAGATACACCATATTTTTCGCATTCTTCAAAAGACCATATGACTGCTCTAGAAAACCATTTGATTGATCTGATGGTTTGGATGTGCGGCACCAACCTAGTTCGATCGCTGTCCGAGTTGGTTTTCATCTCTAAATCTACAAAGCATAACTTTCCACTCAACACTTTCGGCACCAAAGACTGTGCTAGTTTGCAGTAGCCTTTGAAAAGCTTCGGCTTTGTTGCGGTCCGATGCTACACATTGTTCGAACAGGGTAAACCTTCAGAAACCAATGAATACCACATCTGAAGAGCGAGTGAGAGGACAAGAAAAGAAAAAGGAATGACGTAGGAGAGGGGGCCAACTCTTTCTCTCTTTTCCTCATTTCGGGCCCCCTCCCTGAACCTCCCTTGGGTTGCAGGAGGAGTGCCAGAAGACCAAAAGAAGGCAGAAAGCTGGAGAACAAAACTTGAACAAAAGCCAGCCGGCAGGGCTTTTATTACAACGGCCTTCTTCAATGTGCTGAGAGAATTTTAACTTCGAGACACCCCTCCCCTCATGTGTGTCTTTCTTTTTTGGGCTCTTACTCTCCTGCAGCCACTCCTAGCTGTTTGAGATAACTTCTCGTATCTTCTCCTGTGGCGCCTGAAGGTCCCTTGCAGGAACGCTGGACGTCTGGATGTTGAAGTCTGAGAAGAAGGGCCAGTCAGGACGTTCTGGAACAGGTGAATTCTCTCTCTTTATTGCCTTTCTCCTCCGCTCAGATTATTGTGCTGTTATCTCCCCGGTGGTTTTGAGCTGCATTCCTCAACAGAGCTGCACTGCGGAGTTGCCTTGCTATCCTGATTTCTTCATGGATTTCTCTCTAATAAAAAATGTATTTGTTCAAGAAGCTAGACACCCAAAATTAGCGTGCAATATCCCAAAACCAAGCTGTGGTTATGAACGGAACACGGCGAGCTGTTTGTATATTATAGTTGAATTCAAACCGAATTCTCTAAGTTGTCATCTTGTGGCGGGGAAAATAAATAATTCATTAGCGGACAAAGCAGGGCCAATCCTGGGCCAGGTTCCAGCTCTGAATCAAAGTCAGATGGACTTGACTCTGGGCCTCTTCCTGTGTGTTTGAGAAGGCCGCTTGGACAAACCTTGACAGACTGATCCTTGGGCAGGTCAAATGTCAGACTGTTGACAACAGACTTTGGGTAATAGCAAAAAGACTTGCATGGCCTAAGGGCTGACCTTTTTGGGAGTGCAAATGGGTGAAGAAGCTGTGTACGTGCAAATAAACTTGGGTTGGAAGAAGAATGGTGTGTTTGTTGTCAACAAATATTGAAACTTGACTCGCGTGTCTTCTTGTCTACACAAACCCTCTTTGCTCTCCGCCTGCAGGGCAACATATGGAGATGCAGTTGAGTGACCCGTCAATGACTTGTTTGTGTTTCATACACTTTTGTTTGCGAACATGATCTTAAGTGGGCATAAAAGCAGGTTTCTCTGAGGCCCTTTGGCCCATTACTTATGGAGTTTACAGATGAATGCTTCTCGTTCATAGATGAAATGCCGTGAAAACCACACCGGTTCACATGATTCTTGTTGGCGTTTTTATAAACCTTCATGTCCTGTTTGTATTTAAGAGCAGAAAGTATAATGTTTGAATATTGTAGAAAGATCTGTAAATAGTACACATATTTAAATCTTCAACTATAACCCCTTCCCAGATGCATATAATTTCCTTTATCAAGGAAATTACACTAACTAGACATTTCATTTTAAAATGTTTTCATCTTCTTTTCATGAACACCAATAGGATTTCCACTTATTCATGTGCAGACATATTTGAGTTAAGCGCTCAAATCTGTTTGTATTCTAATTGTACTGCATAAGCTCAAAATATGCATTGTTTTCTCTCCCAAACGTCAGAAGACATTTACTAACCCTCTAGGGGGGTTATTTGGATTACTTTAACAACATGTTTTTTATCGCTTTTTGGAGCTTCACCAAATACCCGAAAGTATAATAATATAACATTACAGTATTTTAACACAAAATTATTTGTTTGTGTTCAACTGAAGTAAGGAAGTCACATACATCTTGGTCTATCATGAGGGTGAGTAAATTATGAGAGAATTTTTATTTCTTAGTGACTATTCCTTTAAAGGAAACCTTCATTGTTTTTTCGGTGTAAGTCAATTTAACACTGATGTTATTGATTTAATTAGTTTTAACTATTTTTGCCTGTTTGGTTAGGTTTAGCATATTCTCCGATGCTTTAGATGTTGGCTTATAAATCTATTTCCAAGGTTTGTGCTGAAAAAAGTTGTCAGGCTGCTGTATCGAGCGTTGGAAAGTCTGCTCTCATATCCTCGGGCTAACAGAAAATCATTCTTGTATCAATGCTTTACAAGCCTCGCCTACATATCCCAAAACCCCCAGAGCTGCTCAAGTATGTGCACGTACGTCAATTAAGAGTCAGTATACTGGAGTGACTGGCGTTTTCCCCATTACTAAAATGCCTGAAAGCTATCCCAAGAGATGTAAAAGCTATGTCTCTATACTTTGTCCAATAGTAAGACAGTATCCAGTTGCCTGTGGTTTTAACACTTGCTGTAAATTATTGTATTACTGTTCTTTAAACTCGGATGTGTCTTTGAAATACTAACTGGCACATAAGAGCTATAAATCAGATGTTTTCCCAAAAAAATCTCTGTAATATTACCAGTTATATTTCAACGCAGCCTTAAGTTTAATTTCATAAATAAGGCTTTAATTCTGCCCCAAGATATTTTGTGTAATATACAGTACAGTATTAGTTTTAGTTTGTTTTCATTGTGACTGTAGCATAAAATTGTCTAAAATGGTTTTATTATGTCTCTATATATTTGCAGGTGCGCACAACACACACATAGACATATGTTTCCATATGTGACCGTGTGTGTGTTGAATGTCTTCGATCCCCAGAGTGTACAGACTAATACAGACAGATTAAGTCAATCCATGTTAAACTGAACCAAATGAATTTGGGTTGGGTCTCAAAAACTGGCTCGCAGTATTCTTCTCTGTTGATGTACATGTGACATTCTTGCAACAATTTAAAGAAAACCATTGGTTTCAGCAAAGAGAGAGCTAAGGAACACACTGAAGTTATTTTTCGTCACTGGATGTACTCCTGACTTATTTAGTGTGGCAGAACCTGATTTGGCAGGAAAAGGTTTCGTCCAAAAAGAACGCTGGCTTGTACTTTGTGCTTGTTTGGAGGACATTAGTTTGTGAAAAAGTGTCTTCTATGTAGTTGTTGTCGATTGATAAAGATGTCTTTTCATCTCAATATTTTGAATCATATGACCTCCTATGACCGTCGTCTAATAAAGCGCACAACTATAAAAGCCCAATTCTTATAATATCTGTTTGCCTTGAGAAATTAAAAAGCATTGTTGTTG
Organism: Triplophysa tibetana; assembly: GCA_008369825.1. Classification (NCBI taxonomy): domain Eukaryota; kingdom Metazoa; phylum Chordata; class Actinopteri; order Cypriniformes; family Nemacheilidae; genus Triplophysa; species Triplophysa tibetana. The sequence continues at coordinate 15,231,705 of CM017906.1, read as the reverse complement.
TTATTTTTAGCTGAATGAAGTAGTAAATTTGTGCTTTGAAATTGGAAAGTAATGATGAGAGGGAGAAAGAGAGGCGGGTGGTGGCTTTATTGGAGACAGGGAACATTGCTGCACGTGTTTTGGCCTTGTAGGTTTCTGGACAACAATGGATATTCCATTTTCCTCCCCGAAGACCCCGACCAGCTCCAGAGGCTCAAAGCTAAGCTTAAAAACTTTGACATTACTTCATCTCTCCACTGTTCCCACCCATTTGCCCTCTCTCTCTCTCTCTCTCTCTCTATCTCGCTCTCTTTTCTAGGCTTCTTAGTCCTGACTTTAGTCCTTTAACTCGCACAATTCTCTCTCTCGCTCTGTCCCCCTGTGGCAATGGTTCACATGCCGTATGTGTGGCCTCAAGGCCTGACATTTCCTGTCTCTTTATTCTCAGTGCAGTCACAGGGGCCAGGGCTCGCCCACCCGCCCCTCTCTCATGAAAAACAGCATATCGCTGCTGTCAAATCGCTCTTTATGTTTGGAATTGGGTTTTGCAAATATCCAACCAATACAAAGTATCAAAAAGGGGTTTACAGCACAGTATTTAATCTTCAGAAAAAGTACAGGGGTTTTTCCATTTCCTGAAAAAGTGAATTTGGACATCCACGATTTTAGAAGGACGTCAACAATATGATTTGTAAATAATCAATTTTTCTATTTTGAATTTCAGTGTGCTGAGTTTTGGGTTGTTGGTCACTCGAAAATAAAAATGATGTCATGGTTTACTCACAACCACAGAAGGGGAGCAGAAAAGAAGATATTTTGAGAGATGTCTTATTGGCTTTGTGTCCATACAATAGAAGTCAATGGGGTCAATGTTGATTGCTTACCAACATTCTTCAAAAAAAATATTTTGTGTTTGCATAAAAAAGTCATGCAGGTTTGTAATGACATGAGGGTGAATAAATGATAAAATATTTAAACTGTTTGGCCGAGCTATCCCTTCAAGTGTCATGTTAATGGGTTTAAAATGTATATTTTTATGTAAAAGTGATATTTTCAGCAATACTTTGCCGTAAATGTCATAAATATCGTCTCAGTTTTCCTCCAAGACAGTTGGTATCGTAGGTGACAAACCAAATGTCATTTTTTATCTGTTACAACAGTGATTTTTGGCATCATGACATCAAATGGTTGCATGTTTTTCTGCACACCTCATATTCCTGTAAACTTAAACCATATTTTTTAGATCTACAACGAAGGGCACATGTGCCAGTAGAGAACCATTTACATTTCAATGATTTTGAACAAAAGCTTCTGTATGGCTTTAAAAGGCCTAAAATATAGTTCATGGTTTACTTTTATGGGGATCAAACCAAAATTCTTCTATTTACCAACCCTTGCCATCACTACACCACAGCAATCCCAGCAAACATGAAAATTGGTCAGGTGGTCTTATGTGGTCTGGAAACGGGCTTTGATATGGAAAAGGGAATCTGGGCAAGATCAGGATGTTTCTAAACTCAAATTGACAATCTCCATCCTCTAGCGTGTGGTGGACCAGATGTATTGCTCACTTTAAAGACGGCTTCTCTGGACCTGTCAGCATTTCACTGACAGCACTTGATCAGAGGCTGCCATTCTGTGTCCCATAGCAAATCTGAGAGGAAATGAGACCCTGAGGGCTTGAATGGAGGAATGTTAGTGGCGTGTGAGAGACTGACTGATGGACACATGCTCGCCCAAAGCATCGGTTGCTCTGTCTTTTTCCAGGTATTCTGCAGAAATATCTGATTAAATGTAATATTGCATATCGTTGCTGTCCTTCCGAAACCTAAGATGTCCAAATTCGCAGTTTTTCAAGAAATGAAAAAGAAACAAAGTACTTTTTAAATGTGTGAAGGGATGTTCTAGCTTTACTAGGGAAGCATTTCCTTTCAATGATTCAAGGCCAAGATTTTTTGATGCAAGGTGAAGATTTCTATAGATCTAAATGTATTTCATAACACAAACATAAACTTACGCTTTTTTATTCCACATTCGTAATAAAATAAAACTTTAATAGTACAAATTCATTAACATTATATTATGAACATTACTATTAAATTATAAATTATTATTAATAGTTTCTATTATTATTACTAGAAAATAATTATTATTCATTTTAAAATATACATGCTATAACATAAATATAAAAATAATATTAATTATATTAATGCTTTGCTCATCTTAAATTGGGATAAAAATTACCTTTTTCGAGGCGCCCGAGCACAGACTGGCAACTACCTCAAGAGAGCCCCGCCCCAGATAATCGTCAGTCTTTACTGATTGACGATTGGCTCGTTTTACTGGAAGGTGGGACTTCCTTCGCTAGAGAGGCCATATTGACTGTTGCATTCCTCGCCATTCATTGTAATGGCAGTGGCCCATCATGTTACTGTTATATTATTATCTTTGCTAATATTATTCCTTTAACTTGATTACACTTAACATTTCATTTTACTACATTTTATTCTTCATTCCAACTTCATTTAAGTCAAGTGTTTTTTTTCAACCCATGGTTACATTTTTACATTTAAAACTGTGGACAAAACCAACCATTGGGTAATAAAAGAACCTATGCTGTGTTTTTATTACCCAACCATGGGCATTTTTGGCCGAACATGTCTGATTTAACGTCTACAATGTTGGTATTTTGAAAATCTTTCAGATGCATTAAACAAATTGCTAAAACAACACTATCAAATTGATCGACTCTTCTAAACCCCATCCTTCGTGTCTGAACTTTTACTCCAATCAAACCCTAATCCTTAGTCCGAGGAATAATCTCAGTCTGACTCCAGGATTTTAAGTGAACATTCAACCGCCTCTTTGGTGTCTTTTACTCAATATTTTATTTCATCACAAAGTTACATATGCTTTTTCAGGGTCAAGACCCGTTTCAAAGTAGAGGCGGCACCCAGAACTCAAGACACACCAGCTGCAGAGACACACGGGAACACAGAGATTTCGATGTTATGAATTGTGCAGGCTGTTGTTTGTTCGAGCATTGTCATTTCCTCTACATCTGGAACAGAAAAGAGGGGAAAACAGCACAGAGTTTTGGAAAACTAAACATTTACCCAGCGTGAGTTTGGGCGTTACTCTGTGGAGCATCAGAGAAAACAATCTGTAGCTAGACTGACAGAATCTGTCGGCTTTTACCTCATGATCGGACCACATTAAAGTGTCAAAACTTGCATATTTAACAATGAACGTTATGTTCATGCTTGGCACATGGTTGGGGTTTCTGTAGCTCAGTTGAACTTGTTAGAGCATTGCGTTAGCACCCCAAATGATGTGGGTTTGATTCCCCGTGAACAAACACAATGATACCTCGGTTATTTACACAAGCTAAACTCTGACCACCAGACCAGGCGAATTATTTTCTGGACAACTAGTTGACTACCTTTTTTATAACAGCTGTGCAATTAACCGCGATTGATCGAAATCTGCAATTTTAGCTTCCAACGATTATTGTGCGGCACTTCATTTTTGCAGATTTTTCTCATTTGGATATTAGTTTTTCAGTTGAATTCAAGACAAAAATGTTATACATTTTCATGTTTCAAAGGCTTTTTTAAGAAATCATGATCTCAGTATTGGCCAAAATACTCAGGAATATGATTTTTGAGAACAACTAATTGACTAGTAAAAATGAGTACTTTTGCAAGGCCTAGAAGGAATTTCTGTCTATTGCGCTTCAGCCTCATGAAGTGCTCTTGAGTCATGTATTCTGATTGTGGAAATCATGAAAGAGAGAACCAAAGTCTAAGCCTCAAAATCGAGTCTGTTGGACCACCCAGATTCTGAGTGCACCCAGCAGCAGCTTATGGAAATTGTCTTCAGACCAGGCCACTTTAAAGAAGCACTATGGACACTGATGTGAGAAAATATTCTTGTGTATTAATGACTTCTAAAAGATTTTGCCTTTACAAACAACAGTAGTGTGGCTTGGTGGAGCTCCACACCTCGGACAAGGAAATAATCATTCTGATGGCCGTTCAGAGGAAGTTTACAATATTTTCATATTGATTTCACATTTAGGCCAAACACTAGCCATTTAGGGTAAAAATGAACTTAAAACCTTGTAGCTTTTAAACGGGAACTTTACTTGAAAGTTGAAGTATATAATTTAGACTTACAAAAATAGTTTCTGTCATTGATTATTTGGGGAAGCAGGTAGCCCCACACCCAAGCTTATCCTACTGGTTGAGCCAAGCTTATGCCATTTGTTTGGGGCTGACGGATTAACTCTTTACATTTCGATTTGAGAACCTTAATCGAAGGTCTACTTGGACGTCTTGTCAACTTTGGTTGAGAATTTTTAATACAGTCACTTCACATTTAATGCGATGGTTCAAGACATCGGATCTGTGTTTGGACTTTTGGCAGGTGGAGAACAGAGTTATGGAAGCCATTAACATTCCATGGCTACATGTGGACACTTATTTATTTTTCCATATGTGGGTGGGGCAGGGAGTATTGCACTGTCCCTCGTTGGAGAGAGAGAGAAAGTGAGAGGGCCTCGCTGAGGGGGTTTGAACTCATCCGCCCGCTCAACTCCACAGAACAAAGAGCATAGACAGATGACTGCTTGGAGTCAGTGAGCCGGAAGAAGAGAGGAATTATTACTAGATGGATGGAGCAATGGTTGCAGAGAGAAAGGGGTTGAGATGGAGAAAGGTTAGTATGGAATGTCCCGGGCCAACATTTATTGCGAAGTGAGCGGTACAAAGAGGACCGGGAAGAGAAAATTAGAATAAAAGAATTGAAAAGTAACTTTTTCAATGTGTTCAATTCTGTCGTACTGTAAATCCATTTCAGGGCTCGAAAAAAACTTAGAAATATGAGCTCACACAATCCACCCGCTGCCCAAGGACAGAGAGATGATGTTTTAAACAGAAAGATATAAAAGAGAAATAGATCACAGCAAGATTCTCCACACTGCACTGGACACTGTGGAGAAATGAGACGTCTGGAAGCGTTTCGTTGATTTTAATGCTGACCGGTCAATTTGGACCCGCGGTGTCTAACCTTTGAAGTATCCTCACGTGTCTTTTTTCCTCTCACACTTCTCCAGTCTGTTTTCATCTGCTCAGTCTCACTCTATCAAATTCTGTATGATCTCAGTGTTTCTATGTGGCAAAAGCATTTAGGCCAATTTCATCCGGTTTAGGGTGGGTGTGCAGTGTGATTAAGCAGTTACACATTGTGTGAGAGAAAGACCTGTTGGAGATGAACTAAAGAACTTGGGAACTTTGGATTTACTTACCTATACTTTGGGACGAACAGTTTATCTAGAAGACGGGAAATTCTGACAAACCCTTCCTCTTTAAGGGTAAAAATGATTAAAAATAGTTAAATAATGATTTTTATTATTGTAAACATTCAAACGTTGTCTTTGTTGTACATTATATGGATTGGGCTCGTCTGAATTCATTTGTAATTTGTTGCATATAAATGCATGCGTATAAATTATATTTATAATTCTATAAAAACAACAGAAGTCAAGTGAAGCCACGGTTATCCATTCTCCTACTTCACTGTATTCTTCAAAAGTTCCTCATCCACATTTTGTGACATGCTTGTGTTGCGTGGGTGTGCCGTTGATCCCAGCCAGAAATGGCCTGTTGAAACGATCTGGGTAATTTGGCACAGTGTTGATTCAACTTTCAAAAAACGTTCCCTCAGCATTGGATTATATTTCAGGCTTTTAACCTCTGAGGCATGCGGGATCCACACCCAGCTCCATTTATGAGCAGATTAATGCAGCGATATCTTCATACAGGTACGTGAGATTGTATAACAGTCCAAATGGATGATTTGCGATGCGTTAAATTTCAACTTTGCAGAAAGGAAAAGTTTAAGAGCTTGTCTGGAACCGGTCACCATTATCAAAAGTGTACGATATCAAAGAAATCAAACTCCATGCCTTGTTCTTCACAATGGGCGTTTTGTTGCCACGAATGCTCTTCCTGTCTTGCATCACGTCTTTGTTTACAGTAGTATTGGTGGCAGCTCAACGTTTCTGTGAGGGGTCAGTATCTTCATCAAGAAAGTTCAACGCTCATTCATTATTACTTGTCTCCATGGGGTGTAGAAGGAAACAGCTGGGACAGATGACCTTTAGTCTTACATCAACACACAAGGAGGAAGACGACTCCTATGACTGATGTGCCCCTTGGATCCGCCTCAATGGCCCTGACTGTGTCAGCTGTGCTTGAAAGATGGAGCTTTGCATGCATTGGTGGGCTACTCTCAAGGCTTTCCTGAAGAACACACATTGCAGTTGGACCCAACATGTGGAGTGAGTTGGTTAAGTACTCGTTCAGCGACGGTCAGTAGACTGCAGTTGACATGTGGTGTTGGTTAGTAATGTCAGAATAATGTTTCAATGACTAAACCCTGTTTGTCAATTGACAACGTCTATTCCAGAAACCTTGGATGTTGATGGAGTTGGTCACAGTTGTTTAAGAGTTGTAGAGAGTCCTAATTCAGAACCTGGAGATAACTTGCCTCCAACTTGAGAGCTCAGAATTGACTATTAGTTCTGATTCACGTCTTGTATGTGTGATGTCCCGTTGGACTTTGAAGTCTCTGGCTGGACGTCTGCGCCCCGGCAGGATATATTTGTCTGTGAGGAAGTTTAGCTTCTTGCTTTCTGTCTCTTTAGCTCTCTTGCTCCGCCTCACCCATACTATTGTCAGCCGTCACAGCTTAGACGGTGGCCAAGTGCACAAGCACCAGAATTGTCTTTGTTCCTACTCGATTTCCTACTTTGCTAAGCAGCTCAGACCACCCCCTCCATCCATTCTTATGTCCCTGGTTTACAGTAAATCCAGTGCCAGGTCCAGTTTCCCTTGAATTGACGAAACGCCTTCCTCAAACACCGAGTTTGAACAGCCGTGCTAGCTGAATGGAGTTCCCGCAGGAGGTGGTGCTGCATAAATGGATTTGGCAGAGGAAATGACGGCTCCCGCTGCTGGGTCCCTGGACGTCTACGGGTCTCTGTCTTGGCCTGTACTGCTGGTTCAGCTCTGAGTTGACCTTCTGCTCTCTGCACAGGGGCTCTGGAATTTTCCGATCCCCTGCTGATGGGTGTTTATCATTGATGCCCAGTGGGGCATCCAGAGCTCTCTCAGGGAAATAGAAAATAACCGCATCAGTCGGAACCAGACTCAAAGTGAACTGTCTTGTGTTACAAACCTGCCAGATTGGAACTGAGCAGCATTTAGTGCTTGTTAAAAGCTTATTGATAATCAATGTATTAATATTGTTCAACCGCAGTTTCCTGAGTCAATCAAAGAGCTTTAAAGTGGCCAGTTCTGGCCTTGAATGGTTTAGAAGATAGTTTTCCATTAGTTATCTTTTTCCCAGCTTCTGCTTTAAGTTCATTAGATTTTCATGCCAAATCATCCAGCTTTCATTCCCAGGCTTAGAGTTTTACATCTTGTATATTGAATTGGGATTTCCTGCACATAGTTGATTGTTAATTGTGGGATTGGCCCATTAATCTTGGCTTAATTGAGATCCTCTTAAAACACCATTTTGCTCCTGCCCGAAGTCAAAACCTTTGGGAAACAGGTTGACTACAGTGAGAACACAGTCCAGTTGCCCAGAAAAAATATGTTTTTTAATGATGCACAAGAAGCCAAGTTGTATAGTAACCTAAAACAAGAAGGTGTGTATCTTGTTTGTGATTGTTTAAAGCAAGCTCTGAAAGTAGCAAGATCAAAGAGTTTAGCAAGCCTTTTAGTAGATTTTCTAGGCTTTAGATGAGCCCCCCCACCCTGAATAAAACTGCCGTTTCTCTCCTTCAGTTTGTGAGAATTCCTAAGCAGAACAAGTCGACTGCGTAGGAGAAAGTCCTGCTTGATACCTTCATTCATTCGGCACACTTTGAAAACACAAAGAGACCCAGAGGAAAGAAAGCTCGGAACTCCCACCAGCAACCCTTCATGCTACAAATTAGTCTTTCATCTAGTGGCTGATAGGGTGAAAGGTCAAGGTCAAGACCTAGCGTGTATTTACTCTCGCCTTTCGGACGGCCATAAAAATCCCTCTTTCCTCGTGGCAGGTGGCTAACAATCACGTCGTAATCTGTCGAGAAGCTTGATGTGAGTACTCGTATGAAGAATAAGACGAGATCATTCCACGAAAATGCACATTTGCTCCATTCCTTCCTACGGCTTTTGTACACATGGTTTATGTTATCGTGCGTTGGATATGTTTTCTATACGAACGAGTCCCTTGAAGACGGTAAAAAGAACCATATGTGAAGTTTTGAAGGAAGGGGAGGGGTAGACTTGCCAGGTTGATTGCTCTCTTAGGGTACGAGGTGGAGCCGCAACATCCCTAATGTTTGTGTTTGTTTCCTTGGAAACCTCTGATAGTGCAGCGAGTGGACAGCAGATGTTTTCAAGTGTGTGTGTATATGGGGCGGAGGAGTGGTCAAACAAAACTTGTGAGAAAGTGTTCTTGCTCGTGGGGTAATACATCATTCCCTTTCTTTTACACACACTCACATAGCGCTTCATTTTCCCGACTACGCAATACCCTTCCAGGAAACAGACGCTCTTTCCTTTATTCAGGCACGCTTTGATTCAGTTGAGCTTTCCAAATGACAAAAAGTTACAAACAAACAGTCAGACATTCATGCCAAGTACAGCGTTCATCCTCATTTCATGAACTCTCATAACCGGCCTCACAATGATGATGATGTGACTGAGATTTAATTTGTTAGATTGCAACAATGGTATCTGGTGATGTGAATGAGCCTCTTGTTCCCTTCGACTATGAGATATTCATTCTTTTTATTGAAAAATACGTCCATTGGCCAGGAATGTTGCAATGACTCCATTGGGACAGCGAGATGGTTATTATTATGTGATAAAGGTTGACTTTTCACGGTTTCCTATTCCACTATTTTCTGGTTTGCTAAGTAACCTTTTATCCTTACGTTTAGTTATGTATTTATGCTTTCAGGTTTGACAACACCATGTGATATCCACCATCAGGATCTAATTTACTCCAATGAATCGACTCTCTCCCGGGGGTCCTGAACTTGTGTGGTCATGACCGAGTCACAGCAGATCCATGTGACACATCACCACTAAACAAACATCCTCTTTGTGATTTCATTTATCAGTGTTATCATAAAGTCAGTTATATTAAACATAAATGGAGGTTTCTGGGATAGTTTAATTGTCGGGGAAGGATGTTTTGGTGGGATGGTTATATGATTGATTATTGATGTTTGGTTTTATTTTAGGTCTGTGTTTCCATATAGTGGCGGGGGTAAGCATTACACCTTAATGGGATAGCTTCACTTAGTTTTGCATCATTTAGTGCTCCTCATGCCATTCCAGACCTGTTTGGCTTTCTTTCTTCTGCAGAACACAAAAGAAGATATTTTACAGAATGTTGATAACCAAACAGCATTGGCCCCCATTGACTTCGAATGTATGGACACAAAACCCCTGAGACATTTCTCAAAATATCTTCTGTTGGCCCTTTTCAAGTGATAACCTTGCAAAATGGTACAGGTGCCAACTAGATGACTTTGTGAAGCAAATATGGAGTTTGATTTCACTGCATGTCTGAACGGTTGCCATCTCAATTATTCTGTATTAGACAGACTTTTCGCAGCTTTTGTAATTTGTCAAAAGGGTAGCCTGTCTCTCTTTGTCATCGGCCCTTACATAATTTCTAAACATGAATGAGCAAGCAAGTTAGCAAGCCTAAAATTTGTGTTGGCACTGCTTGGTTTTGAAAAGGCTTTGAGCTGCGTTGAGAATTGAAAGAGACAAGAATAGCTAATTAAATGTATCTAGATCAGAATGTACAGTGTGATTTTAGACAGGGTTATTCAAGGATAAAATATAGTTTCAGTCTGCTGGTTTTCAATTTCTTCTTTGCTGGTTGGCATAATGTTAGGTTACTTTATGGATCATTTCACCCCATATCATGATATGTGCATAATGGTATTCATACAGAAAAGTATTTTTCTTTAAAAGTTAAGTTTAGTTTAAATACATTGTCTGGTTGTGTTTATAGTTCATTAAACTCTCATTTCAAATGAGCAAGTAAAATCCTGTTTGTCATTGAAGTCTTTTATGTGCCCTGCAGTCAAGGAGAATATCTGAAATGGATTAGATTCAGTCAATCGGAAATGAGTTTTGAAAAATGTAAACGTTCAAGGTAAAAGTGTTTTCCGGTAATCAAACACGCCGTCATGGAGAGGTCATCCATGAATGAAAACTACAACATTTATGTAACACCGTCACTCTCCACTTCTGATCTTGGTCAAGCTGCATCCGCTGTTATGGGAAAAGTTGGTACACCTTCCAGGAAGTTTTACCTTTAACACCCTGACCGGGTCGGAGTTCTGCCAAAATGTGATGGTAACGTCACTTTTATCTATGGTTAAACTTGTCGGTATCTGCTTGAGGTTGGACTCATATTGTTTTGTACAGGTTCCGCATTCTTTATACTTTCTGATTGAGCATTACCATGGCAACTATTAACTGTTATCATTATTAGGAATCCGAAATATGAAAACTTAGGATAGAGGTCTGGTTATCCGCTTTGTGCGCGTTTTCTGGTTGGCTGATCCGCATGTTCCGCTTCCTTCACTTGGGGAATTTGATGGGGCAATCGAGTCGTTCTGCTGTTCGGGAACTGTATTGTTACAGATGGATCTTGGCATGCACTGTCTGATGCATCAGCCCTGAGCTTGAGTTACAAAAAGAAGATTTAGATATTGATATAAGAGAATACAGATTGGGTTCAGATTCATTTCAACTCAAACCCCTGAGGATGACAATGAAGGCTCAATGAAATGGAAATCAGAGTTTGGTTTAAAAAGTCAAATTACAGGAAAAAGGCTGTTTAACAACATTTTATTTTACATGAACAAATTATGCGTATGTAGTAAAAAAAACACTGTAGCCCCATTCATACAAGTAAGCTTATAATAATGATTATTATAAGGTTTTCAATCAATTCAAACCACACAAAGGTACAAGTACAAAGCTACCATCAATTTTGTGTTTTAAACCAAGATTTGTTTATTTAGGCAAAAAGTTACAAAAGTAGTTAAAAATGTAAAGGCTTTTGATCATATTCAAAGTCTGAAGTCTTTTATTTGCTTTGTGTGAGCTACGGACAAAATTTTACGTCATTGGGTGAATCTTTCCTTCTGCCATGCATGGACAATAAATCTGTCAATCTCTTCAAAGTCATAACCTAAACTTAAAGTTAGTTCAAGAAAAGTTCAGAACAACAAAAGCAAAACCCACTGTGTCAAGCAAGCATTTGTCTTCTCTTGTCCTCTTCTCATTCATTGACAGTGGGAAACTTGACCTTTGCGAATGTCAAAGCGATGCACTTAAAGCCACACCCCCAAATCTCCAATCCATCACTCAGGTTGCTTGTTACTTTCCCCTTATCTGGCTAAGAAAACGACATGATTTTCAGACCATTTCCTTATTGATAGATAATTCAATAAACTCGTATGATTTTCTGTATTGTAATGTTTGCACTCGCCCATCTAACTTGACCGCTACACAAGTTTTTTAATGGATTTCTGTGGCTCAATCCCTATGTCAACAAAATTGACCCCGTTCACAAGTGTGTGTTTGTGTATTTATGTTCCTCTGAAATGCTTAAGATCACCAGTTTAATGAGCTCATCTCTGTTCAAAGTTGAAGTCCAGGTTTAGTTAACGTGTCGCTGAATGTGTGTGATAGAGTTGTTCAGCATACACTGCTTGCATTGTTAAAAACTCAGACCTGGTTAAATATTAGCCTGTAGCCACAATGATTCTGCCCCACCCTGATGGCTTTTACAAAGCGAACGGCGCTCTGATGAAACATGAGAGATGATGGCCTGATTTGATGTGACAACACTTGTGTGTGAAAATTTGCATCCCCCTTAACTAAAGACAAGAGTGGGATGTATTTAGTTTTATCTGTGCAAACAATGGCTGTCAAAGCAAAGAGGGCGCTTGGTATTGGGGTGTGACACCAGTCAAAGTACAACCAACGGTATAGGATGTTGCACAGAACTGCAAGTTGTGCAATTCACAATTGGTTTCTTGCAGTGAATAACTTTTATGTATTTGTTGCATTTTTTTTTACAATGCATTTCCTGCAATTGTACGTTTTGCATATGTAAGTGATAGTTCTCACTAAAATAAAATTCTGTCATCGTTTTTTCACCCTCATGTTGTTTGAGACCTCTGACCTCTTTCTTATGTGGAACACAAACGAATATATTTTGAAAAATGTTTTAGTGGTTTTGTGTTCAAACAATGTCAATAGGGGGCAGTTTTGTTAGAAAGTCACACATGTTTTGAATAACATGATGGGTGAATAGGCAATTTGCAAATTTCCATTTTGGGGGGGGGGGATGAAATGAAAATCATGAAAATGAGAGTCGAAATCTAAGGCCTGTGGGAAAATGAAAGAGCCATTATGCACTTTGCCATCATAGAAAAGGAGTAAACAATGAATTGTCCCTCTTTGCGTAATGACGCGCTGCCTCCCACATAGGTGCACAGAAGTACACAATTGCACCTGTTGTATGGGTATTGCTCAATTCTTATAGTAGGCAGAGAGAATGAAAGGGAAAAATATCAGGAGATAGTCTCCATAAAAGATTTAAACTTTATTTCAGGCCAGACATTTTTTCCACTCTGTTTTGGTGGTTCACAGGAACTCCTCTGTGTCCTCTGGCTGTCGATCATATTGATTGTCCCATCGCTCTGTCAAGCACTGTCTCATGGAAAGCATTTATTTATAGCGTGTCTGAATCTGTCGTTCTGTGCCATTGAATATTTCTTTCGTCTGAATGAATTAAGTTATTGTTTCTATTCACTTTTAACCAGTGACGGAGAAGAGCTTATCGTATCCAAATGGTGCCATTAAAGGTCGATTGAATATGCGGTTTCTGCCAATCTCCTATTTATTTTGAGTACCTATAGAGTAGTATTGCATACTTTGAGTATTGAATTTGATCACAATCATAAAAGATAGAATCAGTGTACGATTATGTCCGTAAACAGACGATCACCTGGGGGTGTGAGGGTTAGGAACTAAATCACGAGCACACAATACATCAATATAACATTGTTTACATTACACACGTACGTGCGATTGGTAACAAAACACAGACATATGACTTAGTTTCACTTACCGTGTGCGATTCATGATGGGCATTTTTTAGCGCTGGGACAAATCCATCTATCAGTTTCAAACGATCTGCCAATCCAGCGTTATATCCACCGTTTATATACAATAACATCCTGAAGTGCCGTGAACAAACAAACACACCTCAACTTTTCTCAGTATCGCAAGAGTAACGAGCTGCAGCGGCTGGGCCATCATACATCTTGATGGTAAGCGGGTCTTCCTCGCTAGTCGGTTGATGCGTGGGCAGGCTATTTCTTTTGCCTTGCTGTGGTCGTACCTTTACGGGAGAGTTGCCCAATAAGATACTTAGAAAAGTTGTTACCTAACGGTTTTTCATGTTCGAAAAAAACTATCGGAAACCAACACGTACCTTGGGGAGGTGTATAGAGCACAGAAATGCTACATCATAGGTCCAACTCTTTTTTTTGACAAGTTGACCATGTTAAACATGAGAGGCCAGCAGGTATAACATTGTAAAGAAGTCAGAATGCATAAAACGGCGTTAAATCACCAGTATTTAAAAGCATCTTTTGAGTTTTGCTGGCCATATGAAGTTCATTAGGATGATTGTAGAATATTTTAAGTGTTGCAAGGTGAATTTTTACAGGTCAAAAAAGTTGACCGCATGTCTCCAAAATATTACTAGGTATGATTAGGGTTTGTTGACTTGTTTTAGTGTCTTTTAGGTTGACAGTTGTGAAATGGAGCTCTTAGAAAAGTTGTTGGAGGAAAAGATCATTTTAAGGAAGGAATTTTTTTTCGGTGTCAGTAAAACTAAGATTACAAACTGAGATTGCAACTTAATATCCGCAAACACAGAATCTTGCAGGAGTTAGTTTACACAAGTTGTTGGTCAACCACAGGCGGTACACACCTCTTTACCCACAAGAGTTACAAGATTTCACAACTTCTACACACTTAACACTTCTTGTGTATTTGTGATTTTGACCTCTGTGTGTCGTTGACACCTATTTTCGTGTTCAGAACGGGCAGAGCAACGTCTTCCACAAGTCCTTGAGACTCGTGTACTAGATAGGAATGATGTGTAAGTCATATCACGCACTGACACACACAAGCGCATTGACTGCGGGAAGTATGTAGGTTATCAGATAGGTCCTTATCGGTATGCGAGACAAGCCATCTCAGACCCTAGACGGCAAACTACGGGAATGCTAATGGGGCCCAGTGGGATTTTATATTTCTTAATCTTTATTTTCTAAAAGAATATTCCAGGTTGAATGAAACTCATCTCACATTTTGAATAAACAAATAATTGTGTTCACCCAGTGGTGGACCTACATTGGGTGGTGGCTGATGACACAGTATTACAGAGGGTTTAAATATTTCTGAAATGATCTGAAAACTAAACACTCAGAACAATGTGCATAGACACATTGTTTGACTCTTTACGAAAATGTGTGTTCATTTTGAGAGTTTGAATATGTTTTGTGATAATCAACACCGTGAGCCAGATGGTGTAGATAAAATTTAACTTGTACTAAACCCGGAACAGGAGGTTTGCAAAGTGTCTTTTCAAAGTTTATTAGTTTAGTGTAATGTTACAGACTGGATACGCTCTCTTTTTTGTACAAATTGGAGGTAAATTGGACAGAATTGACAATTATGTTCTTTTATTATGATATAATATAATGATTTATTAATGTCCTGCTTATATATGTGTGTGGTTTATTTGTGTATTAAATATGAGGATATTCCCTAAAGTTTGTCTCTCCATCACTCACACACACACACTGACCTTTAATTCTTCAAACCGGACACAAAGGGGCGGTGCACACATGAGAGCCTGCGCTCTGATTGGTTGGTTGGGTTTGTGGGCCGGATTAGTTGGTCACATGGTCGCTTCAGTTTCTCTGTGCTACAGCAGCAGCAGAAGATGTTCACGGACACAGTCTCGCATGCAAACGCACACTTACACACTCGCTACAGCTGAAATCCCTTTTTACGGGAGTGGAGGAGAGTCGCTGTGTGGGAGTTCCCCTTTGCGCTGTGTTCGACGGATTTTACTGGGAGTTTTGGAGCCGTTTTATCGAGTTTAATCTCCTGAGGTAATCTGGGATTCACGAGGCGGGAATGAGAGAGATGCGCTCGAGCGTTTACGGGACTTTCACTCTGTGAGGAGGAAACAGGTGGGCTTAACTGCAGCAAAATATACACAAGCACACGTTTTTATCTTGTCTATACTAAGTTAACGTTTAACATAGTTTAGGGGCAAAAAGTGAATCACGTACTTCTTGAATTTCGCTGTTTGGGCTATAAAATAATTGTTGTAAAATAAACGCGTTTCAAATTCTCACATTCTTGCATGCACATAGTCGGTTTATCTTAAACGAGAACATTATTGTCAAAACCTAATGTATATAACTATAGTTCAACGGGCTTTCGCGTTTGTTTTCAACGCGAGCACGCGCACACGCCCCTCGCTGGATACTCCGCTATTCTGAGCGCGAGACTCTTTCCTGAGATTGAAATCTGAGTCCGAAAGTCTCTCGCGTCCTATTTTTAGTGTTTCTTAAGATACAGATTGAAATATCACGGCATAATAATGATGTGGGAGTGGGAGAGGAGGCATACTATTCAAGGACCCTTAAGTTATTTAACACCTATGCAACGCTTTGTATGGACGGATTGCTAGGCGTTAGATGAGAAACGAATTTAGCCAAATGAAGACATTTCTAAGGAAAGTTGTGTTGAAAGGTCTAGCATCAATTGTTTGCACATGTCACTTGGTTAGATGTTTTTTTATTTTGATTTAATGTTATTGATTCCCGAGTAGATACTGTGCAGTGATCCAGTCGGTTTTTAAAAGGCTTGCACAGTCCTTGGCTGTGTTTTACCTGTGCACATAGCCTTTAAGTCACTAAACTACTAAATATGTGTTTCCCAAAATTTTGAGGTTAATGTCAAGTTTTTATGGCTCTTTGTAATAACAACAGACAGTCTGACCTTCTCTTATTCATATGTGATATTTTCTTGCATCGTTTGTGGTTGTAAAGGTTCGTGTTTCTGTCATTCTGCATGCAGGTCGTGCATCTACGCAGCTGCACAATGAGGCATTGACTGTACAGGACGCTCTTGTGACTCTTATTGCTGCCTGCCCCCCTTTGCGTACTTGTTGTCTTGTGTGCCTATTGTATTACTGGTGTCCGTCCATGTATGTGTCATTTGAAGCACTGTTGTCTCCCTGTCTGTTTCTGCATATTTATGAAATCCTGCACATAAGTTCATTACTGCTTTTTGTCGGACAGAACAGCTGTTATTGTGTGGATTGAGAAGCCCCCCCCCCCCCCCGCCTCTTTCTCCACATTTCATTCAAACTTCGTTTTCCCTTCACACACCCACTTTCCCAGAACAGACCAATTTAAACCATCAGCATTTTTCCAGATGGACGTATTGATTTTCATAACTGAAATTGACAGACTGGGTTATATAATTTATGAACATCTGGTCCCTATCTGATTTTAATTCTGTTATGCGTTTCATTTCCAGCAGATGGTGGACGTTTTTTAGGGGGCTAGTTGACACAAAATGGTTAACATTTAAATGGTTTGCTCACCCTCATGTCGTTAAAACTACTCTATTTCTTTGATGGTACACAACATGCATGAACAGAGCAAGGATAAGTAGTCTTTGCACTATACTCCAACAATGCATTCAAGCAAACGTGTTATTTCACAGCGTACAATTTCCGAGACGAGTGCTGTTAAATTAAAGTGTTTTCAAAGAAGACATTGTCTGATAATATATCCACCCACCTGTTGTTTATCTCAATGTATTTTTTAGTTCTACCTTTCAGGCTTGGCAGCATTATGCCTTGTTTTGTGTGGGTGTGTCGGTTGTCGTCATCTTTCAGCACACAACAGTTGTTGCCAACCATTCGACTTGAATATTGCATCATAAGTGAAACGTATAATCTGGCTGTGTACAAGTGTGGTTTGTTGTCCCAAATGCGTAATAACCTAAGCGTTGTCCCCTTAAGCTCCTCCAATTGGTGCTGCTGTTAGGGTGGTCAGATGTTTTCGAGCTTCGATTTGAGTCAGTTTACGAGTTTGCTGGTGAATGGTTCTCACAGCTTCATTATTACTTTTTGAGTGTTTCTGTAGCTCAGCTGATAGGTCATGGGGCTTGCAACGCCACGGGTTTGAATTGAGAATAAATGTTAACCTTATGTTGCATTGGAGAAAAAGTGGTTTCGTTTTGCCCCTTGTTGACTTGGGTTTGTGCCCTGTGTGTGTTTCTGGCAGGGCTGTGTCTCTCTAATCTCAAACATCTTTCCATGTGCCATTTGGCCCGAATGAGCAGCTTAGCAACGTACAACAGAGAAAAGAAGCTCCCTCCGCCCCCCAGCATGAGTCAGAGAGCTGGCGGGAATGCATTGAGAAAGAAAGGGAGGAAGAGACAGGTGAAGCTTTTTACCGTGTAAGCATCCCTCTTACTACTGGTAATGCTTAGGGAGAGGCATTTTAATATAGTCCCCAAGCCCTACGTTTTAAACTGGTGCACTTATTGTCCCATAACATTCGTGGTATTAACAAATGATGGATGCCACTGTGCAGCTTGTTACGGAGAGATGATCTTCACGTGATGGATTATCTTATTATTCTCTAACAATGACATTCAGATGCCCCATCTGAAGAAATTTAGCACTCCTATCAATTTTAATTCTGAACAACTTTATTCACACAGCAGTGAACGACAGACATCTACATCTCAGGGACTGTAATGCGTGTGTGAGTAAAAGGGAGGATTAACTAAACCTGATAGTGTTCCCCTCCTGTTGGTTGACCTGACGCCACCCTTCGCTGTTGGCGGGACGGCCCCTTTTCATTCTCTGTCTTTTTTGTAGAGGATAAACAAAGCCAAAGTCCAATGGGAATACTGATACTCTCAGCAACTGAGTTTAGCTAATGTGCAACCGTTTTGGGATTTTATTGATCGGTGGATTTATAGGTGTGTGTCTTGGGGCCGGTAACTGAAAAAGTAATCCATTACTAGTTACTAGTTACATATTCAATGGTGCAATAAGATAATTGTGCAAATTACTCTCTCCAAAAAGTATTTAATTTCTTATTACTAATTACTTTCTTTATCTTATATAAACCTTGATTAGTTAAGTAATTTAAGGATAGACATGAAACATCTCTGTTTAATTCATTCAAATAAATAGTATTAAACATAAAGTAGTATTATTAATTGACCAAAGTATTACAAATGTGAGCATTATACATCGCATACACAGTATTTAGGTGAATTACATCAGAAGTAACCGATGTTATTAAATTACAGAAAAAACAAGAGTTATCCCTTACTTTCATTTTTCAAGAGAAAGTAATTGAATTACAGTAACTTATAACTTAGTAACTAGTTACACCCAACACTGCCTGCGGCATTCCAGATCGTGACTGCTTTGCCTGCCAAATGAGAGTTTGTGAGCTGCACACACTTCCTTTCTCGAGTCACTTGATCCAGTGAGTAAGCGTGACGTGAAATCTCCCTTTCTTTTCCCAGGTGTAGAATAGAGCCTGAAGTACAATAGAGATGAGTGGAGAGCCGAGACAGGGGGTGGTGACGACCCCTCCCCCTCCCAGCGTGGGGCCGAAGGAGAGCTATTTCGACCGCATCGACGAGAACGACCCCGAGTACCTGCGTGCACGCAACATGTCGCCGGATCTGCGACAGGACTTCAACATGATGGACCAAAAGAAAAGAGTCACACAAATTCTAAAGAGTCCAGTAAGTCAACGCACTTTAAACTTTTGTGTCTTGCGTTTGCCAGCTGTAATGGCAAAAAAAACAACTGGCGTAGTTTGATACACCCCCTTCCCCCAAGCCAGATGCTGCTCAGTTTTTTTAAAACGGATGAGCAAATGTTGTTTGGCTCTCGTTTCACATTACACCACTGTACAGGGATGTTTTTCCACTTTCCACAAACAGATTTGATCTTCAAGAATGTGCTTTTTACTAAATGTTTACTTATAGGTTTTATAGGCTGGCCACGGCCATGTGTTTCAAAATAGACACCACACCACCGCGAACATTTGCGTTCGACGTTTGGCACAACTTCTGAAGCTTTGTTTTGAACCTGGGTGGTTGCACCTTACAGTGCCTCTCCATTACCTATTAAAGATTTATGGTTGTTTTCTTTGGTTTGTCATCACGTTAATTGTGTGTTTGTGTATTTGATGTGATGTTTTGAATTACTTAATCATACAACACAATCTACAACAAAACCACAGCTGCACCACCATAACAAAACTTGTCTGGAAGACCACACCTTTATTACACACACATACACGCTCGCTTAAAAATGAAATCCGTGACTCAATCACCAATTTTGGCCCCCCTGATTTACAGAAAAGGGAGATTATAGCAAACGCGGCACTGAAGATTACAGTAAACACACTGGGGAGATTAATGTTAACATACTGAACAGATTACAATCCTGCAGACATTTCAGCAAAACACATACTGCGTTTAAAGGAATGTTCCGGGTTAAAAACAAGTTAAGCTTTAACGACAGGATCCGTGACATGCTGTCGATTGCAAAAAAAATAGTTTCTTCAGTTTGTAAAACAAAGAAAACTCATGTCTTAGGGACAAGACTGTATAGGACAGAAAACTGTCGAATCAACATTATACGTAATACTGTTTCAGATGTCTCATTATATGTGGTCATATGACAATATGATAATAAAATCATTTGCAAATCATGTCTGTTCAAAGTTTTCTCTCGGTAACCGTAATTTCTGTCATTACCATGTGATGCCAGTAAACATGGTGAATGTTTATGTGAATAAGACTTGAAACAAGAATTGATTATCTAGAGAAATAGTTTCACCACTATTTATTTTTGCGCAGTTTTGCTCAGAATAATTCATATTTAATTAATTGATGCTTTAATTCTTGTTGTGGTTGTTATAATGTTGTAATCATTAATAAAGCACAAACATTTCTGTTTTTAAAGGGATAGTTCAACCGATTCTGTCAGGAATTACTCCCTCTCTAGTTGTTCCAAACTTGCATAAATGTCTAAGTTTGGTTGAGTACAGAAAGATATTTGGACGAACTCTTGTAAAAAAACAGTTCTTGAACCCCGTTGACCAATATAGTAGGAAAGAAGAAAGTCAAAAGTGCCCCAGATATGTTTGCTTTCCTACTTCTTTTGTGTTCAACAGAATACAAAAATGATAAAGTAATTTTTTCTACTATGCTGGTAAATGGGGTCCAAGAACTGTTTGGTTCTTAGCATTTTTACAAATGTTTATTTTTGGGTGAACTATTTAAGTCAATGACTCGCATTCTCCGCTTTCCAAGTGCATTATTATATAAGCTTAATTCAAGCTTCACTTTAGACTTTCAACAATCATTGATCTCTGGTAAAAGCAGCAAAACGGAGCATAGAGTAAAGCTGCAGGTTTTAAGCTCCTTCAGTGTCAGGGCAAGAACATGAAAAACATTCCTGCTGTCAGTGTAATCTCAGTGTTTGTGATAAAGACATAGGCGGTGTATCAGTGTGGTTAATAGCAGCCTGCTGGGGTTTATTAGCCGCAGCTGTACGAGCACCGAACAAGTGTTACTAAGACACTTTACTCATCTGAACCTTCCTTCATACTGTGTGTATGGAGAAAAGCCAGGCAGGGTCGGCAGCAGGTGTATCGTCACACAGGACTGTGTGTTTGCAGTTAGACTATCAGTAATGATCCAACAAGCTTTTCTTTCATCCCTCTCTCCTGCTGGGGTTTCGAGCAGCGCACTGTGCGTGTGGAAGAGCCGTGTAAATTACATGTCTGTCCGTAGACTATGTTTAAGGTCAGCCTATAATAGGCCGGGCGGAGTTTGCTATTCTTATACCTCAGCTGGTCTCTTAGACCAAAACAAATGAAGAGATTGCTTGTCATGAAGTGTCACTTTTCGTTATGGCTAAATATTTTCTCATTTAGGATATCTGTTGAAAGACAAATTTGTAGTTTTGTTCGTTGCTGAGAATGTTGTTAAGCATTTCGTCCATGAAGAACTTTCAGTTTCTGTGGAGCACAACGTGTTTTGCTCCAAGGAATAGTATAAGCTTTGCTTGTATGATGTTTGGTTCGGATTTGAAAAAATAAGACATGTTAATGATATTACACTTGAATTATCTTGGTGTATTTTTAGCTCTACTCCCATCTCCTTCTTTCTTGAACATTAAAGCATGCCATTGCATTGGGTTAGTATTGACCCTCTTGGGTTAGTTGGGACCCTGAAAAGCAAGTGGGAATGCTGAGTACAGAGAAATCTGTTTTGTTTTTATTCAGCATTTCATTCAAGCAAAAGGAATAACAAGCTGTTTCATACAGCGAGGTGAACAGATGACTTAAGTTTGTGTTAACTAAACAGTCATCATGTCTGATCAGAGCCAAGCAGCAAATCAGAGCTTTTGACCCGCATCACAACATCATCAAGCCGGGATGAAAGTCATGTTCCTCAGCACGCCATGAAAGGATTTAGTTTTATGGTTTGATATTATTATATTGACAGTACGTTTGTATTAAGATGAAGTGATAAAGATGCTGCTTTAAAGTGATAATAGATGCACACATGTTAATGCTTACCTCTGTTTAAGTACGTTTGCTGTGGGTTGTTAGTGAAATTATAGATTCCCACAGTTAATCTTTTATCATGCGGCAGTCGTTCCCCTGACATGATCTAGATCTCAATGCAGCAAAACCTGAACTGGGGTGTTAAATGCTCATAAATGTCAGCTATGTATTTGCCAAGACAAATCAAGCACTGCTGCTATATGTAATACTTTTGGTTTAAACGGTATATGAATTCCAGTGGATCTCCTTTTTCTTCCTTATTTGATCTTTTCTCCATTTTCTTATTAACTTTTTGTTTTGTGTATGTTGCTGCATTAATGGAGCAGTGTGGTAACAATGCTCTCATTTATAACCAAACTTGAGGCCAATTTAATTTGATTCCCATCTAGACCGTTTCAAACCCTCATTACTCTCTGGACTGTCTGCACAAGGATACACGTAAACACCATATCCACCTCCCAGTGGCTTCCTGGCTACTGTCACTATGGATATGAGAGTGCTGGGGAAAGCAGCCTTTGGCTTAATCTATCCATCCTGTGGTGTTTGCTAGGATGCATCTCTGCTGGGACATTAAAATACTTTATGGAGCGCACAGATTGGCCAAATAATGCAACCCAGGCTTGAATTTATGTTGAGAGAGCAGTCCAGAGCTTTAAAGGCTAGGATTGACTTTGTCATTGAAAGTGGTCTATTGTGTGTCTTATTCTGGCTATGAAACAATTCACTTAGACATGTAAGGCGACATAATCCCTGAATGACATAAAAACTAACCTTTTATTTTGGTGTGTTGTTTGTCTTCTTTATTGTGATGCATGCCGTTTACATGATTGCATACTGCCCGGATTGAACATCTTGGTGTGACAATCTGTCATGTTGAGCTGAAATTGTATTTTCAATTGTACTGGCATGTAGTCGAATCACACCTGCTGGTTGTGTAGTGTTTGTGTGTGTGTGTGTGTACAGTAAGTATGAACTCAGTTATCATAACTGGGGCATTGTGTCAGTAGACTCTCCCCTGTCATTACCTACAGCATATGGGGTTTCCATCATCTGTTTATCCTGTGATTCAACTTGTTTGGATCTGAACTCTTTGATCATTGAGTGTCTGAAAGACTCCATCAGGTGTGCAGAGTGACATCATGTCTTGGTGAAGTTTGTCAGAACCTTCATAGAAACTGGTTGTTTTTTAAAACCGTAGCAAATGCTGTTCCTACTAGACATGCAATGACACTCGATTTCTCCACCGATTTGGTAGCCGATTAATCAGAGTGATATATGCCGAGACCGATTCTGAATATTAAATTAATATTTCTTAACTTTCTGAATGTTATTAATTCACATATTGACTATTAATATTCAACTTCAAACTGGTGGTGTTAACGTTTTCTATATACATTGCACATATTCTTTGCGTTTTCCTGTCCTCTTCTGATCGACAGTGTATATCGATACTGCCCATCGGCTGTTCATAAAATATCGGCCAATAATGTGAAAAATTGCTTTTATTATTATTGATTTGATATTGTGTTATCGCAATAGCAAAATTGTCTCAATATTATCATGTTCACCTGACAATTCAACTGTTGGTATAGTTGAATTTTCATGTTTTTTTTTATTTATTTAAGTTCTCTTTTGAAATCTTGTGATTGAAAATCAGAGCTTAGCTTCTTTTAGCGTCACAGAAACATTGAAGATGATACAAAATTGTAAAGCGTTCAAGAGCTGTTTGGCCCAACTCTTAAGGGTGTTTGGAGTAGGCCTCTGGGTTAAAAGGTTTAACTAGTTGTGTTGTCAAGTTACAAGTTGAAAAACTGTGTGCGCACGTGAAGATTTAAACGTGTTACAGGAGCATGATCGGATTACAGTTCTGTGTGTGTTGCACGCTTCACAACTAACTGTCATTAGTGAGTGTGAGACATGCCTAATCGCTGTCTGTCTCTCTCTCTCTCTCAGGCATTTAGAGATGAGCTGGAGGGACTGATCCAGGAACAGATGAACAAGGGGAATGACCCAGCAGGACTGCTTGCCCTACGGCAGATCGCAGATTTCTTCATGACCACCTCTGTGGCGGGTTTCTCCACCTCCCCCCTCAGTAAGTATCGGCAAGGCTTGATAGACTACAGACTTTCCTCCAGTTCTACAATTTCCCAGACTGCTCCTCTCTTCCACCTGTCAAGAGTTGCTTAATAAGGGCCATTCCCATAACAGACAGTTGATGAAGGACATAAAACCAACCAACTCGGAAGTCTTTGCAATCTTTTCTCACATCTCTCTTCCTTATCAACCCATTCTGCCCTCCTCACATGTCTGTTTTCTCTCGGCTGTGCTATGCGGAACAAATCAGTGAAATCTCTGCAAGGCCTTTCGGTAATGTACACTTTTCTCAGAGTCTGGGTTAAACATCATAGATCAGATCTTCACAGGACAAAGTATTTATGAAAACAGGCCCTTCCTGTAGAGCTGCACGATTAATCGTTAAAAGATTGTTAATTTACACCTCAGAATAAAATCATAGCACTCCAATCTTTGCTGGTAGTGCAGAAGCAGAAAAAGCATTATCATTATGTATGTCATTACGGTAAAAACACGCCAAAAGAGAGTTTTGCTTATCACTATATTAACGCTAATAGAGAAGCAGCGCTATAAGAGCTTTTCATCAAGTTCCCCAGCATTTCGTCTTTTAAGGTTATTTTAAACTGTTTATAGGCGAGAATACTGTGTTGTTATGAATATCAGTTGTGTCTTTCTTTAATACCTTTTCAAGCAGTCTAGATGTCAAAAGATGTCTGCAAATTGATAAATCTTTCTTAAGACCCTTTAATTGCTAGTGTCACCTCATGAATTTGTTTTACTGCAGAAATAGTTCATATTCAAGCTACTTCAATGCGTTAATGCTTTTTATAAAGTGAAACTTTTGCATTTAAGGTAAAACTAAAAAAAGAAAAACTTTAGTATAACTATGGTATTTGTCGAAACCTAACATGTAATCATTTTGAAGCAAAGACATAAATATAACATACCTAAATAAACAAGTTTTGGTCAGAATCTCTAGTAAATGAAGTATTATTTTGTCGTCATTCAGAATCGTAAAAGAATCGCAATCTCTGTTTGAAACAAAAGAATCAGGATTCTCAATTTATCGAGAATTTGCAGCCCTGCTTTCCAGGTTCTTTTTTAAATTGGAGCACACAAAATGCTTACTTTGTCATTGCAAATCAACCCGAAACATCAATGTAAACAAAGCTAAAGGTTACAGAGTACAGAAATGTTGAATCACGCAGAGTTGTATGTTTAGTGGAGCCCTTTAATGAATCCTGGTGTGTTTATAGAACTGAACTACTAAAATATACGTTGGATTTTAACTGCGGTCTGTGTTTTTTCCAGCTGTGTGGAGCTGATTGTCTTTATTGGCATCTGCTTTTCTGTATAAATGAATTGAGTATTATTGCTGTTTTTTGTACTCTAACGAGATTTGCTTATATATTTAGCCAGATTCTTTAAGGGTCATTAATAAACAGCATTCAAGAAATTACAGGTATCTTGTTTTCCAGTATTTAGCTCTATAAACCTAATTAAACTATATAATTAGGTTCAGGCACATCATAGAGTTCCTGAGGTTATTATCTGTTCATAAGGACTCAACCGCCAGTTTATATTGCAAGTCTTAATGAGATTAAAGTGCTCCATAATAACTTTTTTTACCAGGAGCACTGTAGCCCCTGATTGAATTTTTTTGGAGCGCAAGCAAAAATTTTGGGGCACACCTTGAATTAGCCTGCAATGCAATTTATTCAAATATTTCCCAAAAATAACTATTACTGACTAAAAAGTTACTTGATGACACAGCAGATTTGGTTAAGCTTATTTAGAAAAGATGCAGAGTCTACAGAGAAGCTTTGTTATTGATTGATGCTAAACAGAGAGATGTATCTGAATTCATTTGAACCAACAGAAATTGTTTTTGTCAAAAAGTATATATTTAATTGTTTACAGTGTTACACATTAGAGCAAAATGAAAGGCCTCGTGTTATGTTCTTACATTGATTTAATTGTGTATTAAGGACACTTTTCCTCATGTTCACGCAACACATGTATAAATGACGTAAAATAAAACTAACTTAGGCATTAGCCTGATGTTCGTTCCTGCTGTCAATGAATTTGAAATGATTCAGTGCTGTCTTAAGTAATCAACAGATAAATTAAGTTTCTCGCGCTGTCTCGTAAACTCGTCGCAGATGCAACCATTTATTCTCAGTCTGGAGCCCTGGATTAGTATCAATGAGTACATGTACACAGCAGAGGTTGCGTTACCCAAAAATTCATTCGTCATTGACAGATTTTTTAACCAGTGACAAAGATCTGAAGGCTGTCCGTCATTTTGACAAATTACAATATGGCCGATTTGTAATTCCCCATTTTGTCATTTTCCTTTTATTAGAACATGATTCGTTGTCTACCATCCCTGCCATTAGCATCCTTACCAATGCCTGGTCCTTTTTGGAAACGGACACTAGCGATGTAGATGAATCTCACTAGCCACGTCACATGGACAAGCACCTGTCATTGTGAACATAAACATTTGTCTGTAATTATTATTTTATGTTTGACAACAGCAACATTAAATGTATAAATGAATATAAACAACACCGGGTTTATTGTGTATTCAGTTGTGATAAAGTTCAGTAAGTTAAGAGAGTAAACGCAAGTACATTGGATGACGTCATGATCATGCTAATTATCACTTTACACCACCTTTCACCATAGTGACGGGTAATAATAGATGATGACAGATTTTTTACGAGCCTGTCTGTCAAAATCACAGACAGTAAAAAAGTCTAGCGCAACCTCTGGTACACAGTTGATTTATGTCCATGAGAACGATGCGTAAATGTCTTTATTATGATCTCCTGTTGTGGTATTAATTGTTTGACTGTTTACACAGGTTTGGGAATGGTGACTCCAATAAACGACATGTTTGGGGGGGAGTCTAGTACTGTGGTGAAGGGAGAGAAACAGATCCGATCTAAACTGGCCAGCCTCTACAGACTCGTGGACCTGTTCAGTTGGGCCCACTTCGCAAGCTGTTACGTTTCAGTAAGAGAACGTGATTCGTTAAAAATGTTAATACTATTTTGTGACCATCGTAAATCTACTCAAATGTCAATCCCCCTTGTAAAAAATATGAAAAACAGCATATTTCTGGAAAGACATCCAGAAATAATCTTGTTCCATAGAAAAGCGCAGCTGCATCTGGTTATTTGTGTATCATGGGTTTTGTGTGTTGTGTGTTTGTAGGTTCGTGTCAGTAAGGAACAGGATCATATCCTTATCCTCCCCAGAGGACTGTCCTTCGCTGAGGCCTCTGCGTCCAATCTGGTAAGCAACTGCCTGCCTTGCATTTTCATCATGGCAGAGTCTGATAGCAGCTCTGGGAACAGCTTGGGTCACTTTGCGTCTTGGCCTTAGTATGAACTATCATTCCAGGAAGACTTGGATTTGATTTGGGCTATTGTGATTTTCAATGGGCGTTTGCATTTGGAATCTTTCAGTTACAAATTATGTTGGGTAAATAGTGAAATAAATCAACTTTATTTGTTAGTTTTAAGAACTTTAAGTTGTATTTTTGGCTCTGGTCGTGTAAAAGATTGGTTAAACATATAAGATGTTAATAATGCCCAGAGCCTAATTAAAATCCCAAAAAGTGTTTTCAGGTTTGTGTGTGTGTTGCTGTTTTATTTGTGAGGTTTTTTTTCTGTACCAGGCATAAAGGGAAAGTGTTGGCAGACCTTCACTGAGCTCTTGCCAATGTTTGACATCTGCTTAATCAGCCATTTATTTCTTTGAACTGAGAGATTGTTTTGGATTCCCTTAGCCTGGAGCACTCGCCTGTGTGTTTGCGTCAGTCGTTGGCCTTCAATCATTCGCATATAAGTGAAGTGGTGGGAGTTATGATCTAGAGCTGTCAATCGAGGTTGACAATTGGTTTGTCCGCACTTGTTCAAATTGGATCTGAAACCAAAGCAGATTCCAAACTCCTAAGTCAGCCTATACGGACCGAAACATCCTGAACATAGTGCTAGCCGATATAGCTAAAAAACATATCATTCGATATCGGTAATAATTAACACATTTTAACAGACTTTATTAAGACCAGTAAATGAGGTTTGAATTTTACCAGTGTATGGATCCAGTGACTGCGTATGGGTTGTTTATTCGACCAAACTTCATGTGTATGTTAACTTTTGAGCGTTATATCAAAAATGCTTTTTATCGTGAATACTAAAGGTGTATCATCGATACATATCGTTATCTTTTCATCGCCAAGCCCTACATAACGGAGATGCTTCTAAATTGTGTCTTACTGGTTAGCTGCTGCCAAAACACTTCAAAGAGAAACTTTCTGAACAAGACAAAGTTTGTTAACTGGATCATGTTCATAGCTAGCTACAGTGCCTTGCAAAAGTATTCATCCCCACTGTACTAATTTCAGTTTTTAATAAATTTGCGAAGTTGTCACAAACCTGTTTTTTGGTTTTGTCATTATTGTGCATGGAGTGTAGATTAATGTATTTTTTTATTTATTCAAAGTAGTAAAAGATAAGGCAAAAACATAACAAAATGTGAATAAAATGAAGGGGAATTAATACTTTTGCAAAGCATTGTACCTGAATAAAAATATGTTTCGTTGAATTACACATCTGTACTCCTTGAAGTACTCAGGTTGGTGAAGTAATGAGAGAATTAAGAATGCATGTTAATTATGTACAGCAGGACCACATGCTTGCAATGTGTCTGCATTCTTGTGTGCGCATGTGTTCTGTTTGTCACTTCTGAAGGTTTTTTGGCGTAATCCGTTTTGACATGATGCTCGTGGCAGTTGCTGTTATAACAAATTCCTGCCAGTCAGGTGATTAACGCTGGAATGAATTTGTGAAATTTATGTTTTGCCTGCAGCATGAATCAATCAATAAAAGAAACGCCCGAGGCGCGCGACAGTTCCTGCAGTTGACTTTTGTGCTTTCTCATGCTGCATTTAATGCGCCACTATCGTTTTGGGATTCAGGATACTAGATTTTTTGAGGTTGCCATACCAAACGCAGTTTTCTCCGTGTCGAATAATTTCAGCTTGCTTTGTGCCATTTCATGAGAAACTGTTTTTGTTACTAATGTTTTGGTCCTGGTGTATTGGTTATGTTTTAGCTATGGTGAGTTATGTTTTGACATTTAGTACAGCTATAGAACAGGTTTGTCCAGTTTTCTTTTTGCTTGTGTGTATGTATGTGTGGGCCTGTGTATTGTAGATAGTGAGGCTGAGATAAAGACGGATCTGTTTTGCCTAGTCGGAAGAACACACAGGCTGTTTTTAACTCGGCTGCGTGTTTGATATCTCTGTGCTGCTGACACAGTCAGATAAAGCTCACTGTGTCATCTGTGGGCGTGGCGGCTGGGTTTGGTGCCAGCTGGAATGAGGCCAGCAATCTGGGTCAGTTTTATTAACCCTTCCGTCACTTGCACTCTCTCTTCTGAACTCATTTATTCTCTAAGCATGATACAAAGCCAAGCAATGTCAGATTTTTTATTTTCAATAGAAAGTATGAGTAATGCTAAAGTCACTGTTTTGGGTTCTGCGTCGCTATGCACTGCCGTTTCTGTTGCATGGCTATACAGTTGCTAAAGTATTTTGGGTGTTAACTAGCTGGTTACATAATGGCCAGTGGGCACAATTTTATGTCCAATGCACATATTTTGTGGGTAATCTGCACACCAAAGTCTATTTGTTCCCAAATCTGTTATAGCAACAGTAAGGGTGATCCTTGCCTTAGCAGACAGAATTTATTAAAATTGCGTAATTTGGCCGGAGATCGCAATTCATGAAGCAACTCCTATAAACGGATCCAAATGAACATGTAATAGGAAACTAAGTTGTGTTCTAATTTGGGCACAGTTTTTCACTTGCAGGCTGTTTCGTGGTTCAGCCTTTTGTGAAACTCAATGCTTGACAGTCCATTATTTAACATGTAATTGCAAATGCAGTTTTCACGCAAAGGTGAATGAGAGGACAGGCAAACAAATAAAACCATACCCAAGTACTAATACAAATGTATTACTCTTGGATTTACTCTATCCTTGCCATTTATTACTTAATAAACTAAAGACTAACTCGCTGCAAATAAATCGAGAGAGATGGAGCTGTGATACTTGTTACTTCAAACAATGCCGTTCTGGTTCTTCTCTAATCTGCATCTCTTAAGAGGTCTTGTTTGCATAATGCATCAAAGATATCGATATAAAGTGACTGTGCACGTTAATAGTAAAATGCGTTTTGACCAGTTTAGGAGTTTGTTTTGGTGTCAGATCACATGTTTGTGACCTTTGGTGTCGAAGCCAGTATGGATTTCAGTTTGGCCTTGTTAACACAGTTGCCGCAGTGTGTATTTTAGGATGGGACACTGCATCGAGAGGCATGTGAAGGGTGTAATGGGTGGCTCATTGTGATGCAACTCAATATTCAATCAGAGTTCTAGGGGAATTAAAATGCACCAGCACCTCCGTGCTGACACAGACAGTACTATTGATCCAGTGTTGTTGCCACATTTGTCTTACACAACTAGTGATTGATGAATCAAAAGACAAATAAAAGCTCTTTAATACATGAACATGATACATGTGTCGGTTTATAGACATGGCTGATAACTTCCTGGTTTTCTTTTCCCCACCATTAATTCTTATTTGTGGAGGTTAGTAAGAATTACACTTATTAAAGAACAATAACTGAATCATCCACTCATCTCTGGGGATGTTTTCCTTCCAGTTAGGTGAAGAATTTCTGGATTATTGGGAAATTAGCAGCGGTTGTGTTTCGTCTGCCTTTATGTGATCATGACATCTGTGGTTGGTTTACATGAACTCAATTATGCAACTGGTTTATTTCTTCTCTTTTCCTCCTCCTTTCAGGTAAAGGTGAACATACTTGGCGATGTTGTGGATCAGGGCTCCACCAACCTGCAGGTTGACCCAGCCGGCTTTAGCCCTCACGCTGCCATCTATTCTATGAGACCGGACGTGCGCTGCATCATTCACATACGCACCCCGGCCACCGCTGCTGTAAGCATCCACCCACTGCATACTGGCAAATGTAGTTTAATGCTTAAAGACAGTGCATCTGTAGCATCACACACTATAAATTGCATTATGGTTGCAATATTTTTAATGTTTTTGAATCACACATTTACTACCTATTAAGCCATGAACAATTCAACTTTTTTTATGAATAGTTACTCAAAAATGTCAAAACTTTGTGCCTCTGTACTTAGATTTATAAAGTTGGTTATTGACATGCCTATTTACCATAATGAAATCCTTCTGTTTCATTTTGTGCAATGATTTCTGCATTAATCTTTTTTTTTCACTTTAGGTGTCATCTATGAAGTGGGGTCTTCTGCCCATCTCTCAGGAGGCTCTGATCCTGGGAGACATCGCCTACTACAACTATCAGGGTAGCCTGGATGAACAGGAAGAGCGCATGGAGCTCCAGAAAGCACTCGGACCATCAGCCAAGGTAAACAACAAACACTTGATGCTTACAGGTGCAGTTTCTGTAAGAGGCAAAGTTCAAGGTCTCCATTAAGTCCTGTTATGTCTTACCGATGCCCCGTGTGTCCGTTGTGTGTGTTGCAGC
The DNA here is from genome assembly GCA_008369825.1 of Triplophysa tibetana. Classification (NCBI taxonomy): domain Eukaryota; kingdom Metazoa; phylum Chordata; class Actinopteri; order Cypriniformes; family Nemacheilidae; genus Triplophysa; species Triplophysa tibetana. The sequence goes on along the minus strand of CM017906.1, from coordinate 15,200,224 downwards.
TGTTGGTGTTAAGGAATCATGGAGTTGTGGCTCTCGGGGAGACAATTGAAGAGGCCTTTCACTATATTTACAACGCTCAATTTGCCTGTGAAATTCAGGTAAAGCGCACTGGGAAAATATGACCGGGCCTAGATCACATTTACCACTGTTAGACGCTTTACAATCAATGTTGCGACATCACAGCTGTCAGGTGGCTTTTATTTCTCATTCCTAAGTTCTCTGTGTGTGTTTTTCTTAAACACACATGGCTGACAGGAGTAAGATTATAAATGCAGATTTCTGATGTTTTGTTAAACTAAAGACTTTTTTAAACTTAATATTGCCATAAAGCAAACCGAATGTCTACTTCAAAGCCGGAAAATACACTGCTAAACTGATTGATCTAAATCTGGTCTTGAAATCTGTGTGTCAAATTTTGTAGGAATGGAAAATGCCTCATTTTCTTTTCCTCTCTTTCTGTCTGCAGGTGAATGCGATCTCGTGTGCAGGTGGAGTGGAGAACCTGATCGTGTTAGATCTGGAGAAGTTTAAACCCCGTACGCAGGCGGTGGCTGAAGCTGGGGTCAGCATGGGCTCGCAGAACAAATGGAAAGTGGGAGAGCTGGAGTTCGAGTCGCTCATGAGAATGCTGGACAACATGGTATGTATTGGTGTTAAGGTTCAAACGTATTCAACTGATCCATGTATACATCACCCACTTGTTCTTCAATGCTCAGTGAGCTGTTTTTATCTCACAAAATGGGTGTAATTACAACATCCACCAGCAGGGGAAGCGTGGACTGTGCTACCAAGTCCAATAAGTCAATGCATCTTCCCCAGTGCACTTAGTCCAGCGTCGCAGTGGCACTTGATCTACAGTGCTGCTTTCTGTGTGTTTATTGCAAATGCACTTTTAAGAGTTTTCTGTCACAGGCAACGTGATTTAGTGCGTTAAGTGAGCGGTTTGGTGTAGCACTATAGCTAGAGACTAAGAACCGGAAGGTTGATGCTTCGATTTACTCAAGAAAATGCCATTATTGTGCTACTGTAAGTCACTTAAGCATCTGCTAAATGAAAGAGGGATCATCAGAGCTGAAAAACGTTCCTTTCCTTTTACGTACAAGTTTTAGCATTTCAGACAAAAGACAGCAGTTGAAACCAAAGAGTTGCTTGAACGCTTCTGCCAAGACTCCCTTCTCTCCTCTCTGCTCCATCCATTTCTCTTATTCGGCAGCTATGTAGACGTTTTTCTCTCTTTTTCCCTGTGAGATAGTGAAGAATGCAGTGATGTGGAAAGTCTGTTTCTTAGCTGAGGCTGAAGAATGGAGTGATGTGGAAGAGGAGTGAACTCTGGAAATGATAATGATACGGTGTGTCATTCAACGAGCTGCTGTGGACTGATATGTTTTCCTGCTCAGGCTCGGATACGGTTACTTTACAGTTGGAATCGTGCATATACCGTCTTTGGTCCTTCTAATAGTAACTCTGCAAATTCAGTTTGTAATCGCAGCTCATTACATAAACCAATTCACACGTTTGAATTATTCATTGATCTCATTCTCAAAGGCCTTCGAGTCAGTTGTTTTTTTAAAACAGTAATTGAATGATTTAAGGATGGGTCACATCCTCTCTATTATGTTGCTGTCATTTGAGGATGAACTGGATGTACTTGATGTAGCCGATTGTTTCATATCAATCAGATGTCGGCTTTTCTTATAATGTCGTATAAAATACTCCAGCTTGGGAGATTGTATTTATGGAGAGATTGAAAGTATGAAATGTAATTTTTGTAATATATATTATATGTAATATGTTTATGCCAGTATTTTAGTACACTTAATTGTTTTGCTTTATATGTTGAGACATTTCACTTGTTTATTGATGCCAACAATGTTAATTCGTTTATCAGCTTTTCCATTTATTAAGTATTTTCGATGAACCATAATAACCTTGGGCTGTGGTTGGTTAATTTTGACTTATAATATGTAACATTATTTACTTTTTTAATTATATATAATTTTAATTCTTTAAGGGTTATAGAACAGGCTACTCATACAGACACCCCATCGTGCGGGAGAAACCGCGACACAAGAGCGAAGTGGAGATTCCTGCGACAGTAACTGGGTTCACGTTCGACGACGATGACACTCCACATTTCCCTCTGAGAGTACTGCAGCAGCGACAGCAGAGAGAGAAAACACGCTGGCTCAATTCACCAAACTCCTACATGAAAGTGAATGTGGCGGAGGGAGCCAGTGAAGAGAACGGACGCACCAAGACCATGGTTAGAATGACACACACAGTCTGTTACACTGAATAGTGAGTCATAATCCTTTAGGGTTTAGGAAAATGAAAAAGTAAAAAAAACCTATGTTTTCTGTTTGAATTGTTAAATGCTTGTAGATGATCACTGCTAAAGAAGTAAAAAAAAATAAAAGTAAGTCCAAACAGCCAGAATGTGCTTGTTTCCCAGGAATTTCCGATGGTGAAGCTTTCGAAAGAGTAAACCCATAATTTTGTCATCACTGCTGAACCTGAGAAATTTCTGGAGTCTTTGTATATATAGTGTGAAAGATGTGCTGGCTGACTGGAAATGTTAGCACCAGTGCATCTAAGTAGGATGTGTAGGTCTCTTCTGCCCTCTAGTGTTTCATTTTAGAGTTACAGCTGAATGATCGCTTAAAATGTTCAAGTTTGTATCAATTCAAGCCAACTTTCGCTTCTAGAGCTTACATTATATTGTCTTTTTATTTTTATCTGCAGTGGATGAAGTCAGATGAGAGGAACAACGCAAGCGGGACTCCGATCTGCATTGAAGATCCCAACCAGTTTGTCCCTATGAACACAAACCCCACAGAAGTCCTGGAGAAGAGAAATAAGGTATGCTGTATGTGCATTAAAGGGATTATTAGAAGTCATTAGGTTATTTGTTCAGTCGTGTGTGTCGACGGGTTCTGATTTTTTTTTACTAAATCTTGTCTGTGGTCTTTTTAGATCCGAGAGCAGAACCGTTTTGACATGATGACAGCAGGCCCACAATCACAGCGATTGGCAGGAATTGTAGTGGAAAGACCGCCGGTGAGTGTCAGTGCATCATTACCCATAAACCCACTGTGAATCTCAGATGTGTCTCTAGGTGGCGCCAAATTCTCAGTTGACACATCAGAGGCGTCACATTAAAGCTCTGCGGTTGAAATGTGTCTCAGTATGTGGGTTTAAGATCTCTTAGGTTAAAACAGAGTCTCATGTAGCTTTGCTTTTTTTTCTCTTTGATGAAGAAACGGTTTCCGGTGAAGGTAAAATTTTGGGGGTTTTCTGATTGCTGTGTGTGACTTTGTGTGATGTTTTTTTTCTCACAAAAGTCAGTCACATTTTCAGTCATTAACCTGTTTGCAAGGGCTGGGCGGTATGGTGTATATTGAAATATACAAAACCGATAGAGATAGTGGTTTGCCATTTGGTCAAAGTTTAGTCATTTGTTTTCCATGAATGATAATTATCTTTGTTGAATGTCTTGAGATCGAATATTATATATGAAAATATTGTGATATGTCGTGGCATGAGTACCTTTAGAAAAGTGCGGTCATACCGCCCACTCCTAATGTCTGCATCAAGTTTCTCTCTTTATGTTCATGATGGGTATTGTTTGCTTTTGTTTAATAAAAACTTGCAGTGTTCCCATTGTCAACAGAAGTTGTGAATTAGAGAATTTGGCATATTATAATGTATTGGAACGGAGGATTTTGATTGTGTTTGAGCACAAGTTTGACCTTTCGTGATTTTTTTTTTTCTGTGTGACTCACTTCATAACAGATGCACCGAAATGTTACTGCACAGTCTTATTTTGTGTTCTCTGTTCTGCCCACACATGCATGTGCAGCCGTACACGGGCGACAATGAGGAACCGACCGGCCCTCTCCCTCCAAACCCCTTCAGTGAGCCCAGCGAGAAAGAGCTGGTGGATTACCGGAAACGAGTGGAGCAGCATCATCTCGGCATAGACGGTAAAACACACTCGCAGATCTGCCTTCCCTTCCACACACAAATTCAAACTAATAAATTAACGCCATGCATGACCCCCCTTTCTTTCAAGAACAGCCTTTCCTGTTAGTCACACTTGAACACAATCCAGTCAATGCTAATGAGATAACTCAACGCTCCTTATGGCAAAAATCAATAGCTTTGAGACAGACATGTGCACATGTTGTGAACATGCAAAACAGAGATGGATGACCTGTCTGTGTTATTTGAGAGCTTGTCTGCATGTCTTCCTCTAAACTGCCTACTTTTCTAATGTGTGTCCGTGTGTCTGTCTGTTCACTAACTAACTCACGGCTGCAGATGATGAACAGCTCACATCAGACGACGCTTCCACGTTGTCTCAGTCAGTCTCCCAAACCCAATCTCTGCAAAACACTCCGGCTAAAGAAGGTACAGCAGTCTGAATACCAGCTGTCTTATTGACCTACAACTGTGACGTGTCATGTTATCCACTAATGCATTCACGCTCCTAAATCATCTACACTTGGTTTTAATTGCTCGGTCTGAACCTGAGAGCCTCACCTCCCCCAAAACCCCCTTCCTGTGACCCACTAATTGTTTTTAAATGTATTTGCCTTTCAATGGTGGTGCGTTTGGTATTAATGAGTATCGCAGTAGTGGCAGATGTTTATCACTAGGTACCAAATGCATCCACACTAAAAACGTCTTTTTTTTCTTTCAACTATGAATCATGTTATTACTGCCTTTGTAGGTGTTCTTGCAGCACTTTTGTCATAATGCTTTAGTCATATACAATACGCAACATTGTATCCCCATTTCAGACTCAAGAGCAGTTCCACAGGAAAAGTAGATTAGCGCTCAGGATTAAACCTGGTATAGAACCTTATATAAACTAAGATGAAGCCTTACATAAACTGAAATATGTTTACACACGGCAAGGATCAAGTGTTGTGTGAAAGTAAAGAAACAGGATGCATCTAGTTGCATCAATACGCTAGTTACCTATATGGATGTATAACTTGACAATCATAGAAGGACAAACGGTGAACAATAGAGGACAAATTCATCCCGTATACTTGAAGTGTAGGTCATGACTGAAACCAAAACGAATTACCCGAAGCTAATTTTAATGAACATTCAGTATCTGCTGAATCTGATGTGAAGTATTTTTCTATAAAATCCTCAGTTTATTAAAGAGTTCACAGTGATAGATGAATTTTCTCTCTTCACCGTTTCTAATGCAGGAAACCACACCGGCATCCTGCTAAACGGCAAAGACGACCACGGCGAAGATGATGAGCTCATCAAGCGCGTGAGCAAGCTGACCACAAGCATCGAAAGCGTGGAGATTACCGTGCAGCCCGGCGAGAGGATCGAAGAGGTTCTGACGCCCGAGAGCTCTCCCTCCAAATCTCCTAACAAGAAGAAGAAAAAGTTCAGAACCCCGTCCTTCCTGAAGAAGAACAAAAAGAAAGAGAAGGTCGAAGCCTAGAGGAGAAAGAGCTATCCACCCTGTGTCTGTTTGTAAAAGCAGTATGTTTTAAGTTGTCTTTTTATAACTTTATTTAGTTTAACTTTCTTTTTTAAAAGAACACGTTTGTTCAATTTTAAAAAGCGGCACATGGGTCCCTTGAGAGACGAATAGATGGAGTTACGTGCATTTTTAGTGATGCGCCGTGTTGGAACGGTCATGAAATGGATTTAAAACGGGAGCAGCGAGCACAATTCATGGAAAACTGGCTCGTCTCCTCTGACGGAAAAGACTGAAAACACTCAGACACGCAGACCTGGACACCGTTTCCTCAATATTCATTTCAATGATGAGCCCATACTGCATTGTTCATTGTTTCATATTGTATGTTTATGAGATCTTTTATGAGCCCCTTTTCTAGCGCCACATCATCTCTCATTTTGTTGGTTTGAATTGCGTTGTTTGTTGGTAGATTGTAGGTGTCATTTGTCACACTACACACAAGAGACTAAGAATCACACTGGAAACTGTTTTGGGATTATTTTAACAGGGTTTGTTTTATTGTTCTGTTTGTCGTTAGTTGTTAAAGAAGCGGATGCGAATTTTGCCGAGATCAGCAGCCATGACCTGCATGTGTGATGATAATCTTGTAGAGCCACTCCCATTATCGCGTTCTTTGCCAAACGATACGTTTTAAAAGCAAAGCAATCACGTTTTAGTGACCTAAAACCTTGCATTTCGATTCGCTAATTCATCTCTTGGTATGTTTTTGTATAATCGAAACAAAATTTTGTTGTTATTCGTTCAGTTTTATACTCATTTCTATACTTTAACAAGAAAGTAACGACAAATCTTAAAGCATGTTTTAGAGAGAGTCCGAATTTATATAACGTAGCGATGCCTGAATTCTCAATCGTAGCTCAGATTACTAAACACATGTAACGAAAATATATGAAAACTGGAGTGATGTTTATTATATGTATATGAATATATAATATTTTTGTGCTGCACATTTTCATGTGGTATATAATTATATATATGAGATAACAAAACAAATCTGTGGATGATTTCAGCAGTTGAAGGAGATTGGAGAGAAGGAACAATGGAGGCTATGAAATATAGAAGATTACAAATGTTTCTTGTCGTGAAAAAGGGTGGAGAAGGCAAACATATAAGGAAATATATATATTTGTGTACTGTATTTTTGACAAGTGTGTTGGGTCCCAAAGCAAGTCAAGAACAGGTTTAATGGCTCTATGTTGCTGGTTTGTTGGAATAAAATCATCTCGACAACTTCATAGAGGTTTATTATGGGCCTTTTGGGGGTTCTGGAGGACATTATCATTGTGAGTCACTTATGACATTCACTTAAATCACCCCATCTCCATCCAGCAGGCCTGAAAAGCTCTCTGGGATGTTTTAATTACTATGGTTACCTGAGAAATGGCATTCTCAAGTTTTGTTTTATTTTCGCTCTGAACTGGACATGGTTTCCTCATCTCTCAGTCAAATGTAAGCTGATTGCCGTGAGGTTGGGGGTCGTGTTTTTGCCCTACCATGAGACGCGAGTTTGTCCCCAAAGATAATCTCTTACCATTTTAAGATTAGCAGGGAGCAGTTTGACCTCCGTTTGAACTCCAGTGTGGCCGTCATATATCCAAAGGGGGCAGACAGCACCGCAGAGCGTTATGTATCCCAGTGGGCAATGTGAAGTACTGGCTATGGCATGAAGAGAGAGAGAGAGACAGAGAGGCTTCGAAGCTGTGTAAATTGCATGTGGTTTTGAACGCGGGCCAGGCGTGGATTAAAGCCGGAGCGGGTGCAAGTTTAGGCAGAGTGAAATGGGACGAGAGAGGAGATTAACTTGTTTTCGTGCTTTAAAGTGAATTGTCATTTTCCTTTACGGTTCTTTTGATTTCATTTCCCATAGCGCACCATAGTTTCAGACGTTTAGTTTACAGAGAGTTATGCTTCACGCATTAACCGTTCTCAGCTCTAATGATGTGCATCACATTCTTACCCTGTTGAAAAAACCAGCATAGGCTGGTTAGGTAGGTTTCGAAGCATGATAGCTGGTTTAAGCTAGTCATGTGCCGGTTAAAGCTGGTTTAGAACCAGCTCAGGATCAGGACCGGCTTAAACCAGCACAAACCAGCTACCATGTTTCAAAGCCTACCCAACCAGCATGTGGTGTTTTTTTTAACCTGGTATTTTCTTTTCGCCATCGTTTTGCACCATGTTTTACTAATGCCTCTCTTTCGTAGTCTCTGGTTCAGAAGGCTGATTTTGCTTTGGCATGGAAGTTTGAGCCAAACCTATTTGTGACCTTTGAATTCGTATATAAATGGTTATCTAACAGACTTGCTTTTAGATGTATTGCTAATCCGTGTAAATTCACAAATAAAAAACTATTTTAAGAATCAAACGCTGCGCTGGAAGTCTGTGGGAACACATTTCACTTCATGTTTCTTACATTTCTGTTTACATTGAAGGCCATTCATCACATTTCTGAATTCATCGTGCACGATCAGTATTACGGTTTATGAAATTTGTGTGATAACTTTTTTTCGAAATGGTTACTGATGGTAAATAAACATGTAGGACAGACGAGTTTTGCAAAAAGAAAATATGAAAGCTGCTATTTTTCCTATTAGTGCTTCTAAGAAGCAATGACTTTTACAAAACACGATTGCTAAGCTGGTTTCTCTTTTTTAAAGAATTGGTTTTAGTCTAGACAGACTCATTTAATTCGCTTTCAGTTTTGGGATACATCAAAGAAACCACATGTGCACGCAACCGCACAACCCATGCATTTATGTATGAGCTGACAAAAGAATGACTACAATATTTGTCCTTTCAAATATCTATTCATACTTCTGCCAAAAGCTTCAATGAATTGTTTCTCTATATGACAGAAACAACATATATTAACAACAAACTCCAGTTTATTCAAAACTAGAGAATGAAATTGTATTTCATTATTTTGCACAAACGACAGACTGTTAGTTCGCAAGAAGGCGCATCGCTCTTGTGTGTTGCACTGACGTGCCTTTCTGCATTTTTCTCACAAATGCAACACCGGAAATATGCAACAAATGCACCGGACAGTGGCGCGATTCACAGGGCTGCATGCGTAAATGAAGCTGTAGGCGTGAGAGTGGGTGGGGAGGAGCATCTCTGCTGATTCTAGATCAGCTTTGCCCTTTTAGCAGACAAAGAGCATGGTCTGTTAGGTTAGGATATGCTGATTCTAGATCAGTTGCAGTCAGTATCCCTGTATGCATCTAATTTGATTCTCCTCAATCGACTCATTTTACTCTCATAGCGAGCCGCAGAATAACGCTGTCTTTTGGGCTGATCTGGGGTCAGCCTTTGCATATTGAAAGAATGAAAACAAAATCATGGAAATTAAAACTTTTCTGCTGGTAATATAGTCACCCGAAATATTATCGGCCTATGTGCTTATTTTGTGGTGCTGATGAATGTTTGAATACATCAATATTAAATGGAAGTGAATTTAGGTGTAATGGCTTCTTCTCTCCTGTTGTGGATAACAGGTTGACCACAGGTGGTTTTAACTTAAAAAATATATAAAATACATTTATCCAAACAGGGTCAGATTTGTTTTGCCATTTAACTTAGGGCTGTCACAATGTACTTGCACTAACTGCTGTTATAAACTTTGTTCATAAATATTGTGATACTACACATAAAATGTTGTAAATAGTGTGCCACATATTTTCAATTTGGTCTTCAAGAGCCATAATCGCTACAAACTCTCACTTCAGCTTCCTACACAAAAAAGGGAAAAAACAAAATTAAAGTACTTGACTGATAGGAAAAAAATAAAATGGATGCTGCAGTTATGTTGTTATCGTCACTTTTTTTATTGCATTCTTTTTTTAAAGAATTTGAATAGATATGATCTCGTTGTTGGGGGTTTTGTCACGATAATCACGATCGTGTGATGTAGTTTCATATTTTGCTTCCCCCTTTAATACTGAATATGGACGATTTTAAAGCAACAACAGAAACAAACGTCACTCCGCATGCACGCTTTTGTGGCCCAAGCTTCACTTCCGGTAGCCTACACAGCCGCAAAAAATGTCCCTCAAGATTTTTTCTGAAAACAAGCAAAAGAATAACAAGTAAATTACATTCGATAGCAAGTTAAAAGTATGTCTAGTCAGTATTGTTTTAGAAGAACCGTTACTTGGTCAACTAAATGACGCAATCCATTTAACAAATTGTTTATTTAATTAAATAAAATAAAATTCAACAAATTGTTTTTTTAATACAATTATTACACATGAAATATTAATATAAATGAATATGAATAAAAAATATAAATAGTTAAAGTGCAATATAAGATATTAGACAGACCGATCAACAAACACAGAGCGGAAGTTAACTTGGAGCCAGACAATGCGTCCGATGAAATTTGAAAAGTTTTGTGTTGTGTTATTTTAACGCATTGTGTCATTTTGTTGATTGTGTGTTAAATATAAAAAGGGACCACACAAGCTTAATAGTTACACAAAATGTATTGTCACTAACTAGACACTGCGTTTTCAGATCAGTTTTGCATTTGTTGTCCGTTTTCAATTTGGCCACCGTACTTTATTAACAAATTTACAGGTCATCATCAAAGCGGTTGGTTTTTAACCGGCACATCCACAAGCTCGGAGACGTCCGTCTTGTCAAGTAGGACATTCTTGGCAGTCCCCAGCTGTGTTGACGTTACGTGTTTGAGCCTATGAGCTCATGGCCACAGGAGCTGTGGGAAGTTGGTCAGTGGGTCGAAACATCAGCTCGCAGACAATACAGCCATTCAGAGCCGCGGCGTCCCTCGAGAGGAGAGGGGCGGGAAAAAGAGGGCCTTTCTTGTGGAGGTATCGTTTAGATGTGCTCTTGTAGAAAGCCGCAGGTTCTCAACATTAAGCTGGGAATTCGGAATGGGGGGTGTTTAAAGGAAAGGGGGACCCGGGGGCTCCAGACAGCGTCTAGCTGGGAGTGTCAAAACAATAAAACAGCTCAACTCCAGATGGATGCCCAGCAAATATGAGATCGCTTCCTCTACAGGCTCCTCGGTGCAACTGCACGTGTTGAGTTGTGGGAGCTCCCAAAACCCAAGAAGGCACCCTTTTCACACCTTCTTCCTTCACCACTCCTACTTCATTTTTCTTTCCGTCCCGTTAAGCCAGAACAGTTTGTTCGTACGCTGTTTGTTCGGACTGTCCAAACTGAAGCGTCAGAGACACAATGTTCTTCACGAGGCTTGCCAAGTTTCCTCTAAGGAATTTGTACTAGTTATCAACTCTGAAAGTCAGATTTAGTCACAGGACCTTGGCGTGCGGAAGGAAAGACTGATGAACCTGTTTGAAGGTTATCGTAGTTTACTAAAACTATAAAAATGTATCGGTGTTGATATTATTTGAAGCTAAAACCTGAAATGCCGCCTCAGAAAAAAATATATGTATTAAGTTAAGGCACTAAAATGATAAACTGAAAATAAAAACATATTTTGAGAAATGTCTCGGTTGTTTTGTATCCACGCACTGGAAGTCAGTGGGGTCCAATGTTGTTTGGTTACCAACATTCTTCAAAATATCTTCTTTCGTGTTCTGCAGAAAGTCATTGAGATTTGAAATGTCAAGAGGGAGTGTAGATGATGACGGACTTTTTATGTTTGGGTGAACTATCCCTTTAAGATAAGAATAAAGCTTAGAGTCCTATGTATTGTCTGTTAAAGTGGACGTCACTGTGCCAGCTTGTTCACAACGTACCCAGATGAACCATCTTTACGGGTGTAAATGATTTTCTGTTGGTATATAATTTCCGTGTGCTAGGTGTCCCGCTGTGAACTGGTGTCCAATAGGCAAGACATCTGGAGCAGATGGTGTATTGGAGACCCCCGCAGCCCACCACACTCGAGGAAGAGACCCGTCCGTGTGCCAAAGCAGAAGAGAGGCAAACCCCATCCGAGACTGAAAAGAGGTCAGCAGGTCACGGTGGAGGGAGGTTGTAGGACGTCTCGGCTGAGGGACAATGGCTTTAATGGAGACCATAGCACCGCAGGTCCCCCCCACACACGCAATCCTTAAGCACTGTCCTGCCTACAAAAGCACGTGGTGACCTGTATCACACTCGCGCTTTCTCACACACACAGTGTAGAATGACAGTCCAGGTCAGGGAGGGTTAATCAGGATCAGCCCACATTGTCTCGCTGAACGTCCCTCTGCCACGCTGACCTGAGCAGACGCAAATAGAGTCCGGTTTCTTAAGTGACAGAGATAGATGCGCGCGGGTGCGACTTTTAACACCCGTAGCTTAGAAATTCAAGGTTGGTATCCATAACAACGTGTACATGCCAAACCCGTATGACTTTCTTTCCTTTGCCGAACACAAAAGTAGATATTTCGAAGAACGCTGGACACCGAACATCCTTGGGTCCCTATTGACTTCCATTGTATGGACACAAAACCACAGAGACATTTCTCAAAATATCTTCTTTTGTGCTCCACTTAAGGAAGAGTCACAAACAGGTTTTGATCAACATGAGGCTGAATAAATGATGACAGATCTTCCCGATCTTTATTTTGGGGTGAACTGTCCCTTTAAGAGATCATAAATTCACGAGCGTGAGCTGTTTCCTTGCGTAGTTTTCTTTTCCTGTGTTGACGTATTCCCGTCGAAACAGGAAGTTCTGGTGTATATCAAAGGACTTCTTTTCCTTTTGACTGCCATTACTCTTTATTTATATCACAGTTTGGTAACATTTAGTATTATCTGAAACTGTGCAAGTGGGTTAGGCCGGAGGTCAGAGTAAACTCACAAAAGTTAAGGGTTTCCATTCTAGACTTAACCCAAGCCCACTCAAAGCTCTTACTTTACCATCAGCTGCTGGTTGAGAAAGAAAATAAAGTAAATGAGGCTCAACCGAAGAGAGACGGACTATTGTTCTTGCTATTGTTAGTTGGGGCAGGTGCTATTTATAATGCGGGGGGAGGGTCCTCTTGTACTAGAGAGGATTTCGTTGGAGAAAACACCTCAGGATGAGTCATCAGTATTTTCGGTTCATTGTTGATTAAGAAGACTGTCAGTTTTATGCGTGGGATAATTTTGTCTAGTTTTAGGAGTATGGTAGCGTATACAACCACAAAAAGAAATTTTGAGTTTTATCACAATTTCTTTGTTGTATTTTGGCCATTCCAGTCCTCGGGAGTGACATAAAGTCATCCAACAGCAATGTAAAAGACTGACAGCATGACAAGCCACATTAAAACTGTGATAAAAATCAGCACATACATTTTTTTTTGAACTCTTCCTAAATACATGTAGAAATATAAGTGTTGTGTTGCTTAAAAGTGAACATGAACTCGTTTTCTTTACAGCATTTGCGGTCTGAAAAAATACAGAGCATCTTTTCTATTATTTTAAACTGTTTCTTCAGTTTTCATTTTCTGCGAATGAATGCAAATAGAAACGATATTTTTATTTCAGATTTGAGGGAAATATCGTTAGTAGTTCACAGAATGAAACAAGCATTATTTTCCTCATACCTAGATAGTAAAATTACGAGTAAAATAATGTTGGAGTGATTGCCACGTCTTTTTCCACGTCTTTAAATTCAGTAATTCACATCCTGCCACAGTTGTGCTTATATCAGCTGTTTAAAATGTCAAAAAATTTCAAATCCAGCCTAAATGTTAAAACCAAAATATAGCCAGTCCCTGTAAAGTCTATCTAAAATTAGCCCAGTGGGACCAATCCGATCTTATTTCAGAAGGAACAGAAGCTTCTTGAACTGAAGCCAAACAGATTCGACGCCGTGTCAGCAGTACAATGATAAACACCCTCCCATCAGCCCTCTAAATGAGGACAGGCCTCTATGAGTCCAGCTGAAGGGGGATTGAGTTTGGCCTGTACAACTGTAAGACTCCGGGAGGCAGACTCATCGCTGAGATCTGGCTCCGTCTTAACCAATCCCGTGTTACCTCCTTCCTAAACCCAATATTAAAAAGGGATTAGGGCCTTGGAAACAACCACGGGCGATATCCGACAGCACTTCTTTCCTGCTTTTACCAGCCAGGATGGTTTGGGAACACAGTGAGAAGCAAAGAGGAGGCGGCCGTGCAATGTGTGTCCAGTGTGACTGCCGGCTGCCAAGAATCGGTCAGGGAAGCGTGAGATCCTATTTTAGTGCGTTTCGTACCTGTTGGATCTCTCGTTCCTGTAACGTAACACTGTGAAAGGTGCCCCGTCCTGCGAACTGTCAGGATATCTTGGACCGATTGGCCGTCTAATCCGGGTCGACCCTGTGTGGTAACGCACACACCGGTCGCCTTGTGAGATAAGCCCATTGTGTGCATGTAATGCATCGTCTCAGGGCAACTATATCGAGCAGTAGGTCACACTGATGCCATTGTGTTTCAAATAGGGAAAAAACAGGCATTGATCTGTAATGTGACTCCACCTCACATAATGTGATTTGAGTTATATATGCATTCTTAGGACGTGTACCTGAGTATGTGTGTCACTATGGAGTCTAGCTGACTCTAGCTACCAAAATCGATATTTATCATTTATTCACCCTCATGTCATTTCAAACCTGTATGATTTTTTTTTCTGCAGAGCACAAAAGAAGATATTTTGAAGAACGTTGGTAACCTAACAACATTGGGTCCCCATTGACTTCAATTGTATGGAGGTGATGAAGGCAGCATAACCTAGATAGTTCAAACCAAAATTAAGATTTGTTCATCATTTATTCACCCTCATGTCATTTCAAACCTGCGTTACTTTCTTTTTTCTGCAAAACACAAAAGAAGATATTTAGAAGAACGTCGGTAACCAAACAACATTGGGTCCCCATTGACTTCCATTGTAGGGACACAAAACCACTGACAAATCATTAAAAATACCTTCTTTTGTGCTCAGAAGAAACAGAAGAACAAAAACAGGTTTTGATCACAAAAACACAGAGACATTTCTCAAAATATCTTCTTTTGTGCTCACAGAAGAATTTCAGTCATACAGGTTCTGAACAATATTAAGGTGAATAAATATTGAAATAATTTTCCTTTTGGGTAGAACTATCCTCTTAGCATTTTCTTAAACGCTATCTGCTTCAAACTAAACAAACTTGCGTCCTATTTTGGGGTAACAACCCATGAAATACTTTTCCATTTTATAAGAGGACAACTTTTTTGTTCCGTCCTTTATTGTAGTGTAGATGTGATGTGAAACTTCAGGGTGACATATCTGACCTTGACAGCAGATATCAACCGTGCACTCCTAATCCACTTGCAATAGGGACTGAGGTTTGTCTTCCTCGTGCACATACTGTATGACCTCTAATATAACGAAAACAGTCCGGACTGTTCGAAATAGGCAGATAGTGCAGAGATATAGACGACACAGATATGCTAGAGATAAAGAAAGAAGGACGCCTTTTAGAAGCTGACACACGCCTGTAAAAAGTCTGATATTTTACCAAATGTCAAGCTGATTTGTAACTCAAAAATTTGGGTTCCCTTGAGCGTATAATATTTTCCCAACAGAATGTTTGTGAAAGGTTGCTGTCACCACTTTAAACTCAAGGCAATTCGTTGGATAATTCGTATAAATAGGTACATCGAAAACATTATACAATGGCATGGTTTTGCGCCAGTGGCGGTTAGGTTTAACGGCGGGGCTTCATTAATGCTTTTCTAAAACCAGTGTTGTGTGCAACTAGTTACCAAGTAATTTTTTACTGTAATCTAATTACTTTTCCCCTGGAGGGGGAGCATTTATTATTTCCGTAATTTAATTACAGTTACTTTTGATGTAATTAAACTAAATACTTTGTCAAACATATGTGTGTGCAATGGGGGAATTGACATCACAATTCAAAGTCTAACTTTTAAATCCGCGCTTTAATGTGTAATTCTCACATTTGTAATACTTAAGTCACTTTACTTAAGTCACTTTATGCAGTTTAATATTATTTATTTGAATTCATTTAATAAGCCGTTTCATGTCCATCCTTGAATCATTCAACTAATCAAGGATGATTATGGATATAGAAAGTAATTAGTAATAAGTAACTAGATACTTTTTGGAGAGAGTAATTTGTACAGTCATCGAATTACACTATTGAATATGTAATCAGTAACTAGTAATTCATTACTTTTCAGAGTTATTTACCCAACACTGTCTAAAACAAACTTTATTTCAGATTTTATCAGATGAGTTGATAGAAGTTAGCCAGCTCACATACAAACAGCTCAACATAGTTATGAGATGAGGCTCAGATGACTAGTATCTAAAAGTTCTGCACTGTTTTTAAACTGTGGAAGCGAACATAAGCCGGATGTGAGATTGTCGTTGAATAACTTTCGTTTCAAATTTTCGGTCACGTCCTCCCTCGAGCCTATTGCATGACTTCAGAAGAACTGGAATATTGAGCCACTGTCTCTTTTTTAACCGCTTGTCAGGATGAACATCGCTCATTTTCATGTATGCAAAAGAGCAGCTCAGACACGCTGAGCTGTGTCTGGGTAAGGAGTTCTTCACTAGTTTTGCAAAACTCCGCCTACCCGATACGCACACATTTAGTTCTCTGTAATGAACTGGAGAAAGCGCCACACGTCTTTCTCTTTTCTTTCATGCAGATGTCTGTTGTTACCCACCCCACACTCGCCCCTCTCTGCAGACCATCTGCACCCATTGTCTGGGGCAGGGACGAGGATCCACCACCCCCCTACACTCCCTCTCTCTCTCTCTCTCTCTCTCTCTCTTTATCTCTCTGGAAAAGGGGACAAGGGCCCTTAATTCCAACTGCAATAAAGAAAAATTACTTCTTGAGCAGTAAAAAGCATCAGCTCAATAAAACCAGAAGAAACACAAACCGTCCTGCACGCTCTGTGCAGCTGTGTCGGTCCCTTCTGCATGAAATACAAACTTTAATCGTACTTTATTCTTTCTGCACCTATAAACTTATAAAACAATATGATCGTGGATCTGTGGAGTTTAGATAGTTGGAGAGAAATTGGTCATCCAGACTACGGTTATTGTAGTTTTGAGTGTTATGAGGGTTTATGTTGTGTCTAAAAGTTTTGCGAAGGATACTTTGGTTGAATAGGAGGTTAGAGAATGACATTTTTCGCAGTTATGTCACCCACGGATTGAAAAACGAAGAGTAAGGAGCAGATTCTTTTATATGATAATAACTTCTCAAAATGGCTTCGAACAAGCACATCAACAAAGATGCAGTTTTGACACTGACTGTAGTATACGAAGAAGAGTTTCCCTTCCAAAGTTTTCTGAGAAAATGTGTTGCTTGGAGGTTACTTTTGTATTTATTAAGATTAAATTCACGTGTATTAACGATGAAAAGTGTAATTTCTTTGTCAGCAGCACACAAAATAATTGCTATGCTTTTTTGGTTGGTCATGCAAAAGAGTCCCTCTTCGAACTTAGACCTGTGGATGGGTCAACCCATAAAGACTTTATAAATTATTTTGCAGTTAGAGGAAGTTTACAAAATTGATCAAAATCACATTTAAAATGGGTCTCAGATGTTTCTCTTAGAAGCAATAAAAACGCATATCGGACAAAAGTTACAGTCCGGAAAGAGTGTAGAGGTATAAATGTAACGCGGGCAGATTTCATGAAAGAATTTGATGAGTGTTTCCATTTCTATTGAGATCTCTGACTTTGAGTTCGAAACATTGTTCTCTTAAGGAGACACACGTGAGATTTATGAGGACTTTCCTTTTTATTGTCACAGTGGTTCTTAACTGTTGGGTCGTGACCGTAAAATGATTTGTGGTCAGCAGGGAAAACAATGCTGAATGCAGATAGCCTTATAATCATGCATGGTTCGTAAAATAAACTGGCATTTGCTGTCTTCTTCTGGGAAAAAATCATTTTAACGTAAGATGTGGCATATGGATGAGGTGTTCTGTGTATTCTTCCATCAATTTTGCTGAATCACACGGTTAAAGACGAAAGAAAAAATGGTTAATTTACCTAATTATATAAGAACCTTCACAAATTTAAGTTGCATAAATAAACTGCAAATTTACAAGATAAGGATGAAATGACATGAAAAGCATTATTATTATTAAAATATTATTTTACGTTTTATTCTTGCACCCCTTCCGCCAAAATAATCACACTTTTTTACTTGCCGTTATCCAATAATTTTTCAGATGATGCAATGCAGCGCAAAATTTGAAATATAGGTAAAACAGGCGTAGAAATCAATACATATTAATATAGTACATTGTGTCCTATTTGTAAAAGTGTACGCATGGTTCATTGGTTAAATTGACCCCGAAGATCCTTACAACCGAATAATTCAAGACATCCGAAGTTTACTTGCTGCCGTCTCAAATTTGCATCGACTGTCAAATGCAAGTTTGCAAAAGCATGTAAATCTTTAGTCTTCTATGAGTTCATGCCCTCGATCGAAAGAGATCTCCACAATACTCGTGAAATCTCTGTTCTAAGTGAATGGATGCCCGTGACGTCCAGATGTTCCTGTGAGAGGATTCTCAATGTCCCTTCCCAGGAACGGGACAGATGACAGACCTCTGCCTGGGCCTGGCCGGGCCAAAAAACCAGCAAACGTTGTCTAGTCTGAACAGTAAACCAAAAACCATGACTGGGAAGAATTAGAGATGGTTTTGAATGAAAGACCTACGTTACAGAGGGATGATCTGTTATTGTCTGTCAAGGCCATGGTGAAGCGAGCAGATGTCCTGGAGACTAAAATGATTGAGGGATGAAACTCCAGGGCCGGTGAAAGAATATGCATGTGTCTCTCTGGAGTCGCATGTAAATGACCGTCCAGGAATTTGACTGCTATTCGGTTCAAGTGGAGTGTAACGTTGAGTTCTTTAATGTTAAATATCGACCACCAATGATAAACTTGATCACTTTTATATTTATTGAATCATTTTTTGTAAGCACTTTCAATGTTTAAATGAAATGTAATTTACTTATTTTTCTTGCCCTTTCCGAATTCTTGGATTTCACATTATTTCATTAAACGTGTCGCGGTACATTCTGGGATTTCCTTCACAAAGCATTTGTTCGATCGTGCCCTTAAATTTAGTTTAAAAACTCTTTCATTTATACCTTTTTACTCAGAGAGCCGGTCTGTAGTTTCACCTTTTCGATGACATCATGCACGTCGAGAAAGACGAAAAACAATTATACAGTGGGAAGGAAGCAACATGGTCTTGCATTGTTTCTTGTGCGTGACACAACAGTGTCAAAATCGCACATGAGACGATCGTAAAAGCAAGAATTTCATGAAAATTGAGCTGTTTTCTCACATGCCTGCATGACGCAAAGGGTAAAAGCTTTAGCTGAATGTGACTGGGGGTTGGGGGACGTAATGTCCTCATGAGCGGGGCGGCATTAAATTAGGGTGTTTAAAACGTCAGAAAGATGAGCTGTAGGCTGGGTCACGGCACCAAATGATGAGGTTGCCATTGCTCTGGGGTGACACTGGCCTCTGATCCGCGTAAAAAAAGAATAATAGCAGTTTTATTCAGACTCGGGGGGTCTTCACAACAAGCTTCATACTAAAGTCGACAGACGCTAGTTAATCTGTCAGAGCAAATTTAAGACCTGAGAACTAGCATTCAGTGGTGCTAATGGTTGTCACCTCATGATTTGAACGATCTAACACTCTGGGGATGGGCCAACTCTTATGTATTATACATTTGTTTCTCATGATCTCGTTCTTTGGTTTCAACTTCTGTCTGGAGCTTACCGAGTCTATGTATCAGTGTCCCAGTAGAGATCACCTTTTACCGTTCAAGCATGATGGGACAGGAATCCAATTTCTAAGAATAACACAAAGCGTCTTGTCATGATGTTGGTATGTTCCTACTGTATGTAATCGCTAGAGTGTTAAATGTGACTTTTGGCATGTTGCTATGCGGTTGCTTTTGGTGGTTGATAGTGGTTTCTTATAGCCCATATCAAAGGAGCCTTTTCAAGGTCTAAAAAACTGTGTTTGGATTAAAAAAAATCATGTGTGAACAATAGTTATAATCACATTGGCCTTGGTACTAACCACAAACAGATCGGACACAGATACCAGCATGTTTATCTGAACATGAGTGTGCATTCTCACGTTTTACTTCCGCAAAACACAGTTGGTTATTGCAGATGTGGCGAGATGATTTACTGGCGTAATGTGGCTGAGTCAGAACTGGGAAAACCCATTCAACACCCGAAACTAATAAAAGTAACAAATATTTGTGACATGTGGTAAATGCAAGTGTGCTGAAATGCAGCCATCAATAGAGTGGAAAACAGAAAAGCAACCTGAGATTAGTCAAAAATCAACTGTGAGAGAGAAAGAGACAAAGTAGGTTAGAGAAACTAGAGTGTATGTATTGCATCTTCATATAAACTCTGTATAATACATCTAACATCAGATTGCTGTCTGCCTTTCACAACAGTTTCTGTGGTCGGGAACGTGTCTACCAGGACTTAAATACTAGGTTCAGAAACCGAGTTGTGTCAGTGCTGCCATGTTGTTTTGACTCACTCACCATCACAACTATTAAAAACAACTCTGTCACCATTTCTGACCTGACACGCTGATTAAAGTGCCGCCTTAATTTGTATGTTTGTCTTACTGACCAAGGAGGTGAGAGGCGAGTTGAGCGCTCACAACTTCCATAACATCCTGGCCTCAGGCTGTCATTAGGTCTTTCAACCTCATGCTCTCTCTCTCTTTAATCTTCTCCTTTCCTTCCCTCTAATTTACAAAGGAGGCCTCACGCCAAACTGAGGTAATGCTTCACCCACTCGAAGAGCCACATTTAAGATAAGATGTTTTTTTATTATGTTTCGTGATGGTACTACAGGGAAAGTATACCAATATTTAAAAATATATATTTTGGTGGTAGAATGATGATATCTGATGGTAACCTCATGGTATTTTGATACTTATATAGGCCTACATGTACAAAAAACAAGGTAGTATGGTGCTTTTTATGCAAGTATTTTTTGTAAGTTGCGTTTCCTATGTAAACCATCCAACGTAGAGCATTATTTTTGAAATGCTGTAAAAATTTCAAATTACTGGAAAGTATTTACATTTGCAAGAAAAAAATGTAATTTTAAGTCATGAAAATGTTATTTTATAGTATTTTTTGGTTCTCCAGTTGGTGAAACACACTGTTGAAAGAATCTTGTCGAGAAAAAAAGAAATTCTGGCATAAACAACAGTTTTTTCCTGTAAAATTACACAGGTTTTTCTCCTAAATTTGAAGCATTTTTCGCTAATTTGAAGGTTTTTGCACATATATCAAAATCTTTTGTAAAACTACATTTTGCAAAATTGCAGGTTTTAAAAAGTAAAAAAAATAGTTTTGTGCTTTTTACAGTGTATTACCGTTTTTTTACAGTGCATGTAAAAAATTGAAGTTATTTTAAGTATTTTTATATAGGGTAAAATTATTTAAAAGTGTCAATAAAATCATTAATTTGTACAATTTAAAATAATACATTTCAGTATAATAAATAAAAATCGAAATACCGTGTTTACAAACCTGTCTATCCAGATCCCATAAACTATCCTTTACAGTTATTAACACGCAATACGTTTGTTAAACATAAACACGCATTTGTTAAATACATTGAAATTATATTAAATTACATTTTTAAAAACTGAAAATTATATAAACCAACATACATATTTCTAATTCTTTCAAGAAAAGAAAGCATCACTCTTTCTGTCTTCATTCCTTCCTGCTATCTGCATTCATGTTCAACTTTATATAACGTTTTGAAGTATTAAAATGAGTCAAGTACTGCAAATCCATGCAACGTGCACATTTGCAATTTTATAATCATTTCGATAAATCTTGCAGCTCTATCACCACAGGATGTTTTGTTCAAGCAGAAGGCTGTTTACTCCTTAACATGTCACCACAGACAGATGTCTCATCAGAAACAGGTGTCTGTGGCTAAGTGTCACTCAAATAATAACTGGTTATCTGGTTAAGACAGCAAAGCGCAACAGAGTGAGAGAGATCGCACGAGTAAGTGAGAGAGAGAGAGTCTGTACCCCTGTTTAGCACTCCCCCTCGCCATTTATCTCAGCCATTGTCACCAGCTGTCCTGTCTTGAGAACACAGGAACACAATGAGCTCCAAAACTCAAAGGGCAAGTACGTGTTTCCTGCATGAGTGTTGTGTGAGTGCACAGTCATGTCAGGAGGGTCGGTTTGTGCATGTGTGCACGCATTCGCATGTTGCGTGTCAGAGAGACCGAGATCTTTTTTGATCCCTGAGATCCAGGGAGGGTCGAGTATGTGTTGTTTTGATTCTGTTTCTGAAGGGAAGGGTGACAATAGCCTAGCCATGATAACATTCAGGAAGTCTTTTCCTGTGTCTCGAAGGCATCTGGCCGAACAAAAGAATCCCTAAGTGACATCTGATAACTCTGACAGATCAACGTTTGACCAATATAGAACGTGTTGGCGAACCTGAGGGCGAAAATGTATGAGCTTGGTCGTGTTTTTATTTCTGTTATGAATATATGAAGGATTGATTTCGGATAAATAGCTAAAGATTCTCACAATTTTAACTTTTACTAAATACTATATATATATATATATTTTAGTTTTATTTCTTTACAATACCACAGCTGACTAATAACACTGTATAGGGGAATTTCACCATAGGTACACTAACATCTAAAATGAAATGTTTCATTTCCAATTTATTAAGAAAAGTTTGAATTATTATTATTATTTTAAAGTGTCAGCTCAGAAATGTATTGAGTTTTATGTCCTCTATCACTTTGCCCGTACATAAAGAAAAGATGTTTTCTTATATATTATCTGTCAATATTATAATTTAATAAAGGCTATATTTATAAGTTATTAGAATAATATTATTGTTCATGTTTTACAAAATTACATTATATTGAATAATATAGCACTTGGTTCCAGTATACCGAAATTTATTATTTTTCATTATAGATTTTATCCAAAGCCAATGACATCATCTTTCCATAAGTGAACTAATTTCAAGGTGAAACAATAGCACAGATATCACATGGTTTCACCTATGAATTATGTTTTATTTATTGTTTTTTGTTGCTTTGTCTCATCCTAAATATTAAAATGTTAAATATTAGATAAATACAATGTTTAAAATAATACAATTCAGTAATGAATTCTATTGAAAATCAATCTTTCAATGCTGTTTATTTTATGCTTATACAGCACTTTGGTAAACAACTTTTTTTTAAGTACTTCATAAATAAACTTTGAGTTAATTTGACATCTAAACGTCTTTGTTTCCATCCTGTTTGACAAAATGGAAACATCTTATTCAAAGTGTATAAATAACTTTATTTACTAATCCTAAATTATGATTAGTAAATTTGACATACCTGAGCATATTTCTGAAAGTATTTTTTGCCCTTTCTGGAAATAGTACCTAAAATGACATCATGAGCAGCAGCCTTAAAAAAAAGGGCTCATAAAAATACAGGGATGTTCACCCAAAAACAAAAAATCTGTCATCATTCATTCACCCTCACGTCATGTAAAACCTGTATATGACTCTTTATTGACTAGAACACAGAAGATATTTTGAGAAATGTTTTGTGTTCATACAATATAAGTCAGTGTTGTTTGGTTACCAACGTTCTGTTGTGTTTTCAGAATAAAGTGGTACAGGTTTGGAATGGCCTAAGGGTGAGAAAATATACTTATATTAGTTTTTGAGCGACTATCCCTTTAAAATGCGATGATGATGTTAGCAACTATTTTCTGAAAATAGTTTGTGATTCTTTCCTTACAGCAACATGATGGGACAAAAATCCCCAAACCACTGGAAGAATAAACAAAGGCCACACACAGACTAGCACAGCTGACTATACTTTAAACAAAGAGTCTCATTTAAACAACCCTATCTTGTGCAAGTCTGCTAAGTAAATGCCTCTGGGAGGTCATACCCGGTTTACAGTGATCCCCATCGTTTGGCACAGAACAACAGACCAGCCAACAGTACATTTGTGGCGAAGTTATTATAGTTTGCGCTGTAAACACCAACATGTGCACACACAAACAGAAAGAAAAGCGAGGGTCAGAATCAGTAATTCACACTTAGAAGTGAAATGAGGCTCAGAATGTGAAAAGAAGTGCGGTTTTGAGCTGCGCTACATCAGCCTTTTGAAAACGGTATAGGAGTTTCAGAAGCGACCGCATATCCTGTTGCATCCGAGCAATTACCAAACAGTGCATCTAACAGCATGCGCACAATCTTTTGGTGTCCAGAATCAAATTAGATTTGCATTTTTAGAAGGAGATTTGAGTCTTTACAAAGAAAAATCAGTAGAATAGTGTTGGGTGGTTGTTTGCAACGGACCCTAAAGCTTTTAAAGGGACAGTTCACACAAAAAATCTAAATTCTGTCATTATTTATTCACCCTCATGTCATTTCACACCTGTTTGTGTCATTTCTTCAGTGTTGTCACATGAAAAGATACAACAAAATTTTCACAAAAATGTGAGGGATTACTGTGTGCCAATATGTATTCTTAGGACGTGTACCTGAGTATATTTATCATTTATTCAGCCTCGTGTCATTTCAAACCTGTATGACTTTCTGCAGAAGACAAAAGAAGATATTTTGAAGAATGTTGGTAACCAAACAGCTTGGGTCCCCATTGACTTGCATCGTATGGAAGTGATGAAGGCAGCTGGACTTAGATAGTTCAGCCAAAAATGAACATTCTTTCATCGTTTATTCACCCTCATGTCATTTCAAACCGGCATGACTTTCTTTCCTCTGCAGAACACAAAAGAAGATATTTGGAAGAATGTTGGTAACCAAACAACTTGGGTCCCCATTGACTTGAATCGTATGGAAACGATGAAAGCAGCTTGACTTAGATAGTTCAGCCAAAAATGAACATTCTTTCATCGTTTATTCACCCTCATGTCATTTCAAACCTGTATGACTTGTTTCTGCAGAACACAAAAGAAGATATTTTGAAGAATGTTGGTAGCCAAACAACTTGGGTCCCCATTGCCTTCCATACACAAAACCACAATTTATCAAAAATATACTTTTTTGTGTTTCACAGAAGAAAGAGTCAAGTACAGGTTTTAATTGACATGAGGATTAATATACGATGACATAACTCTTGGGTGAACTATTCCTTTAACAAGCCACTAGAAACGAAATGTTTAAGAAACCAATAGTGTTGATTTGCCTCGTGCATCAGCCTGAGAAAAATGAATGAAAACGATTGAAACGTACAGTGTGTTTTCACACAAACTCTTTTCAAACGCCCGTGATTCCGGTGGAGGCCTCGACTCAAAGCTCATTATCAAACCTTCATCCCCCAAAGTGAACCGTTCCCCAGAGTGGCACAGATCGCTGCATTTAACGCGACTGTCACTCAGCGAGTACGTAGGTGGAGACACCAAATTGTTACTACGCAACTACGCACGCACGTGGGCGCGTTCCGCGATTCCCATTTTGACAATACGAGCTCCATCTTCCACCTTTCATGATTGTGATCGCACGTCTTATTTCCCGGCAGCCTCGAAAACCCTCCCTGAAGAATTCATAAAATGTTGGAGAATCCAACGGTAACTCTCCATCACACTCGCGGTTCATTGTCTTCGAATGCAGGCAGCCTGGCCGCGTGCTACATTTTTAATTCGGTCGTGGGAGTGAGGCTTGCGGGTCGTGTGAATGAGCGCGTTAAATATTTAAGCAGGTGGACGCAAGCTGGTCTGGAGCCCGCGAGCTGCGCCTGTTGTCATGGCTCCCGGTCGCGCGCTCACACGAATGGCAGCGATAACGAGGGAGTCTGACCCCAGATAGCCTGCAGTGCTGGTTGATCACGTTGAGTTTAACAACAGCCCGGGACCGTCCCAGACATCAGACGACCCTTTTAATTAAAGTCTCCAAGGGCTTTTTTAAACGTGAATGATTGTAGAGTGCGGGGGGTTGTAAAGTGCCTTCAATTTTAAAAATATCAGCAAGAAGTCTAACTACGAGTTAAGAGAGGCCATAACCTTTCTCGGCCCTCAGATATAAGGAATGTCTTTGTGCCCCTGAAGACTAGATTACAGCAAGCGACACTTGAAGATAAAATATTCTTGGCTCAAACGTTATATATCTGTAAGAAAAAAGCTGAGCATTGATGATTTACGCTGTTTAAATACCAACAACCTTTTTCTCAAAAGTTCCAGTACAGAAAACTTCTGTGACACATGTTCATTCAATTCAAGTCTATTTGGGACCCAAAATAGCTCTTCTATGAAATCATGAAGCACCTTTATTTTCAAAAGTGTATTCATCTAGGCCTATATACAAAAAACGATTCTTATGAGTGGCGCAGGGATTACGTATTTTTGTAGGCCGACCTGAAAGCTAGCGCTGGATGCCTCGACCAAAAGGCTTGGCCTCTATGTTTTTTTCCTTTAGACTTTTCAAAGATTGTAAAAAATAAGGTTTATGTTCACATGTTTGATCTATCAAGATAATCTTTACAAATTAAACACAGTTTTTACTTTTTTTACACAATTACTTTTGGAGCCTAAATACAATCGCCAGAAGTAAAAAGCTAACATGAGTGTATAAACAGACTACACTACGGTCGCTTGATATTAATGTCACCGCCACCACGCCTCCAACAACTTTTAAACTATATTAAAAACGTGTTGCTTTGTAGGTAATTACTCCATGAATGAATCCACATCCACGTTTTTATAGATTTGTGTTCATGTTGCATTATTTGTGAGATTTAGGGTCTAGTCGATAGTCGCTTTTAGCATTTGGTAGCAAAGGCCGTTTTTAGGACACAATATCTTTGAAAAAATCACAAGAGAGTTATAACTGGTGTGTTTTATGTCATAGATTAAGGGGTTTTGCATATCTTTTTTCGGGTAATTTACCAAAAACCACTAGACTTTGGGGTAATGTGCTAAGATACTAACTCGGTTCCGGGGTTTGCATACAAGAAAACACTGAGGTACTCAATTTATGTTTAGGAAAAAAAAGTGTTTTTGTTGTGTACTAATGTGACCCTGCATGTGAAAACCGTACTAGACTCTCAAAATCTAATTCTGAGATAATTCTGAGTATTAAAGTTTGATTTCAACCATTAATTTCCCTATTATTTCAATCTTTGACATGGCCTTACTCAGTCCATTATAAATATCATGGTTATATTTTCACAGAATGTTCTTTACATTTTATAGAAGGAGTTTATGTAGAAAATCATAAACCAAAAAATTTACAAACATTTTCACAGAGTTTTCACAAGTATCTAAACATACTTAAATCAAGCAAAGTTAGCGTTTTCTGAAAAATGTATTCAAATAAAATGTGGTACAAAATAATCTTAATTCAAAGGGAAAAATACAAGAATATTTTTTCTTATCCCATTGAAAGATAGTTTTCTTATTTTAAGCATAAACTCACTTAATTTAAGAATGTAAAAATAACAAGACATCATATCTGATGTCTTGTAAGTTACACTTTACAATAAGGCATGCGTTAGCATTAGCTAAAATGAACTAACCGTAAAGCATACTTTTTTTTAATCTTAAAATATTTGTTTATTAATCTTAGTTCATGTTAATTTCAGCATTGACTAATACGTTTTTATAGAAAATGTTTTAATGTTAACATTATGCATCATGAACTAACCTAAATAATTGTATTGACATTAACTAACATTAAAAATGATTAATTTAGGCTGAAAATTCATAATGTTCATTGTTAGTTCATGTTAGTTACTATTGTTAACAAATACAACCTTACTGTAAAGTGATACCGTCATTTTGCTTCTGAAGGAAAATGTATCTTGATTTAAGAAAGTTTATAAATTTTGGAAAATAAGACAAAATACTAAGACTTTTGTTTTTACAGTGATTGCAAAATATGTTTTACTTTCACAAATTACATGTATTCTCACATAAAAATACAAACATGGAGACAGATGGAAACAGTGGCAGGGACAATTGCTTGTCAGGTTGGATTTTATCCCCACCACCTGCCCACTCTCTTATAAAATTGTAGATTTTAGGTTAGAACCACAGTACATTTGCATTATCAGGTTAAGAAACATTAATTTTTACCGCTAAACGATCCCACAAAGACAATTATCAAGGTTTTCTGCCGTCAACAAAACATCTATTTCCGTAATGTGAAATTTACTGGGAAAACTACAGGATATCCAATGAGAAAAAATGTAGGCACTTTGTTTTTCTGGATCTTGATGAGTGGACACCGTATACTTCAATGGCAAGGGTGAATGTAAGTGTCCACAATGTCTGAATGACATTGTTTTATAGGTTTTTTTACCACTGGTCATTACTTAAATATGACGTCTCAGTGATGCCAGCAGGAAAATCATTGCCAAGAAACTGCGAAACATTACATTTTAGTTTTAAAAAACAAATAATTGTTTGCTTTGGAATGATGCATATTGCTGCAATCAGGCATATGCATTACCAAAGCAAGCTGTATTTCGTCCGTCGCTAAAGCTCGAGAGAAAGCACCCCAAGTCAACAACCATCTCAAGGACGAAAAAACCTGACTGATGTACCAGTCTCGATATAAAAACCTTTTCTTCTCTGTTTGACTCCCACAATGCTTTGCAGCATTATCAGGTGGGTGACCTGCACCATCCACATTGGGTTGAAGGCCACGTAACCAATTCCTCTCTTTTTACACGTAGAGCTCACCGGCTTTCTTGTGCTTTCCACTTTCAAGTTTCCTGTGAACTTCACATCAAACGGCTGCAGTCCAGTGCACCAGCTTTGAAGTGCTGCAGAGAGCTGAGCTCCGCGAGGCCCGAGCCCCTTGTGCTAGTCCTGGTAAAAGGCTGCCATGCTAAAAAAGTGAACGGACAACAATCTCGACCCACCCCGCACGGGAGTCTTTGAAACATATCCCACTCTTATAATAATGTTTTAGTGCAATGGGAACTGACATGAGTATGTCTTTAATAGTTTCAATCTGTGATGAAAAAGAATAAAACCTGGTCTCTGTTGAATGGGGGAACAAGTTTTTCTAGCAGATCTTGCTCAAGGGGTTATCTATTAGCTTAAAACCACTTGAACCTGTTTTGGGTCGTTTACTTATTTATTAGTTCATTCATTTATTCATGCATTTATTTTCAAGAGCCTCTCGAATTTCAAGTAATGATTGGCTTTCTAAACAAACGCCGATCTTGATTTTAAATTTTAAATAGATTTACTTTCACCACAATAATGTTTATAGTCCTGGAGCTTAAAAAGCAAACGTATTTACATGGAAATGTGTTTAAATAGTGGGAGTAGTTTTCCTTACTTGGAAACTGGCCCAAGGTGATTACATCATTGTTTGGGACATTGTAGACGTGACAGGAGACCACGCGGCCGGCGCTAGGACCCAGCAGGACGCGCATGTGTTTTTCTCCTCATCCATTTCATTCCTCTCATTTATTCAGTAGATCCAGTGATCGCAGCACACCGCAATAACTCTCACACAGTTCTACTTCAAACTCTATTCATAGCACGGGGACAAAATGGTGAGGAGCGAAAGGCAACGAGGCGACGTGAAGGCTGAAGATGTATTCCTGGAGTCCGAAACCTCGTTGGATCAGCAGGATTTTGAGATGTCTAACGTTAGTTGTCCTTTCAATGACGTCTTCAACTCCACAGACTCTTCCGTCCTTAACACTTTTCTGAAAAACGTGCAAGTTTTGCTGGAGGCGGCCAGTTACATTGAGAGCGCCGAGAGGAAAGATGGAAGTAAGTGAATTTCTGGTGCACTTGTGAACGTTTTTGACCCCTTTGCTTAATGCAGAAAAACTGCTTCATTGTCAACAGACAACAAAGGATCGAGTTCAACGAACAACCAGCCAAGTAGACGAGGAACATGTGCACCGTGCCACAATATGCGATGCACTTCTGCCCCGGTGCTTTTAAA
This sequence comes from Triplophysa tibetana, assembly GCA_008369825.1. Taxonomy (NCBI): domain Eukaryota; kingdom Metazoa; phylum Chordata; class Actinopteri; order Cypriniformes; family Nemacheilidae; genus Triplophysa; species Triplophysa tibetana. The sequence continues at coordinate 15,170,800 of CM017906.1, read as the reverse complement.
GGATCGAGTTTCCATGCAAACGAGGAGCACCTTTATAGTTTTTAACGTTTTATAATACGCATTCAAATGCAATGCGAACTAAGCAACCTAACTTGTTTTGGTCTATCCCAGGGTTATATTTCAGAGGTATATGCACATGTTTCTATAACTTCTGTCTATATTTTATTTAATGCGCCAGGAACACAAAACAGGAGAAAATACAGTGCAGTTAATAACCCCCAACACACAGGTTGGCCGACCTGGCATACTGTCATGTGGGGCAGTTCAAATTCTGGCATTGTCCTGCAATGAGACCTGCCAGGCTGTTTGCCACCTCGTTTCCTTTCTCTCGAGGAAAATAAACAAGTAAATAAATAAATAAACAGTGCTGGCACAATACACACGCTGACGTCACCCCTTTGCTGTAGCAGACAACGTTTCGCGTAATTTAATTAAAGTATAATAGTGAGTGCGTGGCTACTTTGTTAACGACGAGCGCCATGAAATAAAAACGCTTTAGATAATGTAAAATTATTCTTTGTTTGTTTGTATTTTCAAAAAGTTAAATAGCGAGGACGGATGGAAATTTAGAGAAAACTTCTACTTAAGGCGAAATGTTACCTCACTGTTAGCCTATAAAAATCATAATATGTAGTTTAATACAGCATTTTAGGAACGATATATTTCGTTAAATTATTGTGCAATATTGTTCACTGTTATTTTGAAAAACGATACAGAATTACATGGAGAAACATGAACTTTTACTGGAGAAACGTCAACTTTTACTTGAGCTCTGCAGATTTCTACTTCAGACTTCTGAATGTTGCCTTCCTGTTTCCTAAGGGGTGTGTTCACATGACATCCACATGGCGCACTCTGCGATACACTGATTGGTCAATCTCGCTGGGTTGGCGTTCGCTCACTAGTGGCGCTGACCAATCGAGGAGGTCCGAGGGTGTGATGTCACATGTTGCTGGGCCTGGCTTGAGTGTGACTGAAAGCGGGGGCTTGTGGGAGTTGAAGTGTAGCCAAAAATGGAAAGAAACCGCAAAATGCGTATTATTAAAGTCGTCAATGAGATATCTGAACACCTTTTATTCAAAAACGTAGACCTAGAAACATCAGGGATTCCCTTTTTACAGATCGGTAAAAGTTAGAGGTAGAAGTGGTGGAAATGTATAAAGTAATTCGTATTTTCTAGTTTTGTTATAATCTTTAAATTAAAAACAGCTTTGTTCGACTAGATAGTTGATACAGTTTTGTAATTATTAAATATATTTTAAACTAAAGCGGTGTTATAGTAATATAGAGATGCACTTGTTTAAATCCCTTATGTCTAAGAATTTTTGACATTTAAATTGAATACATTACTATAAATATTTCTATATATGCTCTATTTGTACGAAACTGTAAGAAAATAACTAAAGTTATTGACTGCTTTGCGTTTTAAAATCTAAAGAAAGTTAGCGATGCAATATATGTGGTAGACTGGACTTTAAACAGGGCTGTCCTTACGGAGTTAAAGGGCCCGTTGGCTAAAGAACTACATTTCCCACAACGCATTGCGTCGCGATCTCTTTTCGCTCAGCTGTTAAAACAGTAGGTAAACAAAACTGAGGGAGGAGAAATAAGCGCAAGCACCAGGGACTTGGCAGCCAGTGCTCTCGGGGACTTTTGTACCTGTTTCTATTCATTTTGTACACTTTGTAGTCGACAGTTTTACTAAAGCACTTTTGCTACTTTGATATTGAGGCATCGGGGCATTTATTTCCGCGGGAATTTTCTGTAACTAGCTTGCTAACGCTGTAGGAAATATCTCGGTCGGCTTTTTAAGACATTGAAACAACCTAATTACCCTGTCAGGAATATTCAATGCTTTCGTTTTCAAAGCGATAGCGATAGTCATCGTGATCACATATCAGACTAATAGCATTTATAGTTTTATACAAAGGATGACTGCTGTGCTGAATATCCAGAGGTTGCTGGAAGCAGCCGAATTTATAGAAAGGAGAGATAGAGGTACATTCAAAGAGTTTTGGTTGACGGAAATCACGTGTCAAATGTACCTGTACTGTATTTTGGATTGAACGTTGTATTTGACGTTAAAGGGAATTGGCCTGGGACGGATGTGTGGTCAGAGATGTGATGTGGTTTCTGATGCTTTATTTTTTCAGAATGTGAACACGGATATGCCTCGACCTTTCCGTCTATTCAGGACTCCAGCTACCAGAGACAAAGAAAATTCCGTAATAAAAAGTACAACAACAACCACAACAGGTAAGCACATGATCTGAATATTCTCTTTACTTCTTTAAAGTGAGGGGAGAGACTATTGGAGCAAAGCCAGAGGCAGCGACGTGTGCATTGATCACACTGCCATGACATCTGTCAAAATATCTGATCGGAAAATGAAAGCTTGAATCATTGTTGCTGTATTTTCTGACGCAGTTGTTCTATGTAATTCAACCTATTTTGATTTCCGGTTTGCCTCTGTGGCGTTTTTAAACAATGTATACGTTTAACACTATGACGTTTGATTATAGCTGATCGTGTATTTTCAATTCCTGGAAACCGTATGGACGAAATCGCATTGTAGCTTGTAAATACGTGATATTATTTCTTCTTTATTTTGCTATTTGTTTTGTTTTGGGGGAGGGGAGCTCTCATCAGCTGATTGTCAAACGGTACTGCTGCAGCGTTGAGGTTAGGGACCGTGCGAAAACTCACGTCCTGTGTTCGTCTTTACACAATACGGGGTTTCGATTGTTTGAACCGAAAGTCTGAATGCATGTGACGCAGCAGTGTTAGTTTCGTCTGCATTCAATTTATATTCTCAAAATCGTGTAGTGCATTTATGTTAATGCTTTTTGTTTCTACCGGGGGGGGTTTAATTTGACACCGGGCCCTTAAACACGCGGCGCTTATTTACAGCAACTGTTGTTTTCTGGCAGCCAAGGTGAACAGCCTGAGGCGTCTTTATTTAATTATATCCTCCTTTATTCGTCTTCAAAACATGTTTTAAAAGCATAAAGGTTCATTGTAAGCTAAATGGCGATAAAAGGCAGTAAGAACATGATGATACCATCCAACAAGCGTTTTAAACCGTCTATAAAAAGAAGCATGTGTCACCCTCGATGTATGTGTTTCTCTCACGCTTCTGTGCATTTCATTGCAGAATTAATTATTTATCAATGTTAGAATAAAGATAACATTTACAGCTATAAACCTCAAGTTAACTCTATTCGACCGGCTTATTATATTATATTAGAGTACATATTTAAAAGCCATTGATCTTAACCTTCATAAAATATAGGTTTTGTTAACTAAACCTGCTTGAGTAATCTAACTGATTGTTTGCCTTCATATGCCACATTAGATTTTGTGTTGCTTTAAAATGCAGTGTAGGCAGACCAATACATTTTGAGACGGCTTGTGCACTTGTGTAGGATGAAGAGAGAGCTCCTGCCGCACTTCTGAGCATCAGACATCTTGATGACTGATCTCAGGTCTGTGTTGCGGTACACAAAGCGAGCACTGATGGAAGGAATGTAAGGGAAGCCCTATCTGATCCTTAGGCATGCCTGCCAGGGGTAGCCGGGAGGTTCACCTGGTTCAGGTCGATGCAGGTTGATGGAATGATTATATGTACAGTATGTTTTTACAAACGTTGAAACATTTTTGTTATTCAGTCGTCTTCCGCGTTATTGGACAATCCACGCATTGGTGCATCAAAGCACAAGATGTGAATCATCATTATTACAAAACATGACACTTTACTTTCTGTAACATGTTATTAAGAGCTGCAAAAACACCTATTTTGCTTCCCTTGCTGCATTCCTTTTATCCTCCCGAGCTTTTGCACATCCTACCGTGGAGAAGCACAAAGCTATCAGATCAGCTACAGGACGTCTAAAAACACCGTTCTGGTGATAATCGTCCACGATGATGGAAAGTGGTCACATGACCCACGGAGAAGGGGGTTCGCTGCCACGTCACGGTGCCCCTGCAACAGCATTGCCATGCACGATTCGGCCAGCCATTTAGAGCTTTCAGTATGTTGCCACACAAAGAGCCTCTTGGGGACGGCTGATTCACTTTACATTATTAACATAACACTGATTCGTGCTCTCAGACAGAGAGAGAGGGCGAGAGAGAAGCAACGTCCACTGGCACTCACTCATACGGCGAAGAGAGCTTTCTCACGTGCTCAGATATAGGCCAGGCATTGTGCTGTTTCTCTTCTCCGCACACTTCAGTTCTCTGTCTTTTCTCGGGGCACAAAGAGTTGCAGTGATGTGGGACATTTAGAGGAATCTTTATAAATCCCCGCTTAAAGCACTTCGGTTCATCGCCCGTAAAGATTAATGAGTAAATCCATTGGAACATTAATGAGACGTATTGTTCTTTACAAGCGACTGGGGCTTTGTCCACTTGCATATTCTCTGATGTCCTGACAAGAGGCGATGTTTAATTTAGGAGATAGGCTGTTGAGCAATTAGCTTGTTTTGATGATGTTTATGCAGATATAAGTGGCTACAGGTTTATTGCAGCCTGAGTTTGGTATGTTTGCTAATTTTTTCCTCTATCTTTGTTTCGTAGGTCCACACATAATGAGCTGGAGAAAAATCGGTGAGTAATTTTTTCGATTTTATATTAAAACTATACATTATGTACATCCTGACAGTTGTAAAAGCTAAATAAATGCTTATGGGGTGGCTCCAGACTTTGTTTATTTTGCGATAACAACCGGATGGATGCATATTATGCTGCTTATCAGGGTTCGAGGATATGTAGCGTGTGGTTTTTAAACTTCTTGCGCTACAATAGTTCCATGACCCGACGCGAATAAATTTCGCAAAACGATCGGCAGTACATTATACTATAGTATATTATTCAGTTTATTGATATCCGCGTCACAATATGATAATGTTTACTTGAGAGAAATGTGACTTAAACATTGTGATGTAACTCAGTTATCTACTTGCATTAGCTTTTCGCGTAAATGGAAGTAGATGACGATTGCGCTTTCCTGTAACGCAACAGTACGTTTCGCATTCTCACTGATGTGCTCTGTGAAGTAAAAAAGTGAAGTAATAAGTAAAAAACTAACCTATGTTAACTAACAGGATGTTTGAGAACACCAAAAGAGAAGTTCTTCTTAGCTTATCCCTGCAGCAACCGGTGACTATACGAAGTGAAATGAAGAGGTGACCCGGCTGTACTAATCTAATGGGAAGGTATACCTCTCCCCCCGCGCCTCCATCCTACTTGACCATTGCTAGCTTAAAACGCAGGGACGTTGCAGAAAACATATGCTAGCCGTACATACGTACTTTGCATAGAGCGTCGCACAAGGTCAGTTGCATAACAGGAAGAAAATATACATAATGACACGAACAATGACGCCAGGTGTTTGTTTTAAGCAGAATAAAGTGCGGTTCTTTTTAATCTGTACCGCATCTGGAGAGCGAGCCTAATGTGTGAGTGTTTACCAATGATGGACTCTATGTTCAAGTCTCATGAGTGCCTAGATCTGATAAGCTTTAGACACCCACAGTGAGGGGGCCTGCTGTTTAGGCTCCGCGCATGCAAATATGGGAGGCTCCTCTTCAAAGACTCAAAATAACTTTGTCTAGACCAACAGGAACTGCTTTGTGAATGTCTATCCGAAGACCAGGAGGTCAGTTCTATTAACTTTGATTAAGAAGCACAAGCAAGGAGCGTTACATCTGTTTGCACGCTATATGGTGAGATGGGAAACATCCTCAATCCAAAGTAGAATTGTTCTGCATCATTGGCGAATCTAAAAAAACCTTTTAAGTCGATAAGGCGGTTTTAAAAACACCAGATGTGTGTGTATGCAAGCAAGCAAATTTAAAGCCATCTCCCCCATGCCAGCTGGGTTTGTCAGATATGTGAAGGGTTGTCTTCGTGCAGGCGTGGGGTTGTGTGGGTTTGAAGCAGATAAAGAGGACCGGGCTGGTCGAACAGGCCTTAGTGTCAGCACAAACAAATATTACAAAATACCATGACGAATGTACAGTCAGCAGCCGCACCCTGTGCCAAACTATGTTCCCCATGTATTCCCAAATTTCAATACCTTAAACTCATTTCCATTCAGAAGGTGTCCTTCATGGACGTTGAGCGGACTTTAAAATGAGCAACACAATGTAAATCCGTATGAATGTATGAGGGAATATTCTTCCTGGAACCTTTGAGTGGCAGCCGATTGCCATTTTGTGTCGTTTAGGCGCAACCTTCGCTTTCAGTTTGCAGGAGATAGCTAACTTTGTTTTTGAGCATGTGAAAGGAAGAGGAAGGAGACGAAAGCCTCGTGACCACATTCTGGTCTCTCACGAACCGCAACACATAGACAGATAACACACGTGCATTCACATGAAGGCGCCGCTGCCGTTTGATCTCATGGTGTCTTTGAACAAGTGCGGTTAGCCTCAACTTCCTGAATTGGGGTTATAAGTTGCAAGGTTCAAAATTTTCTGAAGTTTTTAGGGTGAAGGAAGATTTGAAATGTACTGATATCGCAGATTTTTTTTCTAATGATGGGCGAGATGTTCACAATTGGCCGTATTTGGGCGTGTGTTGTGATTGTGTGGGCCGTGGTGTGTTTGACAGGAATGCAAAGGCTCAGGAATAAAGCTGCCAAGCTGGTTTACTGAAAATAGACAGCCAGCCCTAAGAAAAGATATTTTCAGATCATAGAGTAGCTTGGACAACAACACACTTCCACTCACAAAGAGAATCACGAGGAACGTGTTGGTGATGTATTCAAGATCTCACAGATGATCACCTGACAAGTCAGGGTCCCAATGTACAAAATGAAACCCGAATCAGAAAGTTCCCCTTCCCTTCGAGGGGTTTCCGGAGTTCCCAGGGGAAGCTAGAACGGGCTGTTCTCTCAGTCTTGATGCCTTAAGCTTTTCTTGACTAGCAAAAGCAGCTTAGGAAGTGAGATCTTTGGTCAATCAATTAAGTGCATACGGGCTCATGCACGTGCTGGGGCATGTTCGCAAGGTGTAGATGGACACTCACAATCTGCAAGGTTGACTAAGCTCAGGGTGGTTGGTTGAGTCCGAAAGGAAGGGCACATACCACTATGGCAGTCATCTGTCAGGAGAGAGGACGTTTGACAATCGGAGGTTACCACTTCCATCACTTGGCCTAGTTTTACAGTGTTCTCTGTAAAAGAACACCCTGTTTTGTTGCATACAGGAACACCATCTTCTTGGAAACACAACATTCGTGGTTAATGGTGGTTAAAGCAACAATGACAACACAAACTGACTCACATCCTTGATGCCACAATAAGGTCTTTTGCTACACACCCAACATATTTAGACTTTTTTTCTGTAGTTTTGAGCAACCCAATTCTTGATTTACAGGCTGAGGATCTTACAACTAGGAATCATACAACATTCCTGAAAACAATAGTCATATGAACATCATCAAAACACGATTATAAAAATATATCGTCTTTTGTGTTCTTCAGAAGAAAGAAAGTCATGGAGGTTTGAAATTTGTATTAAGTTTTATTTGGCTTCGAGATTCCTCAGGCCAAGCTAGACAAAGCCACGCTAACAAACCATCCAATCAGTAGAGACGCCGAAGGTCGTCCAATCCCGACCAGCTTCATTGATCTGGACTAGGGATCTCTGGCTTTGTGTGTCATAGCCTTTGATCTGATTACGGTAGAGTTCTTTTGTTGTTTCCCTTATTTACGACCACTACAAGTGCATTTTTGTGTTCATGTTCAGTCGTCTTGTCTCATTTCGTCCCGTCTGTTTATGGGATCACTCCGTGTTTAGTAGATTGCATCCCAAATTGTCGACAACCTTGTGTCCAAATGGAACTCATGCAGTAGTGCGTAGAGAATTCATGTTTTTTCATGCACAGGACCATCTGCAGGAGCTTTAGGGATGGGGCAGCAATCACATGACTACTCGCATTAAACCGTGGGCATGTGAGTGGGGTCTGCTGGTCTGGGTTGCGTGGAGGAGATTACAGCTCGGCACGTGTGAATTAATCCATGTGTTACTGATGGGCAAGAGCAGGCCTCGCTCCATCACAGCTGTTACTGTCTGTACACATGTACGTGCTTTTTTTGCTGCTGAATGCAACCACTCAAGACCAAATCTTTTTGTGTGTGGTGTGTTGGTCTATGTTCATTTTAAACCGAACACACTGCATGACTACTGCATGTAGACTTTGTCCACTATTTTTCTGAAATGTTCTGCTTTCACACTATATACAGCTTCCACAATTCATTCTCACACGGACACCATTGCATATAGCAATACAAGAGTTGATCAACCTTCCCATCAAACAGCATTGAGAGAGCGTTGGCGGTCATTATTACATTCATTTGCACAGAATATGAAAAGGAATAAGGATGAGCCTGTGGTTGGGGAGATGTAGGCTATTCGATGTTGTGTTTCTTTGGGGCCTGCTTCCCACCGCCTTGCCTTCCTCTTTTGCATCTCGCAATTTCATCTGCGTTTGCACATATCTAGTCGGCCAGATTTCAAACCAGTTTGAAGTGGGCTTCTGTGACTAGTCACATACAAGAACGCAAGGCGCTGTCAGTTTGCTATGATCTTGGGCTTTGTGGTGCAAACTTAGAGATGAAAGGGCAACAAGCTTTAGACGTATAGCGTGTGCTTGGCTTTACCAGGGGTGTGCCTTAGGCCCCATAAAGATCTCAATCTATCTCCCTCTTCTCTCTTTCTATCCCTTTCGTTGTGTCATGCAGTACATTGAACTGTTATTGGTTCTGCCCATGCACGGCTCAAAGGCTTCATTGTTGAACAGCATGTTTACATAGTGCCGTCACTGTGTCTGTCTGAACTATCTTTTTCCTATCTTTCTATCTCCTATATATGTATTACCCTTTCATTCGCCCCATCCTGACAACACCCAGCCAACTTCACATCTGTAACTGTTGTTTTCTTTCCTTTTCCGTATGCCTCCCACAAGCTCCGTCCACGTTTAAAGGGAACGTGTGGGTGTCACTTTTAAGTTGGTGCATCTCTTAAATGTCAACCATACGATGTGCTTCATCCTGATTTTGGGCAGATTACACTAAAACGGAAGACTAGCACAAATAATGGCCATATCTCTCTGTTTATGTGGTGGGGGAGGATACTGCTCTCGTTTAATCTGAGAGTACAGTGATGCTTTCAAAGCTCCGGAGCCGTATGGATCCGACTGCGAAACGTCCACACATTTGGTCATTGCGACGTCATAATAGAACGAGGCTCGGTAACCCAGATGTAGCTGTCAGTCCTGTTGATCGGATGGGAATCAGGGCTTGAGAACCCAAAGCCTGTTCTCGCTGTGTAACCGGTGCACTCGTGTGCAATAAACCAATCATGTGACCCGACGTTTTAAAAACAACATGCGAGGAAATAGAGGGGAAAATTAAGCAGTGAAATACCCTGACCATGAATTATATATCAATATATATATATATATACAGTATCTAATAGGGGTGGGAATCTGTGGTCCCTCATGACTGATTCCGAATCGATTCTTGACGTACTAATCAGCATACAGAAAACGTCATTACGTCGCATTTGCACTCGCAGTCATACTAGTGTTGGCACTGTCGCTTATAGTCTTTGAAATGTCACATATTGTATTTTAATTCAACCGAGTGCCCAATAAAGCCATTCTCATTTCCATTATCTGTTGTCAGACATAAAAACAAGTGTATAAATTGAAGTTTAGTACATCAGGGCTGAATGGTCTTGTCTTTCTCTATTGCTCGTGTATGCTACGCTGTATCTCTGCGTAAGGTGTGCGCTTTCTAACTGGACCGGGTGCTGATCCTTTTTTGTTCCGATGACATCACGTTATTATATCTACTCATAACATTTAAAATCTATGTTTTTTAAATTTGTAAATCGATTTGAATCGCGGTTGTTCTCTAGTATATAATATACATATAATATATATATATATTGCTGTATGTTAGTCTCTTGCTATCGCATGTGATGGTTCTGAGCTTCATCTTTAATAAGTGAATGTCAATGACCTAATATGTAAAGACACCCGTGCATGATCTTCTCAAAGGATTTTCATTCGAGTTTTCCTATCAGTACAGAGCTGTGCAGATTTTGTTTTGTTGACAAGGTGCTGAATCTGCACGAGAAACCATGTGTCTTACTGCCACAAATAAAATGTGTATGTCCATGTTAACATGGCTAATCGATCGATGTTTACTCTTTCTGTCTGTCTGTCTTGTGTATTGTTCAGTTCTGTCTGTTTGTCTTTGTCTATCGTTCAGTTCTGTCTGGCTGTCTGTCTTTGTCTATCGTTCAGTTCTGTCTGTTTGTCTTTGTCTATCGTTCTGTCTGTCTGTCTGTCTGTCTTAATATCTGTCTGTCGGCCTGTGTTTGCATTCACAATGCAGATTAATTTTGCCTTTTATTTGTGCACCCACAATTGTTTTTCATTATGTTGCATGATTCCAAGTTTAATTTGGATAAATAACTTGATGTATGTGTTTCAAGTTTAGACGGAAAGCTGGCGTGACCAAACATACAATAACATTTCACGACCATGTCAACCCCTGACTATGTGCGTTTGTGTTTATATATTTAGTCATGTGAAGATCTGTCACGAACACATTTTTACTCAGGGTGTTCGAGAGAACATGTCTGAGCATGTTCAAGGGTAAGAGGCACGTTTGATTCGAGTTCTCTATATGACTAATGCGGAGAGGAGCGTATCTACCAAAGCCAGATCTTGACCAGAAAAACAGATTCAGCTTCCAGCTTTGATGCACAGATTCTGCACACACCCACGACTATCGAGGGTCATCCCAACACAATGTTTGTCAAAGCACTTGCCCACGTGTTACATAATCCTTCTGCAGATAGATTGTCATTTACGATGCAAGTTATTAATAGTAACACACAGAAACCACCCTGCCTAGACCTTTTTACGTCTGTCTTTTGTGCGTTGGGAACACAGGTTTGTTCTCATTTCGATTTCTCCGGTATTTAGGGTTTTTTGGAGTACCGGAGAAACGAAACTGGAATGTGCGTGATCTACTCTGATGTAAGGTGTGTTGTTTTTCGCTTTGGCTGTGAATAGACAAACATCGTGATCAAAGTTTCTGTCTGCTGACTCAAACAAAGTCATTTGTCATGCCAAACACAGACTAAAGCAAACATAGTATGTGTATACAGCCGCCCCAGCGAGCACTCCTGCGTGTGACGTGACACCCGTGCCTGAAGACAGTTGATTTAGCAGCTTTTTTAAATATATCTGGTTTGGTTACTATAGATGTAGGTTAGGGATGAGTTCAATGAGGACGAATTGGAGGCCCATGACAGTATTAAGTACGAACTGCAATGTTCTCTCAAAGACCAGGAGGCTTCCCAGTCCCAAGAGCGCACTAGGATGATCAGTCAACGTCTTCCAGGCAGACAGTACATGCGTGTGAAGAGCGTCCTGATAACAGCGCCCTCTCTGTGTTGCGGAGCCATGGTGATAAGGCTTGTGATAAATCTACCTCCATTGTAAACTGGGCAGACAGACTGTGTGTTTGAGAGAGACAGAGCAGCCATCTTTATAGCTGATAAGACAACGCAAATGGAATTAGGGCTGAAAAGCTTCATTAACCAAATTTTCGATACAATCCCTGAGACCGATCACCCAGGTTCATGCACATGCTTTTTCAGAATGCAGACAGAACGTCTGCGCGTACCCAAAGGCCACCAACAGCGTTGGACATATAGGGAAATTTCAATTCTGTTTCAGCATAGAGACAACCTAAAGCACTTCTTAATATGCGATTTGAAAAAGATTGTCAATCACATGTGTGGGTGTGTGTGTCTTTGAGTGTGGTATTGTCTTTCGTTGCAAAATGTTTTGTTTGTCACGAAACCAATCAGGCATGGCAAGTTTGTGGTTTTCCAGGGCGTGTGTGTGCGTGTGTACGAGGCTGACGTTTTGGTTTTTCTTGCGTTTTTAGGCGAGCCCATCTTCGTTTGTGTCTGGAGCGATTGAAGACTCTCATCCCCCTGGGACCAGAGTGTAGCCGGCACACCACGCTGGGACTACTCAACAAGGCCAAAGCACATATAAAGGTAAATTCAAGAGCTCACAAGTCCTTATGATCTGTTGGTCCTTAATCAGGATTATGTCGGAGATGTGGCCTAGTGGTTAATGCGCCTGTGCTTTGGGTCGTGGCGCTGGTGTGGGCGACACAAGTTCGTATCTGATCAGATGGAGTTCCTGTCCATGATTTTGTATGGGTCTTAAAAAGAGAAATGAAATCTATATTAAGTAGATTTATAAATACATACATTTCTTGGATTACAATTTAATTAACCAAAAATATGGCTCATGAATAATAATTTTATATGAAAATGAATGAAAAATGTTAATAATTGCTAAATTTCTGAAGCTCATTGGATCTTCCTTGATACATCTCACAAAAAAACTAAACACACATTTAAATAGCAACAGCAAAGATACCTGTTAAAAGACCCGGTTCGTACGGAGGATACACACTAATGAGTTTCTGTCACTTAAAAGCTTTTCAACCAGTGTTGACCGAAGCCTTCTATTGTTTAAAATATGCACATGCTTAAACGGTTAATTTCAGTTTAGGTTTCATTCTGATGTCGGACTGGTTTTCCCCTCATAACAGGTTAAGCTCTCCCGACCAGTTGTGTGTGTGCCTCTTTATGGTTTCATACTTGGTCACGCCATACGGTATTACCAGCTCACATTCATAGGGATTATCGTTTGTAGTAAACAAATCCATGAGCCACATGAGCCTGACAAAACAAACGCATAACACACGAAGCCATCGGTGCTCGCACGGTCAGCGTATGTTTGAGCCCGGCTTGCAACACTCCCCCCATAACTGGTGCGTTAGTTCCTGTGAATTCTTTTGTGTGTGCCGTAGCGATTTTCTGTAATTATACCCGAGTCACTGTAATTTGTCTTCCTGTAGAAACTGGAGGATGTGGAGCGCAAGTCTCGGCATCAGTTGGATAATTTGGAGAGGGACCAGCGCCACCTCCAGAGGCGACTGGACCTGCTGCGGGCCGGCGGGGACCTGCCTGAGGGAGAGAGGATACGCACCGACAGCGTCGGCTCCACTGTCTGCTCCGAGGGATCCGACCACTCTGACTCAGACCAAGGTTAGGAGCTCTGTTTTAATATAAGGACATACACGCTAGCTATAGAGCTGCATTTAAGAACAACATTTTTACAAAAATGCTAGTGTACCGTGTAAAATGCTAGGACTAAAACGTCTTTTGCTTTCAGCACTATGTCACATGCCTTATCAGATACGTGACACAACAGAAATGTTGTCTTTCTATTTACATGCTTCTTTCTCTTTTCTTTCCCTGACATACGCAGAAGAGATGGAGGTGGACGTAGAGAGCACAGAATTCTCTCACGGCGAGCTGGACAGCATCAGCACAGCCAGCACCAGCGATCTGGACGACCACAGCAGTCTACAGAGCACTGCCAGCGACGAGGGTTACTCCTCCTGCAGCATCAAACTGGCCTTCAACTCATAAAAACAAGCTCACCGTCGACACGCACACTATCCCCCGAATCGAGTCCTAGCCCACCTGTCCCCTTCTCGAATCAATCAGAGACTCTTATTGCAGTCCGGTGACCAGAACACAGTCCCAGCCCTAATGAATACGCCTGATTTGTTGTGTAAGTTCCTGAATGTAAGAGAATACGAATGAGATGGAAACAATCTGTGATTGTGATGTAATTGGATTTTAAGATTTAAGATATTCCTAAAGAAGAGATTTTTAAAAGCCGTAGACTGATAGTTGTCAGTATCTTAACCCCCTTTTTCCGAAAGGAAAGCTTAATTGTATAAAAAAAAAGTTAGTTGATCGTCGTTTTGTATTTAACCCTTTTCACACGAGTGGGTCGTGAACTGGTCACATTCAGCAACACCTATCAAAAGTACAAATTGCTACATGCAAATCTCCATATCAACAAACCTGTTGATTTTATCTGACGTGTTTTTTGCTAACATCGCTGCTCGACAGCGAGAAAGACTGTCATTGGTGCTACGTGACACAAAACCAATAAAGCAGAATGTTCTGCTACGTTTCATCAAAGACAAAGGAAAACAACAATCCCAGTCGGGAATTCTGGTGCATTTAAACTGCGGAAGCAGTTTCCGCACAGCAGCTAAAACCCAGCGATCTTGCACTCGACCGCGTAGAGCCCTCCATAGAAAAACACCCCACCACGACGTCGAGATAGATGTCTGTTCTGGCAGTTAAAAGCAATAAATCTCTCGTAGTCGAACGAACACAATTAGCACTCCTCCTCTTGAGACACAATACTTGTGTCCGTCCAAAAGAGCAACGCCAACTTGCTCGTTTTGTACATAAATACAATAGTTTAATAAATGAGAGTTAAAACGAAAAACCGAGTTGGAAAAAAAAGGTAGTTACCCATGGGTAGAACTATTGCCTCTGTTGCTGTATGTCTTGTGTTTTGTGCATTTTAAATTATATTTTTGCAAAGATTGACTATCTTCCTCTGAGAGTTCGGTGGCATGGACAGTATTATTTGTTCATTATGCTGGATGAAACGCAAAAAAGTTTCAATTCTGTGGCTGCCCGAGAAATCTTACGACTTTATTTTCAAAAGATTGAAAGAACACACTTGAAGTACTTAAAAATCGAACACGCAGGAGTGACCGAGTGAACGCCAAAGCGTGGACCTCTGTTAAGGCATGCTAACTCTAAGTGGCACTCTTTCTTTATTTATTTGATTTTAGTTCATTATTTTATTCGTTTTAAAGCTAAAAGGCATTCCACTACTAGTATCGTGTGCTGTGGACGTAGTGTGCGTGGCGTAAACCGTTTCACACTTCGCACTCATGCTTCCTGCTGTACTGTATGTTCATCTTTTTTCTTTTTGTGGGGAAAAGACACATTCAGACTTGAGCCGCGTTACTTAAGTCATATTTATTTTCCTCCTCTTTATCCGGCATCGGAGAACAGGTTAACTTATTTAGTTCAAACTTATTTCATTTGACGCCATTCCCCCATCAGTTCTAATACTCCAAACCTTGCATATCTCAATATCCCCATTGTTTTACATCTTCGAGCTTTTAACTCACCGTCTGTGATTTTCCCAAAGCGCAGTGCTGCTTTTTTAGTGCGTATTAAAGCCAATTCTGATTTGCAATCGTTCTGACTGCAATCGAGCAGTACGGACATCTGCTAGGTTTCCAGATCCAGCGTCAACCAAATGCTATTGGCTGCTGAAATTGGCCATATGTGTAGAGCAGTTGTACCCACCCCAAATGTAAGAGAGTTTAAGGATTGACTGTTTTGTTCCGATGTAAATTATAACCTTCACGTATGTACAAAACATTGCTCGAGTCGAAGTGAACGTGGTGCTCTCTCAACACCAGGCCAAACCAGAGACGAACCTCCTTCTGCGAGGACTTATTTTCTTTCATGTTGCTCTCGCTTTTGTTCATGTTTTGTTGGTTTATGAATCTGCACTATTTAAAGCCAGGGCCCATACTGAGATGCCAGTGCTTGTTTTGTTTTATATTTAATTTATGAGAACAGCCTGTGTCCTTTCGAGGCCATAAGACAGATCTGGGCCTGTATTCAACAAAACTTCCAAGAGAAGTGGTGCTGGTCTGGGATCGGCTTTTCCACGTCTCTGATCTGTCACTCCAAACTGAGGGAAAAATGTTAAGCTTATCCTGAGACGCATGGTGTCGATGTCATCACGGGTGTCCACCGAGAGACTCGGGGTAAAGGATCGGTTAGATGTGTGCTTAAGCTTTTTCACCCGGGGAGAATAGAGGTCCTGATAAACTTGTGGCCATTCTTTGTAAACATGCACTCTGATACTAGCTGTGAGTTAAAATGCAATACTTACAATAAACACCAAGATTGTCAAAAAAATGACAAAAAGACTCTGTTTTTTGTGATTTCCTCATTTAGCCATTCATAATAATCTTTTAAATACTACGTTCATTTTTTCAGTGTTTTGGAGTACACTATTAAATGAATGGTCTCAAAGCAACACACGTGGACTGACAGTCACAAAACTCTTAATTTGATTTTGCAGGACGACAGTAAAATAAGCAGTAATGATATACACACTGTAGCTAGCTAGACGTTTTGCGTCATGCCGTTAATATATAATGCGCTTAAAGGGATAGTTCACTCCAAACTTAAGTGTCGCATGACATGGATAAAACGAATATTATTGTTTGTCTTAGATGTGATGCAATGTCTAAACACGATTTAAGGTTCAAGAACGCTTTATTTTCCACACACTGTGCATGTTTGTGTCTCCTCTTTTCCCCTCTATTGGCACCGTATGACCCCTTTAAATTCAGATTATTTAAAAGAACAATGGTGACCAAACCAAATAACACTGACCCCCATTGAGTTACATTGTATTGACACAAAATCACTGCAACATTTCTCAAATATCTTTGTGTTTAACTAAAGAAAACTATAAATTCTGAACGATGTGAGGGTTGAAACAGTACGACATTGGATTTGGGTCAACTATCACTTTAAAAACAGTTGGAAGGTCTTGACCACTCAGCAGCCAAGACTGAAACTATCAGTTTGATAGAGTAATGTAATAAACCGGTTTATTACGCTTTTGTTAATGGTATTTGTGGGTAGAAATCCATGTTGTTTATATGTTATCTTTTAGCAGGCACATTTGTCATGCAATTGTTTACAAATGCACACAAATAAATACACTAAAACTATAGATAGAATTACAGATTGTAGTCTTCCAAAACGAATATCAACGCATTTACAGAAAATACATTTTGTCTAAAAATATTGGGTCTGCAGTGTGGTGTGACATGATGTCAGAATACAAAATGAATCATCTTTCATTATAAATGTTTGTCGCCATCTAGAGGTCGAAACACCGTATGTTTTTTTCCCATGGTACGTTGGGCCTTATGGTGAATCGTGACCCTTTTTTCAGAGCTTCAGGAGTCTAACTTTGTGAGGACTTATCCCACTTTGTTCACGTATGGCCTAAATGTATATACTCCAAACAAGTAGTAAGTTTGTGTGCCATATTTTGGACATACTTCCACCTCATGAAGTGGTATACACTTTGAATCTGTAAACATGTTTTTTTAATAAATGGTGTATTAGTTATTTTATTGTTAGATATAAATACATTTTAAGACAACAACATTTAAACATGTATTTTTATCTGACAATTTATATAGAGATATACTTGTTGGAATTGACTAAGACGACATCATTGACCAAGTTGGTGAGAATCATGAAGTCTTGCGCCACCTGCTGACCTTTTAAGAAACGTCTCTTGTTTTCCTCTCTTCTGGGTGTAGGATAGTTTTCCCCCAAAAATGAACATTCTTTAAACATACCGGTATAAATAACTTTGTTTTGATAAACACACAGAAAGATATTTGTAAGAATGTTAGAATTGTCATGTTCTGGAACATCATTGAATACCTTAGTAGGAATATTAAAAGGTAGTCAAAGGTGCTCCAGAACTGTATTTCTAAATTCTTCAAAATATCAAATTTTTACTGCAGCTTTCTATATTTAATGCTTTGTGTAATGTCTTATTTTTCAAGGCCAGACTACAATTGCATATGTTGATTTTTCTAATAGTTGTCCAAAAATGATTAATTTATGAATAAAATTATGAAACCCTTGTTATTAATGCTAAATTAAGGTATTTATCTCTTATTTATATTATAGTATATATGGTACACAGAATACCAATATGGGAATATTGATATAGTTTTAGAATATAGTTTTTTCAATACTTATTAGAATAATTTGCTCATTTGCACTAATAAACTACTTTCATAACTGCATTAACTCATCTACTGCACTGTAACTCATCTATTGCATCTATTGCATAACTAACTGCATCCACTCATCTATTGCGCTGTAACTTCAATAACTGCATTAACTCATCTACTGCACTGTAACCTTAATAACTTCATTAACTCATCTACTGCAGTGTAACTTCAATAACTGCACTAACTCATCTAATACACTGTAACTGTATTATCTGCATCTACTCATGTATTGCACTATAACTTCAACAACTGCATTAACTCATGTACTGCACTGTACCTTTAATAACCGCATTAACTCATCTACTGCACTGTAACTTTAATAGCTAATGTCTGTAATTAATGCACACTCAAGTCACTTGCACTATTGTATTGTCTATATTGTTATCTGTTCATAACCACCTGTACATTAATGTTCACAGTATATATCCTTCTGTATATATTGTTCATAGTACATACCGACTGTCATATTTTCATACAACATTTGTATAGTATTTCCCTAAAATTATATTCTGTATTTATTCACACTGTATATTTGCACTTGCTAATTGCACTTCTGGTTAGACCTAAACTACATTTCGTTACACTGTACTTGTATATGTGTAATGACAATAAAGTTGAATCTAATCTAATAATGTAAGCAATTTCAGCTTTTCATTAGATAAATAACTATATTTTTTATTCAGCTTGATGTAATTTCAAATAAGTTAAAATCACGTGTACAGCCAAATAGACTTAAAAATATGTTTTTGTTGAAAGTTGTAAAACGAGGATTTTTTACAGAGCATTTGCTATTCAATGATTAATATAAATAACTTCCAGTGTACACGGGTGTAAATTTAAAGATCACCTGTTTTACTAAGAATAGAGAAGTGGAAGACTCGGCCTCCACTGGTGCAAATAATGAAGTGAAAATGTTTATTTTAAGTTGGCAGGAAATGATTAACCAGTTATTTTATTAGTGGCCATTTTTCAGTCACAGTTTGCAGACGGTTCTGTATTCACTCAATAGAATTTTTTTTTTTATTTAGAATTGAATTTGAATGCTATGATAAAAGGAATCTCTCTCTCCGTCTGTATCTCTTTGCGTGGACTCTTGTCTACGTCACTCTTATGTATGACTCTTCTCATTCAGGTCACTACAATCACTAAAATAGGACTAGCCGGGGAACCTCAAGACTTGCTAGAGCTGCTTAGGCTGAAATTAAAACATGCTTCTATGTTTAGCCGAGGCGTGCTGTGCGTTGGTCACATCACAAGGAGGGAGCAGCCAGAAACAGAAAAACCAAGGGATGCCAAAGATAGCGGGTTATAATTATCCCAACCGCAAAAAGATTGAGTTTATTTCGGCGTTAGTACTCTATAAATCCCAACTTGTATAGAGTAATACTGGATTTTAGCTAACCTCCTTAAATCTATAATCTGTTTTTTACTACTTTGAAAAGACTCCAGTATCCCCCTCAATGTGAGCACTGCTAAGGTTGGACTTGAGTTTAAGTAAACTTTTAAATCTACAGGAAAGACAAGTTACAAATAAAATGCGTCTATTATCCTATTATCTAATTATCTTATTATCTTTATTCTCCTTATTAGATTAAATGAAGTCAAATCGGACAATTTGCTTGAGAGGTCTCTAACCGAAAAAAAGTGAAAGAATCTAGACTAAATTGTCTTAAAAAAATGTTTTAACCTAGATTTCAAAGTCTGCATTCAAAACCAACAGTAAGTGTAACGCATTGATCACACACATTTTTGTTAATGGCATTCTACATATGTTATGTCAGCTGTGTCGGTGTCTGTGTTTAGGAAAGCATGAACACAGGATGTCGAGAAAGACCTGCCCATCCAACCACTCCCCCCACTGCCCTCCCTCCAGACTATAGAAGAGATCAGCACACACAGTCTTATTCAGCTAGAAACTGGAAATTACATCAGTGTTAGACTGAACACACGCACATGCGCACAGGCAAACACAAACATTGACTATTTAGACTTGTGCAAACGAAGGGGTTCCCCTGGCAGACCCCTCACACACAACTGTTTGTATTTTCTAGCTCTTGCTTGCATTCACGCACGCACACAGCTGTCAACATGTTGCTACCGGCTTGTATTCTGTTCCTCACGTGGGGTAAGTACTGAAATTATCATTTTTCCAAAAGAATAAGAGTTTTGCATCTTAATACTGCATGTTTGGAGTGTCTTGTTCTTTGGGTTTCCAGAAAACTGTTAAATTAAATAATTCTTGGAAAACTAAGGAAATGCATCTGGATTTACTGTTATTAAAAGGTCAACATACGCTTGTGGGTTTGTCTATTGATAAGATATTTGTTGGTTAATTTATTGATCGTCATGTCACCGTCTGTGTTGTTATAAGAATGGTTGAATTATTCATTGACCTCACGGCTACACTTGTGTTTCAGTATCACAGACTTAGTGCCAAATTTATAACAAAACAAAGTAAAACTGATGACTTCCAGATCTATCTTGTAGAGTTTTGACTTGAAATGGCTGCAGATAGAGATTAAAATATAATGTAATTCCAGGAAACCTTTGTTTAAAAAGGTTTAGTTAAAAAATTACTTTAACCTTTGTACTCTGTTACTCAAGGATAGCTATGGGCAAAAGTAAAATCATGCTTTTATGACTTTAAGTTCTTTAGGAATGACCGTTTTTCCATAAGTGTAGACAGGTATGCTTGTTTATCGACTTTGTGATCAGACTTGCATCATTTATTTGTGTTATGGTCCAGGTAATTCCCCGAATTACTTTATTTAGGAGAATTTCTTAGAAGGGCTGTAATTGATACGTGATTAGTAGTATTATTGTCCTTTAATCCACATCAAATGCGTCTACTTGAAACAGGTGAAGTGTAAATATGGGTAATATGCTTATTCCAGGACTGGAAAATGACTCAGTTTGTAGATCGGATTAATGTTTTTACAAAACCGCACAGATCCGACTGGTCTGTTTGATTTATTGCATGTGATCTGCTACGATTATACTAAAATGTGAAAAAAATCTTGACATTTTCGCAAACACAAATTTTACGGATCTAAATTACCTGCAGTGCTTAAAACAATGCGGTTTTGGCTAAAAACAAGGTGTTCTGTTACTTCCTACATGGTTTTAAAGTCTCTTTATCAAGTTCCTATTTATCTGTTAAGGTTTTGCTTCTTGCCTTCGGTACCGGGCTGATATCAACATGATGGGAGTCACTGGTTGGGTCTTCTTTGACTCCACAGACCAGAAGGCCACAGTCAACCTGACAGGAACGGGAACATGTCGATCGTACAACATCTCTCTTACCACATTCCCTGTTATGTATGGCCACTTTGCCTCGCCCTGTCAGAAGTCACACATAGGAGACAATGTTTTCACGTTTTCTATAAATATGACCCAGACTTTCGTGAATGTATCCACTCTGTTTGCCAAGAATCCACGTTTGGATGCGTTCTCTGTGCTTGTGGAGACTTGTAACGGCACTAGAGCTTGTACTGGGCTCATGCCCGAGTCTCAACAGATCAAAACCTGGCAGGCGCGATTCTTCAGTCCTGTGGCTGGAAACGTCTACATCCGGCAAGTGACTGGAGAACAGGGAGCTGGTATTCTTTCAAATCTACAAGATGTCAAACAGACTAGGACCTTTCAAAATGTGAGTATTTTGGTCTCACAAAGCTTGGCCACAAGCTGCGCCATGCTTCAGGGTAGTCTAAATCCGGCAAGCCTCACAAACTTGGGACTTCTGAATGTGGGGTCACCTCTAGAACCAGTCAAGTCTCGGTTGGATATCGCTACTTTTAGTTCTGGAGTTCGTTTTGCTGTCCTAAACCTTGGCTCAAGTTATGGGTGTGCAGAGATCCGAAGTGTTGCTCCAAAGGTAGTTAGCGCAGTCTTAAACATGAGAGGGATTAAAGGGAAGTACACCTTCCGTCAAGAGTCCCCTTTTGATCTCACCACCATTACAGTTAACCTGACAAACCTAAATAAGAGAGTCGGGCCGTATCACGTTCACCAGTTTCCTGTACCCGAGATGGGATCTCCCTCAGTGGGAAGCTGTAGCGACAACAACGTTGGGGGTCACTGGAACCCCTTCAATGTGAATGTTCAGGCACCGGCGTATCCACCTCCAAAAGGTTCTACCCATGATCGCTTTGAAGTTGGAGATCTGAGTGCCAGACATGGATCGCTGCAGAATGAAAATAACTTTCAGGCCACTTTCACAGACTGGAACTTACCTCTGTTTGCAAGAAACAGCATTGTGGGGCGATCCGTTGTCCTACACCAGCCCAATGGAACCAGATTTGCCTGTGCAAGTATAGGCTACCCTGGTGAAGTGACTGTTGCGAAGGCAGTCTTTAAAAGTCCGGCGGTGGGGACTGTCCTCTTCACTCAGCTCAACAGTGACCCTTATTCTGACGTCTCTGTGTTTGTGGATCTTTTGAACGGACGCCCTTCAACACCAGCCACACAGAACCATTCGTGGCATATTCACAATAATCCCATCAGCACAGAGACTGATAGCGACCTAGGGCGTTGCCTATCCACTGGTGGGCACTGGAACCCATTCAATGTAGACACGAATTTGAGTAGTTATGCCATTAATTGTAGTCCCAACAGCCCTTTCGCCTGTGAAGTCGGCGATATCTCTGGCAAGCACAAGGCTTTGGAATTACAACCAAAGGTTGGCACGGTTGCCAGCAAGAGCTTCTTCACCGACACCACTTCATGGGTCTCTGGATTGATTGGTCGCTCCTTGGTGGTGCATGGTCCTAACCATACGGCTCCAAGGATTGCTTGCGCAAACATCACCTTGTACCGCTTTCCCTCGGCTCGCTCTAAATCTTGGTTCGGACCTGGGTCCTCAGATGGCCAAATCCAACTGTCCCAAGTTTCCCCTCAAGGACCAACAATTCTCAACATCTCCTTCACTGGACTCAACAGCAGAGCTTCTGGATACCACGTCCATATTCTCCCAATCAAGAATGTTGGGGAACCCTGCTCTGACAGCAACATCATGGGTCACTTCAACCCTTTTAATGTGAACACGGCCTCATCTCCCACTCCAGGGAACGGCACGGTTGACCAGTATGAGATTGGAGACATCAGTGGGAAGTTTGGAACGCTGGCGGGTCAAAACGACTTCCAGAACTTGTATCTGGACAGTAACATGCCACTTTCAGGATCGAACAGCATCATTGGCAGATCACTGGTCATACATTACACTAACAGCTCGAGGTTAGTGTCTAAACACCTAACAAAAAGTCCCAAATTCACAAGAACTGTTAAATGTGACATTTGAAATAGCTTTGTTTGGTCTTGAATGCTTCTCTCTGAACTTTTAAAAGCTGAAAAAAATATAGAGGTGGGAGGGAAATAGTTGCAGGTGCAATTCTGCATTTTCTTTTCTGTTCCCCTTTTTAATGTTCAAGGCTAGACAGACTTTATCTAAGAAGTTGAAGACTGAAGCACACATAACAGTAACGGGTATTTCCTGATAAAACCCTTAAAAACAAGCTAGTTTGAATAATAATAGTTACAGTGTTCAGCTAAAAAACTTTTGGTTTGATTTCAAGAACATGTGGGAAGATTCACGTCCATGTCCCCAAACATGCCATTTAAAATCGGGGCAATAAATCAAGCAGACTCATCTATCTAAATAAGTAATATTGGAAGCAAGATTATCAGATTTCCGGAAAATTTTAAATAAAAACAATTAGATATATTAATAATAGTTATTTCTTTCTGTTTACAGAATGAGGTGTGCTGATATCACAGCGGAGAACTTACCAGATGGAAACTGGGTGAACGCCAAAGCCCTATTCGATGATGCAGTAACCGGGACAGTAACAATGGTAATACAGATTTTAGAGATTTTCAAATATCAAACAATTTTGTTTTTATTGACGGCGCTTGCCAATGCCACATCGCTAGGGAGTTCTGGGTGGTTGCCAGGGAGTTGATGTGAGGTAGTTACGTTGCTCTAGTTGAGTATTAGTGCTTTACAAGGCAGTTGCTTAGGTGTTTTGGGGATTGCCAGGGTGTTGCTATGGTGTCCCGGTTGTCTTCTGGGTGGTATGTCCAAAGAGCTCGATCGTTAACTCCAAGTTTATTTAAAAAGTAAGAGCAATCATTGACTTACACTTATAATAACATGATGAGATATGTTATTCAAGAAAATGTTGTCACCATGGTTACTAAATCAGAGGAAGCTGTCAAAATCGAATCTTTCCTCGCTCCCATCCTAATGGACAGCTTTCTACCGTCACTTTAAATCTGCCACAAAAAGATGACACTGTTCATAATGGTGGAAGTAGAAGGATGGGAGAGGGGAGAACAGAAGCCGGGTGAAATTGTGGCTGTGGAGGCGTACGGCTCTTGTCCTGCTGGGACGGTATGAACCTTATCTCTGATACGCAGATGGATTTGTCACATGCAGCGAGGTGGACTTGCAGCTGTCTTATAGTCTCAGTGTTTCATGCTAAAAGACGAGTCACATGAATTACAACTAGAAATAAGCAGCAACTAATATAGTCCTATTGAAGACATACTGTTAATGTGATTATTTTACAAAACATTTGGGAGGTTTTGAAATTATTTTTAAATGGATACTCATGTTTACCTAACAGTAGACATCTTCAATGGGAGCTATAGATACTATACAGTATATGCTATAGTACTCAATTCACCCTGTGTGATGTGCTGTGCATGTTTTTAGTCCCAACAAACTTTTCCAGATGGCAGCTACGGTGATGTCATCATAGAGGTGGATTTACGCGCATCACAATTATTGAATGTAAGTTGGAAGATTTCTTCAGACTGTTATCATCTTTGCTATCTTCCAAATCTCATTTAAGCTTCAGGTTGTATCAGGCAATACGCTTTGTTTACAGGTAACAGAGGCTTCTTGGTACATCACAGAAGGTCAGGTGGGATCAGATGGGCGTACGTGTCCTGGAGAAGTGGAAATGTATAATCCATTCAACATGACAGCAGGGGTGAGCGATTTTCTAAGAATACTATGAATTTATACTAATATTATGTTTTATACAAACAAACTTGTCATGTGACACCCAAAATGCACTTTGTGTAGTAACATCATTTACAGTCTGATAAAACAAAATTTGTTTAAAAGTAAATAAAAATAAAAATAACTTCAAAATATTACTATTAATATTAAAGATATATCAACTTACATATATAAGGATACACAATAAAAGTCATTTTTAGGGTTGAGATGAGGTAGAAATTAATAATTTAGTAGTAAACCGTTATATAGTATGTCTGGTTTATTTTACAAAAGAAAGCCATTGCAAAATAATTGTCATTTGAAGTCCAAGCTAAAATGTGATTTCAGTAAAAACAACGTAATATTAAAGATCACTTTGAATCAAGGTACATTGTATTTTTTCCTTCAGAGCTCCAGCTGTTCTCAGGTCAGCCCTTTAGAATGTGAGGTTGGAGATTTGACTGGCAGACATGGGTCTATTAGTCTTCTCAAGAGACAGTTGTACTCCGATGTTCATTTGCAGCTGGCCGGTGACTTCACAGGTAGCTCTAGCACAAATTTTCATTCAACCTCACAAAGAAATATTGTTTCATGTTTGTTTAAAAACTCCATTAATAAATCTGAACCATGATGTGACAAAAATCCCGAGCATTAATAAGTTTGTGTATTAATGTATAACTCTTCAGTTGTACAGAGGTCATTGGTTCTCAGACTCCAGAACGTCACAACTGTGTGCGCAGATATTCTCCCACAATCCCCTTCTGCCAAGCAGATCTTCTCCAAAGTGCCCACGTTCAGCAGGTGAACATCTTTGATTCATATGAGTTGATCAAGATATTGACTCCTCTGCCTGTAAAAACCAAGGCAGTTTACTACATAAAATCATTCTACATAAAACATTTGGTTCAAATATAATCTTGATATCTTTAATAATGAGTCAAAGCATTAATTAAACATGGTGAAATTAATGGTTGATATCAAACTTTGATTCGTATCTCAGAATAAGATCTTGAGACTTCAGCTTGGTTTTCACAGACTGGATCACATCATTTTCAGTAAACACTTCATGCACAAAAGCAAGTTATGTTAATTATTCTGTACAGGTATGATTTCCGTAAGAGAGTGGCGGATGTGTTAAACCTTAACATATCCAGAGTCTCCATCTTACCAGGGTCTCCTTCAGCAAGACCTGATGCGAAATGCCAAGAGGTCAACTTTCTTGTGTCAGGTAGGTGTCAGGCATGGGATTTCACGATGGTAAAATGGGTTCACCAGGTTGCTTTGGATGCAAATCCGCAACCTGACATAACGTAAATGCAGCATAAACGCAATATAAGCGTTAACGTAATGTAACGTAAACGCAACATAAACGTATCATAGACAAAAGCGCCTGAATCATCTGTGCATTTGTTGTATTTATTGTTTAGTGTTCTTTGGAGATTTTTCCATTTATTATATAGCGGTTCTGCATGTCGAGAGCAGCGGTGGCTTGTTTCTCCATGGTTTTTGGAGGTTAGTGTGATTGTTGCGTTCCCCCAAAAATGAACTTATAGTTTGGTCTGGCAAAACAATGAACAATCCCTTCCATTGAAAAGACACAAAAAGGGAAAATTGCACAGTAATCCGATGCACGGGTGGAGTGTACGGACACTGTGATCTTACGCAATATTCTGAAACAGGAGAGCGCCATATGACAATGGTTTGAACATAACACAGGACAACAAATACCCTTGTAGAAGAAAAGAGAAGAGTGTAGTGAACATTTTCTACACATTTTGTATTCGGTGCATTTTAATAGATCTAGTTCCTGCAAAATTCAATAGTTACAATAGTTTTGTTCTTAGGATTTTTTATCACTTTGCTATGTGGTTGCTGGTTATACTTTAGTCTCGTGATTTAATGTATTCTGGTCCTTCTGATATAGCTCGGTTAGTCCTTGTCAATGTTTAATATAGTTAAACAAATGAGGTTAAAAACTGATTGGTCAAATATTCTGATGTCGCAGCGGCATTGGAATGACCTTGAAATCAATGTTTTAGATAAATGCAAAATGCAACTGAGCTTGAAATACCAGAATCTATTGTGACATGTTGCAAGGGTGTAAACGTTCAGCTTCATCTTGTTTTCCAGGTGAGGTGAGCCAGGAGAAGCTAAAGTCTGTTAAAACCAGTCAGAAGATGGGTGTGTTCAGCGAATCAAAGGCGTGCACTTCAAGTGAGCAACGTTCTTAACATTTACAAACAGTTCCACCATTGACTGATGGGTTTTACACCAGTGGTTCTTAACTCATAGATTGTCCTCTGAGAACTGCCAGAAGTTGTGTGTTGAAGGGGTTGCAGACAACCTTTCTGTGGTTTTTGGTGCAAATGCATTTCAGATTAGACAAATGCCACATGAATAGGTGCTGTAATGCCTTTTTCTTAAATGCCGTGAAAGATCTATAGAAGTTAGAAGAAAATGTTTATTTGCAATGAGAATAAATATGCTAAAAAGCAGTGAATCATGGGTTGATGACATCACGTCATATTGAATTCCAAGAGCCATTTAGAATCCATTAATCAACCAATAATTTAATTTCAGTGTTTGATTAAAGATCATAAATGTGATTTTTTATGTATGTAAGAATATTTTGTTTTGTGTTTGTGTCGCCTTGATGTCATGCATAACATCTGGGTCTTGAAATATAAACGTGGAGATCTAAATAAACAATATTTTCCTTTATCAGGTGGGAATGCAGGAATCACAGTAGTCTCTGGTAGGATGCTACTGATCGCCATGACAACTGCAGTGTGTCTGCTCATGTCACTTATTCAGCACTAGATGAACGCTATAATGTCAACTTGGCATTTTATCACTGCCTTATTACTTTTAATAAACTCTTGAATTTTGCACATCGGTCGGATTACAGGAGACCTTCCGGCTTTTTCAAACACTTCAGAATATTACAATCAATTCTGTTAAGAATATTTTTTTCTTAACTAAAATGAACCAAAATACTTGTTTCCATCCCACACTCCTTTACCCTATAATAGTTATAACATCAGGTTTCTCAATCACGCATCTTCCTGCTGTTTTTAAAGTACATGTAGTCGTACATTTAATTCTGTGTTACACTCCTTTACTTTCCTATGGCTCTCTGTTTTCTCTTCACCTGGTTTCTGTATATTTTGTTGATACAATCAGTGTAAATAAAACACGGGATTTGTTTTCATGCAATAGAGTTGTACAATTTATTGTACGATGAGACTGTAAAATAAATCCTGAAATCTCAGCTTTGCTGGTGTAATCTAACTAATCACATGTGTGCTTTGTGGCCGTGTGCAGGTTATTTACTAAGAATAAATGTGAATGACTAAGAATGATGTGCAAATAACTACACGTGCTACTAGGTTGAACACACCCATATTAAAAGATTAAGGATTTAGGATTTAGCGTTTGCAAACCGCAAAAACCAAATGTCAGTTCACTCGTATCTCTTATACAAGTATTTCTACGTGCTAAATTATGATTTCTATAATGTGTTTAGGCCTACTGTATATGTAAATGTAACATAACACATAAAGAATGTACAGGCATATATGAAGACCTAAATGATAGTTTTTTTGGACATTTATATCCACTACTTTTTAAGACCTACAATACAGAAACAAAAAAGTACAAACATAACCATCAGAATAAGTATGTTTAAGCAGAAAATTATTTTAAAATGTATATGTATTCATATGGGAATTCACAGTAATGTCATATTTGTATTATAAAATAAGATCTATTTAACACAATCAAGTTTAGATTCACTTATCTATGTTTTTCACATTGTAGAAAATACTAAACTCATCTAATATAAAAAAAAAACATCTCATTCCATACGATATAACTACAGTGTATGGGAATTATGTTATAACTTAAAATAAATTCAAACGTTTTATTATCTTCGGTATACACCCAGTGCTTCTCACCTTAGGATGCTTGCCTTGAGATGCATATTAACATTGATTTATTGACTCATTTACTTGATTTATTGGCTTATTGGCTGATAAGCAAGTCATCAAATCATTTTTATAAATAAAATTTAGGTTTTGAGATGTAACAATAAAATGTATTGTATTTAATATAGATGTTTATTTTAGATTTACTTATATAATAAATAAGCAAACACCTTAAAAACAAGATTTGTAATGTAAAACCTTTACTGATGAACATTAAGTTAAATACTCGTTTCTTTTGCCAAATCCACATTTTCATAAATCTTCACTGATAGGCCATTTCATAGCAAATTTATATGGGAAATAAGGTTAATACAGATATGTTTTCTTCTAAATTATTTAAATATTATGTAATTTTGTATCTCACATATACAATACAGTGCGTATGAATGCTTTAAATTACGTTTCAATAAGAAAAACTTTCAAGAGGCGCTTTTATTTTTATTTTGATGACATATTGAACTAGGTTAGTGGATCAACTCTCAGTTTGCATAAAAAACACGTGTCTACACAGCTGTCAATCTAAACACATGCGCTCATTCAAGAAAGCGGAGCGTCACGCGCGCAGTATGACTGGAGGAGGGCTTGTCATGTGACTTTGTACGTCATCAGTGTAATGGCAGCTTCCTCTGCACGCTAACACAAGGAACGGCGGAGTTTAAACCAAAGTTCACGTGTAAAGATCCTCTTTTTAAAGGTAAATAACGGATTGAATAAATTCAGTGTTTTATTTTATGTCCTCAGTGCTGAGAAGTAAGAGTGGATTGGGTTTTTACACCCCGTGACACTCAAGTTGTCGCTTGCATAACATGCGTTTGTTTTGCTTTGTATCGACGGACAAAACAACATCTCCTCCTTGATAGGAAATACGCATTTTAATGTAGAATAATATTTAATAAATACCTCTGTTTTTAGCACATTACTTACACTTTAGTGTTAGAAAGGACCTTATTCGAAATTAACAATGGGGGGAGTGCCACATCTACCAACAGCTGAACACTTCATTCAGAAATTTAAAGTATTTTTAAAATGTATAACGTATAATTGTATGCGTGTCGACACGCGACAACGTTAATTGTCGCGTATATTCTGTTTATGAGTAATCGCGGTATATAATATATTGGATGGAGATTGTTTATATTGTTGCACTGTAGAAGTGCTTTAACCAATCACCTGTCGGTATGATAATTCCGCCGATGTGATTGGCTGCTGCAACACTTGCCTGTGGTCACTGGCACGCTTGATAACAAAAGATGTCAAATACAGCATTGAATTACCCCGAATGAATAAAAACAATCATCAAATTCATTATTGTTTCACAAGATAAATATATAGTCTAAATTTAAAAACTGTGTATTTTGTTAATTATTTGTAAAAAATACTTTTGTATTATTTGTGACGTTTAAGAGTTTAAAATTTGCAAATGAATTGAACTATAATATAAAGTATTTTTGCATCAACTACACTAGCTAATATTGAGTTAAGCAGAAGAGACCGTTTATCAAAGTCATTGTAGATAGGCCTCTGATAATATAGGTTAGTCTAGTGAATCTTTAACTATGAGATGGTTACAGCGATCCATTTGATGGACTGTGCAAGGTAAAGGTTGACAATCTTGCATCTAGCTGACGATAGTTAGATCACAGGTTCAACGAGAGAACATGGCTTCAGGTAGACTTACTCTTTATGTTTTCGTTATAATAAGAATATTAAGATCAGTAAACATCAGTAACTTGTTAAATGTATCTAGACTGCTTATCAATAGAATGATTGTAAGGGAATTACATTTATAATACAGCTTTTCATAGTCGTTTTTTAACAACACGTGAACTGCAAATTATTCTTATTTGTTACACTCGTAGAGTAAATGCTGTTATGGGGAATACAATGTTATCTTTCTGCCGCTCCCATATTTGAGGCTTTAAATGTTCTGAATGTCAACTGAGTGCCTGTTGTTTTTCTAGCCTTCCATACAGTGAATTGCTATACAATGTGTACTACTGTAAAGTGCTGCTGCACACTTCGCTGTCTCTCTATGTCTCTACAGACGCCGCTATGTCCCCAAAGATCACAGTGGAGTTGCTCAGACAGCTCAGGCAGGCTATGAGGAACGGCAAGTACATCACCGAGCCCATCCAAGCTTACATCGTCCCATCAGGAGATGCACACCAGGTAACATCTGCATGCCCTGAAACCATGCTTTGTGAACATGCAACCACTTTTCTGAGTATTTCGGACACTTAAGGTAGAAGACAATCTGTCTGGTCGCTTTAAATGTTTTTATTATGAAAGCATAAAGGGTAGCTTGATGCTTACATTTCGCCATGATGCTAGGGTGAGGTACGTGGATGCCATGGTGTTGCTATGTTCTACTGCTTTTCAGTGAAATGGTCTATAAATATGTTACTTGTTGTCTATATACATGTGACCGGTGCTCTGCAGACATGCGATCTGTTCACTGCGAACATGTGAAATGCGCTCTGCATACAATAGGGCT
The DNA here is from genome assembly GCA_008369825.1 of Triplophysa tibetana. NCBI lineage: Eukaryota > Metazoa > Chordata > Actinopteri > Cypriniformes > Nemacheilidae > Triplophysa > Triplophysa tibetana. Next base: position 15,139,472 of record CM017906.1, on the reverse strand, counting down.
GGACGATATATACTGTATCGGGATTCACGCCAATAATACATGTCTGATTCCATTCTGTGTTTTATGCACAGTTATTCTAAATCGATCTAAATCCCTAAGAGATTGAGTCGTTTATAACGTGCCTTTGAAATAGAACATCATCACTATAAATATACTTTATTATCATGAAAATACCTGAAACGGTTTGAAGAATAGCGATAGAATAGGGCCTTTGGCATTTCCTGGAACTTATCGTTCTTCTTCTGTTTCCCATTTTCAGAGTTTTTGTCCAAGAGCGCCCTCTAGCTTTCGGATGTGGCGTCATTTAACCGATATTCGTTGAGAAACTGAGAGCATAAGAATCGCACGATATATATCGCCAATCCCTAGCATACATGCAACCTGTCTTCTGCCAGCATGTGAAATGCACACTGTAAACACTCTACCTGTGCTCTGCAAACACAGCCAGTGTTCTGCATTCATGCGACCTGTGTCCTGGGAACTTGCAAGACATTGTGACCGGTGGTCTGCACACTTGTTTTGTGCAAGTGGTGCTTTCATACATGCGGTCTGTTTGCCACTAAAATGCTACTAATGCTCTCATGCATGCAACCTGTTCTTGACTAAAATGCGACCTGGACTCTGCTAACATGCAACGGTGCTTTCATTCATGTGACCTGCAAACATGCAAAGGGTGCTTTCGTGCATTTAAACTATGCTCTGCTAACATGTGACGGGTGCTTTCATACATGCAGCCAATGCTCTGCTTAAATTCGACATGTGCTTTTATACATGCGATCTGTGCTCTGATAACATGCGACAGGTGCTTTCATACATGCAAACTGTGCTCTGCTAACATTCGAAGAGTGTTTTGCTAACATGCAACCTGTGCTTCACTTGCATGCAACGGGTGCTTTCATCCATGCAGCCTGTGCTCTGCTATGATGCAACGGGTCTTTTTCTATATGCAACCTGTGCTATGCTAACATGCCACATGGGCTTTCATAGATGCAACCTTTGCTCTGCTAACATATAACCGGTGTTCTGCAACCTGTTGTCTGGTAACATGCGACAGTTGCTGTGATACATGCAACCTGTGTTCTACAAACATGCAACCTATGTTCCGCTAAGATGTGTCGTAGGCTCTCATACACGCAACCTGTTCTCAGCTACAATGTGACCAGTGCTCTGTGAACATGTGACCTGTGGTCTGCTAACATAAGAGCTTTACAAACTTAGTCGGACAACCGGCAACATATGAGTCATTGTTTCTATAGACGTTTTTTCTGACACCTACACATTGCCATGGTTACAAGGCTGCCCCAAAGTTAACTTCCAGTCAATGTTGCTTTATCTGTCTGATAAGTGGTTAGTTATATTGCGCTGACTACAAAAACAGTTAAAGTAAGAGTAGACTGAAGTTGAGCTCACTTTGTGCTTGCCTCAACAATTTGTTGAATAGCTCTGGTAGTGTAACCCGCTCACATTTAAGTTTAGCCCAGTAACATTTCTTTTTTTCTCCTGACAACGCAAAATAATACTGGCTAGACACCATTCTTTATGTTGTTGTTGCCATTGAAACTTGCTATCATAATTTAATTTCTGTTCTGTCCACAATGAGTATCCCCACCCTTTCTCTCTCTCTCTTTTAATTGTGCCCTCTGATTACATGGATCTGTGTGACCTTTGAAACACCCTAACAAGCGTTGTCCTCCATCTCTGTCTTTTTCTCATGGACCTGCTTGGCATCCGTCCAGAGTGAATACATCGCACCCTGTGACTGCCGTCGTGAGTTCATCTGTGGATTCAACGGCTCAGCAGGTGTGTATGGATTTCCTTCAGAGCAGAGGTAGCATCCATATATCCATAAACGGGATATCACCGTTAAATAATTAATAAATGTGCGTTGCATCAATTTAATATCCCTATAAACTGAGTCACAGTGGAATTTTGCCTGCTGTATAGTCATACATGTACAGTCACATTTGCCATTTATTAAAAACCAAGATTGTTTGTATAAAGAAGTATTGATTACAAACTGAAGGAAGGCAGATCATTCCAGTCATCTCACCTATTGTCATTCTCGTAAAAAATGAGGAAATGTCACTGGTCACTACACATATGATTCTCAGCTCGCTTTTCAAAACTTCCTTTTACATATTCTGGATGTGTGTTTGTTGGTTATAGTGAACGATTGTGTATATGTGTTTATTATTGTAGGTACAGCCATTGTCACAGAACAGCATGCTGCTTTGTGGACAGATGGGCGATATTTCCTTCAGGCCAGCCAGCAGATGGACAATAACTGGACTCTGATGAAAACGGGTACAGTTCATGTTGACATCATTTAATGATGTGTGCTTGCTTGGTCATCACATTTGTTATCGCATTGCTTTATTGCATACAAGTCAGTGTATTGCAAGAAGCCCTTTGGCCAAGGTGCTGCTTTTATAAAGCGTGCTGTATCTTTATTTTTAGACACTTCACAGTGATTATGAGTCACAGTCATTTATCTTGTCTGTATTTAGGATTGAAGGAAACACCATCACAGGAGGACTGGCTTGTCAGCGTTCTGCCAGAAAACTCCAAAGTTGGAGTTGATCCCTGGATCATTGCTGCTGGTCAGGAATTAAATATAATACATTTAATAAAAAATGTTTCAACACAAAATGTATTTATTGTATATAATGACTTTGATTATTAATAGAAATATATAATTAACCTTTATTTTTTATAATTATTATACATAAAATTATCATAAAATAAAATGAATTCAATATTATTAACACATAAATACAAGTAAAAACAAATAGTAGAGTTAAATAAAACTTTGTGTTATAATACAAAATGCATTATGTAAAGATTTGTTGTATTATGTAATATATAGCATAAAATTAATATTCATACACCACTAGATAATACGTTTTCTATGTGTTCCTGTAGCTCGTAGCTCGGTTTGAATAAAGATAGTAAATAATGTTGATTTGTGACCTCTAAACACATGAGATGCATGTTTCTGTGTGTTGTAGACCAGTGGAAGAACATGGCCAAGGCTCTGAGCAGCGCCGGTCACTCGTTGGTTGCCTTGCAGGACAACCTGATCGATGCCATCTGGGAGGACCGGCCATCCAGACCCAGCACCAAACTCATCACCCTCGGCCTCAAGTACACAGGTGAGCACATCTGACAAAAACAATCAGAACGACAGCCGTACAATTCAGTCTTTTAAGAGACCTAAAGCAAGTTGGATGGAAAGAAAATATCGAAGGCGATATCTGTAAGCATCGCAAACAAATAACTCTGGATAAATGGGGTACACTGTATTTTGCATTTTATCGAAAAGGCTATTAACTTATATGTAAATATATTGCCCATTGCTTGTCTTTTAGGTCTCACCTGGCAAGATAAAATTTTGGCTGTGAGAGGGAAAATGGCGGAAAGAAAGATTTCCTGGTTTGTGGTCACAGCCCTGGATGAGATAGCGTGTAGGTGACAGTAGCACATGATTGTGTGTGTGTGAGAGTGTGTGCGTGTGTGCTCATGTGATTTGTTTTTTGACTGGTCAAATCGCGACCCGACCCTTTTTTCCCCTCCTCTGTCCTATTGACCCCAGTTAAAGAGTGTCTGTACTCAGTTGCCATATTTAGAAGTGACAATTCAAAAAATGTTCTCCCAAATATATTAAAACCCCTTGAAACTGACCTGTGAGGCCCTTACACGTGAAATAAATGAATAAATAAACAGAAAAATATCTGAAAATCTTTTAGGTGTAAACAATAGTAATATGTTCTCTCTCTTTCGCTTCACAGGGCTTTTTAACCTGCGTGGATCAGATATCGAGTACAACCCTGTATTCTTTGCTTACGCTGTCATCGGCATGAGCAGCATAAAGTAAAACGACCTTTTACTCTGTTTTGAAAAATCTCACTGTGTTTAATGACTGTCTGAGCTCATGTCTGTTTTTGACCCGTCTACATAGACTGTTCGTGGACGTCAAGCGTTTACTGGAGCCTGCGGTCCGAGAGCATTTGCAACTGGACGGCACGAGCAAACCGGAGCTGACCGTTCAGTGTTTTCCATACGAGTCCGTCTACACAGAACTGCAGGCGGTTTGTGCCGCGCTGACGCCCAAGGAGAAGATCTGGATCTGTGATAAGGCCAGTTGTGCCCTTACACAGGTCATACCAAAGGTGAGTCTGTCAAGATTCTACATCTTAAATAACAATTTTTCTGTCTGCCGATGTCATCGAAGCCATGTGAGTGGGGCTAAATAACATTAACCAATAATTGACACTATCCAGTGAATTCCAGTCCAGGCTTGGCTTTATTTTTTATTGGATATCTAGCTTCTCTTATGTCAGATTACAAAAGTCTGTGTATTGATTTCCTCGGCTCAATACCTTCAAAGAAATATTATTTGTAGGTATTAATTGTATATGATCAATGTCCAGGTTCACAGATCCGCGATCCCATACACACCTTTTTGTCTGGCTAAAGCCGTCAAGAACCCCACAGAGATCCAGGGCATGAAGATGGCGCACGTGAGTCCACGCCGACCCCCACACGTCATTCCAGAATTGTTGCCAAATGATCTGCTTTTCCAGTTAACCACAGTTTTTTTTTTCTCACAGATAAAAGATGCCGTGGCACTATGTGAACTATTTGCCTGGCTGGAGAAAGAGGTATGTATGTAGTAAACGGAGATGTGGATTATGATTGAAGCGTATTTCACAGTTTTCATTTCGGGAAGTTTGCGGAAGCTTCTGCATTTTACGAGTAAAAAAAACAAATTAACAATGAAGAAGTTCAGAATGTACAGACTTTCTTTATTTGGTAGATTCCAAAAGGTACAGTTACAGAGATATCGGTGGCAGATAAAGCAGAAGAATTACGGAGGTAAGTGAAACTCCCTGTATTTTTGTACCACAAAACAAGTTCATTGTTTCGCACACAATGACTCAATTATGTTTTTAAAGTGTAACATAACCATCATCCTGTTGTGGGATCTTTATATTACTGTATTACTGATCCCGTGTGATAGTTGTTGTTGTGTTAGTTTGTAGTACCACCAGCAGGTGATCTGTGGAACTGCAGCCGTAGTTCAAGAAAACATTTTGTTGATCTTTTTTTTCCCCCATCTAGTCAACAGAAAGAATTTGTTGGATTGAGTTTTCCAACCATTTCCAGTGTAGGACCAAATGGGGCCATCATACACTACAGGTATAACGCAACAGTAATTGAAATACGTAATTACACCGGATGACGTTTTTTAAAGATTCTTTTCATCTAACCAGACAACTCTCTGTGTGTTGTATCTGACAGTCCTCTCCCAGAAACCAACAGGACTCTTTCTCTTAATGAGCTGTACCTTATCGACTCTGGGGCGCAGTACCTGTAAGCACACAAATACTGCAATCCTAAGACTTTTGAAACATTAGAAAACTAAGTTTTATCTTTGGTTTGTAGAGATGGCACCACAGATGTGACCCGCACGGTGCATTTCGGGAATCCGTCGGAGTATGAGAAAGTACGCAGTCTTTGCTTTATTGTCTAGGATAATTATTTTTATGGTAACACATTACAACACAGTTGTATTTGTAAACATTTGTAAACGCATTAATTAACAGTGAGCAATATAGTTTTTCAGTATTTATCGATCTTTGTTAATATCAATTTATTTATTCGTCGTTCATTGTGCATTAAATAAAAAAAATGTATTAGTAAATGCTGAAATATGACGGATGAATTAATGCTGTAGAAGTATTATTCATTGTTAGTTCATGTTAGCAAATGTGCACAAATACAACCTTGTTGTTAAGCGTTACCATTTTATTTTTGGAAATGCCGAACTCCGCCCACAATGCTCATGGTTCTGTCTTCCCAGGAATGCTTTACATATGTGCTAAAGGGACACATCGCTGTCAGTGCCGCAGTTTTTCCCAATGGAACTAAAGGTAATGTTTTGAGCTATACATCTACAGAAATGCTAAAATCTTAAGCACCGCTGTAAAGTAAATGCTACCTAAATATAGATATTAGTATGGAGATAAAGTATTTTGTTGTCTTGTGCACAGGTCACCTGTTGGATTCGTTTGCACGTGCGGCACTCTGGGAGTCTGGATTGGACTATCTTCACGGTACAGGACACGGTGTCGGGTGTTTCCTTAATGTACACGAGGGTCCTTGTGGTATTAGCTATAAAACGTTCGCAGATGAACCGCTGGAGGCCGGCATGATCGTCAGCGATGGTACAAAAACACATTCAAGTTCACTGTAGTATGTTTTATAACGGTACTAGTATTATTGTATTATTGACTGAAAAATAATTGCCATTTTTTACAGAGCCGGGGTATTATGAAGATGGATCCTTTGGGATTCGGCTGGAAAACGTGGTCCTGGTTATTCCTATAAAAACCAAAGTAATCCAGCAAACACCTTCACAACAGATTCATACTTTTGCCCATATAATTCATGTTACCACTTTCTTAATACGGTTTATTTTTTTCCACTTAATATCTTAAACAAATCAAGTAAGGGTATAATACAGTCATGTGACTCCAGTCGTAGCAGTGCTTGAAATTAAAAGCGGTCTCCAACACACGTTCACGAGCACATGGTGCACACATTAGCTGTATTAACTATTTCCTGTAGCGCAAAATGTTTTTTTCTTTGATGCTACGTGCACGCTACTATCTAGTGGTGGGTAAAACACAATGTACTACACCTGCAAGTCTAATGTTTGAAATTTCATCCTGTAGCACAGTGGTTCTCAGACTTTTTTGGCTTAAGTACCCCTTTTTATGATTTTTCAAGCCAAGTATCCCTTGACCAGACGACAACATTGTACCTTTAAATTCAGTGAAATTAGACTCAAACAGTTATTATATCTAAATTTATTTTTATGCATTTTTGTGTAGTTCTCATTTCATATAGAAAAATACTATTATCATAATTTATTGATTTTCATTATGTAATCCTAAATGTCAGTTTCTCTCACAAACCCCCTGCAATACCCCCATACCCCATTTGAGAACCACTGCTGTAGCACTTTGCAAGAAGGATGTATTTGTTAACATTAGTTAATGCATTAGCTAACACGAACTAATACTGAACAATATTTCTGCATCATTTATTAATCTGAGACCCGGTTTCACAGACAAGGTTTATTTTAAACCAGGGCCATGGCTTAGTTGGATTAGGATATTTAAGTCGCTTTTATTAAAATACTTTAGAAAGAAACATTACGTACGTGCATCTTTAGACAAAACAATGGCACTGACTTATTTCACGATATGCAATTTACATTCAGTTGAGACGGCTCCAACATTAATTTAAGTCTGGGACTAGCTTTAAGCCTTATCTATGAAACTGGGCCTATGTTTGTTAATTTCATCATTTACATCAATACATTTTAATGCAGAGTGATCTAATATAAATAAGGGTACTGTTTGGCATTAACAAGGATAAATTAAGGCTGAAAAACTATATTGCTCATTGTTAGTTAATGCATTTAATAATGTTAATGAATAGAACCTCATTGTAAAGGTTTCCATGTATCTTCTTGTCTTCTAGTATAATTACAGGAACAGAGGGAGCTTGACGTTTGAACCGCTGACTCTGGTCCCTATTCAGCTGAAGTTGATCAACACGGACCTTCTCACACAGAAAGAGGTTAGAGCAGACAAACATTTATTGAGAAAGATGTCCTGCAGTTATAAACATAAAATAAACTCGAGATAATCTTATGATAATAGAGCTGTTAAGAGTGTTCTAGTCAACTAGAACAAAATGTACTGATAAAAAGTTGCTCCTTAAGCACTACATGTGTTTATGATCTTTGATCTGCATAACCTTTAAAGCAAAGAAAGAACTGTAAAATTGTTGTTGACCATATACATTTGTCATCCCGCAGCGTGATTGGGTGAACGATTACCACACGAAATGCCGGGAAACGATTGGGGCGGAGCTAAAGCGGCAGGGCAGGATGGAGGCTCTGGATTGGCTGATGCGCGAAACTCAGCCGTTTGTGTGAAACTCTTTTTCAGCTCTTTTTCTAAAATGAAAACAGTCAACGTTGTGATGATGGCGAAGTGTTTTTTGTCATTCTCTCAGTTTTGGTCACTTTCTGCTGCTCTGTTGGAACCGTTTCACTTTCTGCATCTTTTGTAAAGCACACTCCATCGGCTCTTTTATGGTTATTAAACTGTGTAAAAGAAAGAGCGGTCTGTTGTTTTCTTCACACTTAAAGAAAAAAAAACGGGTTGATGACGTTCTAGAGCTGCAGGTAGAAAATGGGTGGGTTTAGAGTAATGCTACTCTTGGGGTCTTTGGCATAGTCCTCCAGTGTAAGTGGAGTGTGCATAGATGCTTTATGAGCCTCCATGTCGTCGTCCTCTGGTACCACAGGTATAAGGTTGCTGAAGATGTTGTAGTTATGAGAGTTGTCTTTCAGATCCTCCTGTCTTCTGAACAGTTTGCGGACACTCTGGGTTCTTTTCATGTACGTAAGGTCCACTTTAGGTACCTCACTCCGTACAGCGGTCACAAAAGCATGCTTACTCTTCCTGTTACAAAAAGACACGTACAGTTAGCTAGCTATTATGCAACAAACTTAACTTTAATTGTTACATCAATTGTGTAATATCTACATAACTGACATTCATAATATTCGATTTTATTGATTTACATTTGTTTATGAAATATTAATCAGACTGGCTGGTTGTAGTAAATGTCAACTATCTCACCTCCTGAGTTTGCAGTATGTGAAACACATGATGATTCCTGTTATTGTCAGAACACACAGTGCCACGGATAACAGTGTTATTTTGAACAACTTGTCTTCTGTGTGGGAACAAAGAGAAAACCATTGAGTGACCAGATAGTAAACAATAGTTACCTCACTTTGATAAAAACATGGTTAAGGGAGGATTTTATTAATGTAATACTAACATAAACATCAGGACAGGATAAACATCTAGTAAAGTACGAACGAACAAATACAATGGTTGTCAAAAGTGCTCCAGAACTGTTTGCTGTCATACATTATTCAAAATGTCTTCTCATGTGTTTAACAGAACAAAAAATGACTATTGGAGTGAACAGGGGGCAAGATCTGTTGGTTATAAGCATTCTTCCAAATATCTTTCTCTGTGTTCATTAGAACAAAATTTGTTATAGTGGTTTGGAACAACTCAAGGTGAGTAAATGATGACAGAATTTTCAGTTTTTTAATGTCATTCCAATCTCGTTTGAGACTTTTATCCTTGGGACACAAAATAAGATATTTTGAGAAATGTGTCGGTGTGTTTTTGTTAATAAAGTGTAAGTCAATGTGGGTCAATGTTGTTTGGTTACCAACATGCTTCAAAATATCTTCTTTGTGTCCTGCAGAACAAAGTACACAGATTTGAAATGACATGAGGGTGAATAAATGATAAAAGATTTTTCAGTTTTTGAGTAAAAAAGGTCTTCAAGATCAATTTTGGATAACTCAGTGCTGCAGGTAAATACGGTTAGTTTTCCATTTTATTAATTTCTTTATCTTCCAATGTGTACTCCAATAAACGTACATATTTAATATAGCACAGTAGACGACGTACACGCAAGCACATAAACATGACACTTACCATAAATAACTGCTTTAGTTTTTGCATCTTCTGAGTCGAGTATCATCCCATTAAGAGCCGGAGCAATCCCTGTGAAGCTCATGGTGCCAAATGTGGCCGACAAACTTCTTTGCCTAATAATAAAGGAATGAGAACATTCAGTACCAGGAGGTCATGTGACTATACCCCGCGGCCTCCTCTCTTCATTCAACTTTGGCAGTTTGAGTTCTGTAAAGATTCAGGCGAAAAACCCAGTCAAAGCCAAGTTTGAGCCGCGTACAGACATTCCATTGACTTCGTTTAAAATGCTGAGGAAACATATCTAAGCATACTTACATTTAGCATTAAAGTAAAAGATTTTTATTGCATTTAAAGCAAAAGTTTATAAGTATGAGTGCCGTGTCTGCGAGACATGTTGCAAGATTAACAAATAAACACAGATTAACCTTAGTGCTTTACTTCATGCTCTATAAACAGATTCTGTTTCTGCATTTCCCAAAACACTACACACACATGCACAAACATTGTATATCTGGATGAAACATGAATATCATGAAGAACTATGGTTATCATGTGTTAAGCTCAGGCAATCACAAAATATCTCAAATTTCTACAAAGTGCTTTCATGCAGCACTTCACTACTAATGTTCAATGCCAACACTGTAAAAAAAAACATCTTTTTAACTAAAATAAAGTTGTCAAATTGTCACTTGAATTCAAATCTTATTAAATCAACTTAAATTAAATAAGAGTCAATAATGAGTCAATTATATGTAATTTAAGTTCAAGTGACTTATAAAGCCAACTTGCTTTAAATTTTTTGTTCAAAAGCTGACATGAATGTAAGTACATTTTTGTAAAAATAAAAAAAACAACGTATGTATATTATGTACCTACATAGATTGGACAGATATACCTTCATACGTCCTTGGTAATGGAAAAGTCATCTTGAAAGTTTCACTCTGAAACTGCATAAAACAAAACACAGAACTGCCCAATTCTACTTGAATTCACCATACTAGTAACACACGCAGTCCTTAAACCAACCACAAGATGTCAGTGTTGGGCCGTTATATAGTTGTAACTCACACGAGCGTCCTGAGTCAGCCTACCAGTATTAAGGTATTTAATCTATACTTTGCAAACAAAGATGCATACACTTCCCTAATATATTCCCTACTACACATACTGTATGCATAACAGTATGTACTACATAAGTACTTGTCTGACAGTCATGTAGTACCTTATCTAATACAGTCTATGTGGTTTCAAAAGCAGGTGGTGTTTGTAAATTACACAAAGTTTCATACCTTAATCTTTTGGTTACATACTAACCTAAGAGTGAGATCAAGCACGTAATGTGTCAAGTGTCAAGACATACAAGTTAACACAGTGCACACAGAGACCCGTGCTGTTATTTATTTAGGGATGTGACATAACATGCAGTATGTAAGTACTGACATTTGAAATGGTAGTATGGTGTTGTATATTGTGCACGTTTGATTTAGGCAGTTTATTCCAGTTCGTCAGTTTTTAGAAAATAAAATATATATATATTTTTAACTTTTTGTTGTATACTGTAAGTTAATTAAATTTTATGTCTATGAGTTAAATTATAGATTTTCAGCCGCAACGACATAAGTTTAATACAATTAATATACAATATCATTTTGACATAATTAATATGAATATAACATTTTTAATTTAAAATAAATGGTATCATTATAGCCGGACGTTAACTTCGGCCCAGTTGTGTATGTCTGAAGAAACTGTCTATAGGTTTGCTATGCGTTTCCTATATTTATAGTCTATTGTAGCCTAGTATATCCTAGAAATAGTTTGACCTTAAAATATATATATCATTTTTACAATTTTATTTAACAAAAATGTTTTTTTTGGAATAGTTAGTGTTTGGCATTCATGTAATAATTATGGTTTTAATGATAAGAATCATTGACCTCTGTGCTACGAATGATTTGTAAACAATAAACTTAGTGTAAAACATTTCCCACTTATTCCAAAGTTTTAGTTGGATATTTAACTGTTGTGCTTCTATTACATAAAATATGTGTTTATATCAAAGAAAATACTCTGCTATACAAATCCTATGTCCATCTATCCATCCTTTTTCAGGCACATGTGGAATAAATTACCAACTTGTTTGGTCTCTTGCCTCAACATGGGTCATAAAAGGGGTGCTTGGATGGATTATTTGTTTAAATATCTTCATTCCGTGCCAGAGTCAATACATGTGATATATAACTGTGTGCCCAGTGCAGAAGAATTCATGGGATGTCTCCCTCTAGGAGAGTGATTGTTGGATGGTCTGGTGGGTAATTCTCTGTTATATTGGACTCAGGCATGGGTCAATGAAAGGTTTAGTGCTGATGACAAATGCCAGTTATAACAACAGATAAAGTTCTTTCTCATCATAAAGCAAAGTGCTACCACACATATACCAAGCAACACTTGTAGATTGTGCAAATTGTTTTTCAAGTTTACTGCATAGTTTACAAAAATCTCATAACATGTTGCGCTTGAAAATACTATAATGTAACCGTAATGAAATGTGGATTTCTCCCTTAGATATGATGTGAAAAATACTATTTTTTAAGGAAAAGTTGGACAAATAAATCAGAATTTTACTTGATCCTTAACTTTCTAAGACTATGGTGTCATACAAATAAAACTACTAAGTAAAAATTATTTTTTAATACTGAACATTCACTGTCTTTATTTCACTATAGTATTTTAACAAAACACACTAACCAAAGTTAAATCGATCAAATAATGACAGTTATTTCATAAAAGTTGCAACAGTAAGCAAACGCTTTTCTATAAATTATTTATGAGTTATATTTATGTATCGCCGAGCGGAGAACAACAAAGCGATATCGTAGAAAACGTTGCCACGTACCATCAAACCTTCCTATACTATATACTAAAACAATAACTTATCTCCCATCACGTTCCCACCGCTGGAACACACATCTAGCACTAGGCGTGCAGATGGCACAAGGGACGGAGGGACATGACCCCCTCAGATTCATAGTGAGCAGATCCGTCCCCCTCACTGTCCCTACGAAGGCGGACAGGTCCGCCGCTACATAATTATTTTCCCGTCCCTGCTTCAGAATCGGGTCGGTCACAGACGTTTACATTTGGTGGACAGTTTGATCATACATTGCTAGTGTTGATAGGTCGGCCATTGTTCATGATTTCAAATAAGAATCCTCCAATGGCTTTTTAGTGCAAACCATTAGCCCAAATTACGCAAAGTAACTAACTGAGATGAAATCATTTGCTGACAGCTTGGTCCCCCTAGATAAAAAATCTCAACTGCGGCCCGTCTATCACTAAACTACTGCTATATAAAAAACAGACATGGATGGATGATTATTCAGCACTATTCTGTTCTCGAGGCGGCACTGTGAATTTTCCTCTAAATCTAAAACTAGCGCATAATACATCATGGCAAAGTCTTGCATGACCCATTAAACAGACTTATGTAGTGGTTTTGTGACCCTGCTTGACCTCTACATACATACAGAAGATAAACATTGAGTATGTATAAACACATCCATATAGAAGTCACAGAGGGATTAAGCTTGACAAAAAGAAACAAACAAATGCATACTAATTCTATTCTTCTAAGAAAATATCATGAATTGACTGTAACAAACACATCATGATTGTTAAAATGTGATAAAGATGATTGTTAAAATAGCCTCTCTGTCGCCCTCTTCTGGTAATGTGTGGAATGTACAATTGCTGTGTTAAAGGGATAGTTCATCCAAATAAGAAAAATTCTCCCTTCACTCATTCATCTTCAAAATCTATATGACTTTCGTTTTTCTGTTGAACAGAAAAGAAGATATTTTGAGAAATGTCTTAGTGGTTTTGTGTCCATACAAGGAACGTCAACAGATGCCAATGCAGAAGAAAGTACGCTAAAATGACATGAGAGTGAATAAATGATGCAAGACTTCTCATTTTGGTTGAACTATCCCTTTAATGCATTCAGTCAATGGAAAGAATTATTTATCATGTCTCTCAAAGATTATCTATGTCCCATGTCATCTACAGATAATAGAGTCATATACACCGCATATAGGGCAAATTGACCTCTGTGCACATTCTCACTATGGGATGTGTACTTGCCTGGACCCGACTCGAAGCCCTGCTGGGTCAGAGCAAACCGGCCAGGCTATTTCTGCTTTCTGCTCATGCAGTTTACCAAGTGACCCGTGCACACGACGTGGGAATTAGTGGAGAGTTCAGTCCGGCCAAATGACAGCGAATAGCAGCACCCAGCAACTGTAAACCGTTCAAACAAACGCATAAAGATGTCAGACTTAAGGTTTAAAGCTTAAATGACAATGTGCAGTTTCAGGGTGCCATACCATGAACTGTTTCCAAATGTAAAGTGTGCACATCATTATTTGCTTCCTCAAATAACCACATTGTGTTTTTTTAGCTTTGAGAACCTGCCAAGCGCTAAGGTACATAGCAGCATGAAACACACGAAACGTGCTTGTGGGTCTCATGTCTGGAACTACATGCGTGTGGGTGGGTGGTTGTCGGTTTGATTATTTAATTGTTTGTGTGAAGTGCAGTGGACCGACTGCAATCGTCGCATGTTTTGTAGCGTCTTTTACAAAAGAACAGAAGACCACCCAAAACAAGCACGAAGTCAACACAAAAATTGAAACCATGTTAGAATACTCAATTTAATCAGTCATGTATATACATTCAGTAATACAGTCACAATATATATAAATTATATAGTTATGAAACATGCCTCGAATTGTTTTACTGTGCTGACAGCAGGAATCTTAAAATAAAGTGCGTTCCCCCCTTATCTGTCATATATCGCCTCGGTTCTGTATCAAAGATGAATCTTTGTATGTTCTGTCTCTTTTCTGCGCTGTTTTACACAACCTGGATGGGGGAGCCTGACAGCCCACACAAACACAGAGTCTCGACGCTCCGGCCATTCATTAGTGATGACGATTCTCGTCTGAAGCTTTTTCTTGTATAAACACAGATTCTGTCCATGTGATGAACTTTTGTGGAGTAGAGATGGATGAGACGGAAGAATGCTATAAGAAGTATAAGTTTCAGGGCATACATGACCCACCAAGGTGCTGTTGGTTTTCTGTGTGATCAGATGAATTACAGGTGAAATGTGGGTATGTAAGCAACCTACCGGAGCACCTTAGCGAGACATTCTTAAAGGGACAGTTCACTTAATTCTTTCATCATTTAGTCAACCTTTTGTCATTTCAAATCGTCATGACTTTCTATCTTCTGTAGAACACAAAAGATGATATTTTAAACAACACTAAGCCCCATTGCCTTCATTGTAGGGACACGAAACGACTGGGACATTTCTCAAAATATCTCCTTTTGTGTTCCACATATTTGATGGCACCTAAAAAATAAGGTCAGTTTTCAGAAAGCTAAAACATGGGGTTCACCCCCTCATGACATCACACAACTTTTTCTCCAGAGCACTTCCTCTGAACCAAACCCAACATCATTGTAACACAAATCAACTTCCTGCCAAGCCGACCAACTAATTCACCACACCTTACTCAATAGTCGTGACACAATCCCAACACTCAAAATAACATAATAGCTTTTCTTGGATTCAAAACATTCCCAATGGAGCACAAACTTCATATTTCTCCCGATCATTATATAGTAACGCAAACCCTGCCAACCAAGATCTACAACACGGCCAATGTAATCAGCATCACCAGGGTCATATACAAGAAGAAGTCTAAACTTTTCTTAAAGGAACAGTTCACCCCAATTCTTTTTTTTGTGATAATTTCTTCGCCCTCAAGTTGTTTCAAATCTGTTTAAAAGCGTCTTTATTCTGATAAAACACAGAAAGATGTTTGCACGAATGCTTGTAACAGTCTTTGGCCTCTATTGACTACCAACGTAGGGAAAATTGCATTATACATTTCTTTGATCTGCACATATCTATGGATATTTTGAAGAATGTAGGAAAGCAAACAGTTCTGGGAGACTTTTGGCTAATGTTGTATTTTTTCCTATTATGGTCCCTTTAAGTACAGAAAGTATTTGAACCTGCATGTCAACACAATCTTTGAAAAGTTGCCAGATCTCACATCCATCTAACATGAGAGAATGACACGTGAAATGATGCATTATGGGAGTGTGTACACAGATGAATTTCTCTGCTCTGCAATGAATAATGTCTTTGTCTGATGGCTGATAACAGACGGTCTCACCTCCACATTGGGAAATGTTCGGGTTTGCTATGTGCAACTTGCATCCTGTTTAATTGCTCAAAAAAGGGGGAACATTCTTGTTCACCTACATATAAAACAAAATATTCATGCGGTATTTTTGGTGGTGCTCCGGTCAGTGCTATGTGGTTGCTAAGGTGTTTGGTATTATTTTTTTCTTGTTACAGTGTTCTGGGTGGATGGGAGGTGATTACTAACAGGCCCAAGTCAACAGACTGCACTCTCAAGTCTCTATGAAAAATCAACCCTCTTTCATTGCCGTTTTATCTGGCAGGCAACAATTGTAAATCCGACTGCTTAGAGCAGGCAGCGTGATGCGAGGCATTATTCATGTCCCTGACACCAGCGGTTTGTGAAAATTCCTTAGCAAGCACCACAAACAATCTGACACTGTCTGTATATACAGAGAATGAATTTTATCTCTATGGCTTTGAGGTTAAACCGGCTCAATGTACCACAATTATAATCAGTGTGTTTGCAAGAAGATAAATGAAGCTGGATCAGAAATTCGAGTGGTTGGGATTACTGCGAGAAAAAAAATTGGCTATTGCCCGTGACAGCTATCTTACACTGGGTTCCCACCAAACGCGAATTAAGCGTTTTGCACGAATAAATTACATACAAAGTCAATGCAAAGACGAGCGTAGACGCAAACACGTGTCAATCGAAGGCTGTCAATATTTGTCAGATCTTACTCACGCAAAAATAACAAACTTTTCAAGCGAGAAATAAGGAGCGTTGAACGCAATTGTTCGTGTGTGGTGTGAACCCAGCATTAGGGGGTGCTACCTTAGCATCGCAATGCTAAAACTTTAAAATAAAATATTTTTTTTTTAAGTGAGAGTATCGTAGTACCGTAAGTAATGTAGCATATTAGCAATAACGTTCATTTGAACACTTACATATGCCTTTTTGCAGAGTTTCTCTCCTAAATGAATCCCTGTTTTGAAACGGACGAGATCGTTTTTAAACGGATTGGTTAAAGGATTCATTGACTGAAATATTGCCGCCACCTACTTGCCGTTTTAGTTTTACATTTAAAGTCCCAGTTAAATTAAAACTAACTATTCCTATTGTTCAAGAACTATAGCAGCATTTCTTGTAAATATCTTATTAGTGTGGGTCATTTTCTTTTTTTAAATTCATAATCTTCAATTCAAATCTGAAAATGCACGTGTGAATATTAATCTCAAATGACGCAAGTTAGACAGCTTGGGCGGAGCATCCATTAACTCCTCCCCTTCAACTGTCAGTCTGCTGCCAGTTTCATTTTAAAATGCAACGTCTGCTTTTATACATCCAAACAAATCGCAGTGAAAAACTCTGTTTTACTCGGAATGCGTCAAATAACGGAAGTAAAACGATCGCAACTTCCAGTTCACGGGGATTGTGTAAATCCTTGCATTTCCCTTTTCAGTATTTGCTACAGTAAAATTTACTAAAATGTCTAGACACGAGTGTTTTTGAGTCTTACAATAGTAAATATTAAAGTATGCTACAGTATGCTGTTGACAAAATGTTCATATGCTCTCCAACTAAGTCGCTTTGGATAAAAGCATCTGCAAAATGAATAAATGAAAATGTATTGTAAACGTATACCAATTTCTATAGTTAATACTATAAGATATTCTCGTGTACAGTATTATAAAGCTTACATTAGTTCATATAAAAAGTTTTATTAGCATCTGTGTATTAAGGAAATTTGATTTATTTTGTAGATTTACATTTTTTGTAGAACATTGTACAGCATTATGATACTACTTGTTATTGAGATACTTCAGCTGCTTTATTATCATAAGACATGTTTATGGAATTGTGAAAATCCACAATCTATAAAGCATCTGAAGAATTGGCTTATAGTCAAAGTCCATGTGAACTCGAAGTTGAGATTGAATTTACTTTAATATTGTCACATTTTTGAAGGCAAAAATCAAGTTTTATTTAGAAATTAAACTGAGCCTGCCACTCAGAGGCAGAAGCATATTTTATTCAGACATTTTTTTTAACTTAATTTCATGAATTAATTTTTCATAAAAAATCACAACAATTCACAAAAAACGTAGGGAAAATTGGGAATTGTATTTAGAAAATGTATTAAATTTAAATATTTCCGGGATGACAAAATTGAAAAGTTTTGATAGTCTTTCTTAGTATTATGATTGTATTTTTAATTAGCTTTTATTTGATACTTTTTATGTATATTATAGTTTAATTTTAGCAATTATCTTGTGTGCTCTTGTCATGTTTTATTATTTTATGCTATTTTAGTTGATTTTCTATGTTGCTATGTAAGATGGATTTATTTAAGTAAATTTTTTCCTGTTATAAAATATCATTTTAATTTAGTTTCAGTTTTTTAAATAATATTTATGCCAATTTTTCATTTGATAAAAATAAATGTTTTAAAACAGTTTTAGTTTTGTTAATCTATAAAAACCTTAAAACTCCGGCAATCCTTAAAAAAATGGTTTTAAAGGATCTAATGGAGGGCCTGGTGCATGAATCCTGTTGAGAATAAAATTAAATGACTCTTTCTGGCACTGCAATATCCATCCGTTACAAGGTCATTAATCTTAACATCTGACAGATATTTTCTCAAACTCTACGGCTTTGGAAAGGAGGTTTTACTTCTGCGGGCTGCTCAATAAGTTTTGCATTAGGGGAACAGCAGCTCAGATCCATCAGGTGGGTCTGGCACTGCTCACTGGAATCTGGGTCTGAATAAAATGTTTCTGTAAGTCTTCAGCTAAAGTACAAGAAAGACTCCATGACAATATACTGTACATGACACAGTGCAGCTAATGCTCATATCAGTAGCCTCTGCACTTCTGAATGACATACTAACATCGGCATGCATGCAAACGAGCCCGTCAAGCTACATTACTTGTCCGATGCTATCAGCAAATCTCTTACGAAGTGAGAACATGCCAGTTTTCCGACGAAATCAAAATGCGGCTCTGCGTTTGTTGACGCAAGTTGTTCTTCAGAAAAGATCAGGCAAATGGAGAATGGAAAACTGAAAGTGTGTCCAAAAAAAGCATACAAACCTTTATCAGGCTTAGGTTACTGAGGGAGTGAAGGGAAGTTTTCGGAGTATATCGAGCACTTAAAAAAGGAGAAAAATCTTTCCAGTCGCATCGAATGTTTCTATAAATGAAAGCATTAAAATGAAATGTGTCTTGCCATGATGCTAGGGTGATGCGAGTGGTTGCCATGGTGTTGCTATGTGGTTACTAGGATTGTTGCTTGGGTTTTTCTAGATTGATGCTGTGTTGCCAGGCAGTTGTTAAGATGTTCTGTGTACATTTAAAGGGTGTTCATAGGGGTTACTAGGGTAATTGCTTACTGGCTCATGTCATTTTTTTTTTGATTTTCTTTTATAATTATTGCCTTTAGTCGTAAGTCACTTGTCCATAAAGAACAATCTGAGATGTCATTGATATCTGTTGCCCAAATGAAGGACAAATCACCACTAATTTTAATACTTAAAAGGGATAGTTCACCAAAAATGAAAATTCTCCATTCACTCACTCTAATGTCATTTTAAACCTGTGTGACTTTGCACACAAAATCTGCAGAACACAAAAGAAGATATTTTTAAGAATGTTGGTTCCCAAACAACATTGGCCCCCATTAACTTGAATTGCATAGTTACAAAACCACAGAGACATTTGGCCAATTCCGGCATTATGGATGTGACATTTTGCGTTATGGACGTGACATAAAAATGCTCAAAGAATGAATTTGTTACGATTATATTGAAACATCTTTTTATATTTTACAGAACCCTTGTTGATAGATTCTAAACATCAGGAAATGTTAGTCTATGAAAGATATATATCTTTAAGAAAAGAGAAATAAACATGCGTAATGGATGTGACAAAAAAGGATACGGTTTTGAGGGGACGAAAAACTTTCTAGGATTTGTGTAAAATAAAATGCACAATCCTGAAGCAATAATACCCAATGAATGGAGAAGGGATGCCTCTTTATAGAACATGAAATAGTTACTTTATATTCATATTAATGAGTCAATTTATGAGGAATATATAGCGTAATCAATGTGACAATCCTGAAAATGGCACTTGCATGACTATGAAAAATCATTCACTAAAAATAAAGCACATGCTTTACAAATTTGAAGAGAGATCTCACATGGATATTTGATACACCGAATGATAAAATCTGTGCTACAATAGTAACAACTGCTGGTAAAAACTTATTTTTTTTGTGGTAAGGTTGACATTCTCACTTCTCAAAATAAATTATTTTGTGCTCCACATAAGAAAGAGTCATAAACAGTTTTGAATGACATAATAAATAAATAATAATAAAATATTTTTGATGAAATATTCCTTTATCCTGAATCTTTATTATAACCAACAGTATTGAGAGATGTAACTTGCTGTTTGATAGGAAACACGGTTTCAAGCTAACATTTAGATCAAGACACCCAAAGAAATGAGTAGTGGAGAACAGATGTTTTCCTGGAGTCTTGTCATCATTCTCCTTTGAGGAAATACAGATGTGAATCTTTTGATTAGCACAAATCTGAGTGATTTAACTTGACATGCATACGCTGCAGCTGTAGACCAAACCATAAGAGCAAAAAGATGTGGTCTCCGTTTTTTACGGCTATAAGGAAACTGCATAAAATATCTCACCACCTCGGAGAGAATTTGTTACCTTGGCTCCGTTTCAGGTTACGTTCAATTTTAACCCGCAACACAACTGTAAATCTGGCTATATGTCTTTATTACAAAGGCTTAATATGAGGACTTACAGGGTCGGTACATTTCGTTAAACCCTTACCTATTTAACTTTAACCCTCTGTTAAACTTCTAAGCTAAGCATGATAGATGGGTGCACTTGTTCCAATGTGTTTTATGGGAAAACTCATATGATATATTCATGTGAGAGAATGTGTGTTTGTATGTGTGTGTGGTCACATTTTCCAGGGGCTTTTACTAAAATACATATCAACACAGATATTTCTACAAACACACACACAGTTTCTCTGGGAAAGAGGTTTGGACACTCAGGGGAGTGTTGAATGTGGGGGAGAAGATGGACCAAAATGGGTTGACAACACGGGGCACATAGGAAAAATGTGCCCTCTGAAGAAGACCACAAGCCGTCAGAACACCATGTATGTAGTTTCTCCTCAAATCTTTTTTTTCTGAATACTAATGAGACCAAACCGCTCAACAAGAGAAATGGGGCACATGCCAAATTTATTATCTAGTTATGCGGGGAAAAACAAAAAAGCACATGAATGTTGTGTTTTGGATGCAGGCATCCAGAATAGAAAACTAGAAGGTCTTTTGGGTTTCCATTAGGTGTCTATAACACAACCAGCAAAACCTCTTTGTTAACTGAATCCTATTCTACTCATCTCACATCTGCATGGCATGTATACAAAGCTTATTGATGTTAAAATTGTTTTCACGGTCTGGAAAAAAAATCAAAGTATATGTAAATGATACGCATATGAAAATAGGATTTTATGACCCATTAAGAGTTTTTATTGGCCCACTCCCAATATGCAATTTATAATGATAAATATGGCTATTAAATCTATAAAGATATAATGTATGGCTATATGTCTATAATTGACGAGTATTGTTAAAGCTGCAATTTGTAACTTCTTAAAATTAAGAATAATAAAAAATCAGTCCATACATCACTCCGTTTCGCAACGGTGCAGTTACAATAATGTTTTATTATTTCAGCTGTCGGGTATCATTTTGTGGTGAGTTTTGACTTATATGACTCCAACCCACATGAAGATACATACGCGAAATACCTAGCAATAATACTTGGAAGAGTCAAAACAGATAAGAATGTATAAAGAAATACCAGGGCTGTTAAATTGATTAATTGATCAACAAAAAAAAATTGTGATTAAGTAATATTTGTGTGTGTGCCGTATTTATTTATACGAATGTATATATGCACACACAAACATGTGTATATGTAAGAAACATTAACATAAATATAAGGGCTGTCAAATGATAAATCACGATTAATCGCAACCAGAATTAAAGTTTACAATATATATATATGTGACCCTGGATCACAAAACCAGTCTTAAGTAGCACGTGAACATTTTTAGTAAAAGACAAAAATACATTGTATTGGTCAAAATCATTGATTTTTCTTTTATGCCAAAAAACATAGGGTATTAAGTAAAGATCATGTTCCATGGAGATATTTTGTCAATTTCCTTACTTAAATATATAAAAAAAATGTGTGAGTGGATTGCCTGCCACAGTCCCCCTGATTAACAACTTTAAAGCCCATTTTCTCAATATTTAGATTTTTATAAATTTTCAGACTCTTGAGTTTTAAATGGTTGTATCTCAGGCAGATATTATCCTATTCGAACAACTCACACATCAATAGAAAGTTTACAAAATAAAAAGTTATTTATTCAGCTTTCAGATTATGTAAACATCGAAAAATTTACCCATAAGACTGTTTTTGCTGTCCAGGGTCATATATATGTTAATGTGTACTGTGCATAGTAATTTTGGATTTATAAACACAAAAACATACACATAAATATCTATATATTAAGATCATATTTATATTTACCAATAAATTAAATTTAATAAACATTTATGTGTTTATAAAATACAAAATTACACAGTACACTGACATATTATGTTGACACAAACTTTAATCTGGATGCGATTAATCCTAATTATTCATTTTGACTGCTTACAAATAAACAAATAAATACATACATTTACATTACATTTATGCATTTGGAAGACGCTTTTACTCAAAACGACTTATATTGAATTATCCTTTACATTTATACATAGGTATGTGCATCCCGTGTGTTCAAACCCACAACCTTGCGTTGTTAATGCTCTTATGTCAATGTTAATGTCAATGCTCTTACCGCTGAGCTGCAGGAAAGCTACATACATTTATATTTTATACATTTACATATAATTTCTATTATGTATAAATATATATTGCCCATACATCTTAAATATATACATGTAAGTTTGTGTATTCATACATTCTTATAAATATACACAGCACATATATTAAACACAAACATTTATTTTGGGATCACGATTTATCCATTTCACAGCTCTAAAAAGGTATAAAATGGAAATCCTGAATCCTCTTTCATGTTCCTAACATTCAGCGACACTTCAAAAATGCTGTCTGTGAAATCTCAACACATGCTTTTACGTATAAAAGAGGTGAACTGCTTATTTTGCTTCACCGGCAAAACCACCATCACCAAACGAGCAGTATTTTAGCCTGCAAACTCATACTGAGTAACAGTAAGATGGGTTGTTAAAGCAGTACGCTCCACGAACAAAAGAATTCAATCCAAATCCGCTTGTGTTATACATCAGAGAGATTTTCTCAAATGGCCGCTTCGATCTCACGTTTCTCTTTTTTCCATTGACTATTAATTGGACGTTCCTGAAGGAGCCAGCAGGCGAGTATCGCCGATCCTGCCAACTTAAACAGTGAAACAACATACACTATAGTTAACAGTATGATCATCCAAGCGTGAAGGACCAGAGAGAGGAAAAGAGCTAAACTGTGTCCCAGGAGAGGGGTATGGTGTGAGCTTGGATCAACGATACCTCTGCTGGCTACAGATGGGAGAAAGGGCCTGTCCGTCTACTCTAGAGAACGTGATCGTTCCTGGTCAAACCTGTCAACATTCGATGCTTCAATCCGGGGTTCTGGGATCCTGCTGTTTTAACTGGCATCGCTCAGAGACGGATAGAAAACAACTGTGCGTGTCGATTCGGACCTAAATTGCAAAATCAAGACACGACTGGACTCCCGTATGTGTGGTTTACAAAATGGGGAGCCCTGATGACCGGAGGTGTTGTGGGCCGGTTGTCAGTTTGAAAATGTTTCCTGGGGCAGGAAGAACCACATTTACTCAAATAAGCAAAATACCTGTGATGGTCAGTTAGTTGTGAGCAGGAACTGTAACAGTTCCCTTTGAGAGGTTCGGATGGAGAACACGAGTATAGGTTTTACATTGTGTTCAATGATTAGATTCCTGACAGGAAGACCTTGGAGTTCTTGCTGGAGACTTGTTTATAATGGTTTGGCATTGGTCTGGCTAGTGGTCCCATGGTGAAGCTGGTTTACCGAGATTGACTGGATTAAATAAGCATCCCATGTTGGAGCCAAGCAACCAAAAGCCCAACATACAGTACTGTATATGCACCTGACCATCGATATTGCTCGTTATATAGACTCGTGAAATGAAAACATGGCTGTTTTTGATTTGACGAAAAGCAGGATTTGAACACTGTTTGACAGATGCAGATTCTCAAGAAAGCAAGTTCAGTTCTCCACACCCTGAACATCTGATTCTCACAAAGAGAAATGCTGATAGGTTGAATGAACACTGAACTTGAGTCAAAGCCATGTGTACATGAGTCAGACCCTTGATGATCCCTTCTGGACAACTCACAAAGCCGCCTCATGATCTGAGGTCAAAAGAATTCCACAAGACGACAGTAATTCCCACAGCCTCTGTTCAACTTTTAAAAGATTTGCATTGTTTAAGTAAATAAGTTAAGTGTAAATGTTAAAAATGTGAAATCGGAGATATATGACCACTAGTTCCTCAAAGTACATCTTTATGTTCATGTAAAGTCGACACAATATCCGTTTCTACGCCGAGGTTATCGTGGTCAATTGAATCAATATTGTGACAATATTATCACAATATCTGCCAAGTAAGGGAGGAAGGATTTTAATGCGAAGTGCCATGGTCATTTCCCAAGCTGTTATTGATGTTTGCAGTGCGATTTCTGATCAAAGAATTGAAAATGAGTTCATTGCAAATGTTGATCAAACTGACTGGAACGACTAGTGCAATAAGCGGTTTTAAGGCACACCTTCCAGCCTATCAGAATCGAGTATTCAAACAGACCATGGTATAAATCAAATATATTCAGTCGAATTTGGCTTTATTTTTGTTTATTTTGTGTTTTCTTTCTTTTTAGGTCGATAACACTCTAAAGGCTTTGTGTAAACATTGTGGCAATCATGATTATTGTCAACACCCCTATTTTTATGGTCCTTTATGGATATCAAGCCAGTTTCCAGGATACTGTTTTAAAGGAAAAGTTCACCCAAAAATGAAAATTCTGTCATTATTTACTCATCCTCTTGTCATTTTAAACCTGTATGATTTACTTTCTTCGGCAGAACACAAAAGAAGATATTTTGAAGAATGTTGTGAAACCAAACAGCAACAGTACCTATTCACTTTCATTGGTTTTGTGTCCATACGATAGAAGTGAGTGGGTACCGTTGCTGTTCGGTTACCATATTTTAAAAATATCTTCTGTTGTGTTCTGCATTGTAAAATATAATTATGTAATACATCTGACGATTCAACATTTATTGTAAATGTAAAAAAAAAATACACATTACAATACAAGTATTTACTGGTTAGAAAGCTCTGCTTTAACAAAAAGGTCCTTAAACAAAGCTTTGACATGAAAAAGAGCATCAAAGTCATTCTGGACACTGATAAGAGAATCTGTTTTCATTGCAAAATGAAAAAACCAAAATGCGGAAACCACCTAAGTAACAACGCAAGATACTGTCAGTATCCCATGAACAATAAAGAAATTGTCCGTATCTGAGTTAAGTGTATTAATTTACAATACGATTTATAGTCAAAAATGTCTATAGACAGTATTTTCATATCAGATGTGATTTTAGTAAACAACAGTTCAACTGTAGTTGACTTGTTTTGTTTTCATTAGTCAATTTATCAGAACAGCACATCAACTGAGTGCCTGAATTTCTTCTCAATTATGAGATGTTTACGTGCCGACAAGAGTGTGAACAGTCAGTGGTGAAATACCTTCACAGATGTCTAGATGTGCCTGACAGAAGCCGTATTGTGCGATTTGTACATCTGGAGTTGCGCAAAACAGATCTCTGCCTGCTCGCCCTTATCTTAAACCACCCAGATCACTGCATACGGACACGGCTGAGCGACCGCTGGCAATCCCATAATTCTCTCTGTTCCTTAACACCGAACAGAGAAAAGAAAGCACGTTCTATGGTAAAGTAACTGTGATTACCACACATTTACCATGGTAACTGAAACACATCAAACGTCCATCTGCAGGAGTCGTCTGTGTTGGCCAGAGCTACTGTTGAGCGTGAAAAGGATGACCACAATAAATACAGTTTTGTTTAAGTTCGACTAGAGTATTCATGATCTCAAAGTAAGACTGGCCAAGGTCAACAAACAATGACAATGAAATATAATTTGGAAACATCGTTGCCTTTGTTTAAGCCGTTTCCACACCCAAAATTCCTGGGGGTCCACCGCACCTTACAGCAAAGAAGGGTTAAAAGCAATCAATTATACATTTTTGACAGTAATTGTTAGTGAACTTGGAACATGTCGAAATGTTTCTGGTTTCTGCTCTATGGGGGTCAAATAGCGTCCAAAATCACAGCCTGTCTTGTTTCGGCGGATCGCGAGTTCCTTTGCAAATCCCAAATAAACCGAATCATCGGACCTGAGTGGGCGACGCTGACAACTATTTAGCTAAGAAATACAGTCGTGTTGAGAAGAGGAAACGAGCGGGGCCATAAAGCTGCTCTTATTGCAGTCTGGGAGTATTAGTTTTAAACATCAGTGCTGCCATTTTAAACCCAATGATGTGATGTCAGAGTAATAGAAAGCATCTGAACTCTTCACTGCGTTCACACTTAGGGAAACTACTTGAACTCATGACCTGTAAGCTACGCAGAGGAACAGGAGACGGCCAAGGGCGGCCTGATAGGAATAACGTCACTATCAGGTGTAGATCGTCAAAGTACGACCAAGCTATTATAATCAGAGACGGAGCTGTCGTGATTGCCATTTTGCGTGAAATAGGAAAAGAAAATGTTTAAAGTGCATGTTTGTTCCCAGTCGTTGAATGTACGAAAACACATTCTTGGTAGATGGAAAAACGAATCGATGCCAAAGATGAATTACTTGAAAAATTCGGATCCAAGCTAAATTAACAAACTACAAATGCACTTTTTCTTCTGTATGTTAATATCGCAAACTGCAGTTTGTATTTGTAGACAGAAGGAATTTAAAAATATAATACTGATAAGTGTACATCAGTCGCGATTTCTTTAAGACTGCAAGGGAAGCTCAGCTTCCCCTATAATTGTCAAAAAATGAATGGTCAAATATATGTACTATTATGTTAACATTTTATTGACTAAAAATGCGTTAAACACGTTCATCTCGAACGAAAACAATTTCGTTCAGAATCAGGTACTTAGGTCGGCTGACTCGATTTCCTTCTCATTCATTCCCGTAGCGTACAGTGCATTACTCTGTTGAAGCCCAGCGTCCATTGACTTCAATGGGGCTGCTTTAAACAGTTTTTTTCACTTTCGAACAGTAGTGTATATTCTGATATCGCTTTTTATAACATTTGTGTATGTAACACACAAAAATGCATTTAATCTCATATCAAGAAAGGAGGAAACCAAAAGAAATGGAGATTAGAGGATGTGTCTTAAAGGACGAGATACGCAAGTCAGAAATGTGATGTGGCAGAAAGATCTACTGGCAGCTTTTAGAGACAGCTGAGGATCAGGCATGACTTACCTCTTTATACAATCTCCTAATCTTCTGAGGTGACCTTCTGAGTGCCTGGGGAGAAAAGGTCAGAGACAAACCATAAACAATAGCTGTAAATACTGCTTTCACTGTCACATGATCTACCGTTTCTCTATTTCTGGTAATTTAACTTCAGTTAAGAGTGAAGTCTTACTAAACTGCAGTTTTGGGACAAAAGAGTGAGAAATGGATCTGCTCTTTGCATGGTTTCTTTGGATATTTAATTTGTATTTCTTGTTTATAAAAAAAACGTTTATAATTTCTTGAATAATCAAAAAATAATCATATTACAATTAACCCGAAATATTGCATAAATAGACCTGTCTAGAGCGATTATTGCTATCGGAAAGTCTGCGGTTATGTTTCATGCGCTGTTTGTTCGTGAAGCACAGCTCTGTGATCGGTAGAAAATGCTGCTCAATCTAAAAGCAGTGCGAGTTTGAGGTGCTTTTAACCTGCATTTGAACAAACAACACAAAACCTCAGAATATTTAATTTTTTTATCGTCATGAAAATACCTAAGGAGGCTTAAAGAACAGTGATAGAGCGATGTTCATAGGCATTTCCTGGAACTACGAGCGTTATGATACTTCTTCTGCAGCGTTTATTTGGAGTTTCGGCCCAAGAGCGCCCTCTGGCTTTCAGATACAGCAGGTTTTTACCGTCCTTCACTAACAAAGTGCGCCAAAAAAAACAAATGGCAGACAACCGCCAAATTGTGAGCGGTTTATTTTCGATTTATTGTTCAACCCTAATGTAATTGTTATCTATAGTACCATAACATAAATATTCAATATATTTCATAATATTCCAGTTTTCTATTATATATTTTTTCTTATTTCTGAACTATTTATTTCTTCTTTCTACTTTGGAAATGAAAGTTAATTACAGTAAATTAAACAACAGATATATACAGCTGACACAAACAGTTTCCAATCCTTGCAAAAACTTTATTTATAAATTAAAGTAATAGTTAGTCAAACATGTCACACTTATATCATTTCAAACTTTTATGAATTTCTTTCCCCTGCTGAACACAACAGAAAAAAATCATTGACCCCCGTTGACTTCCATTGCATGGAGTAAAAACCACTAAGACATTTCTCAAGATATCTTCTTTTGTGAAGAAAGTCATATACAGGTTTTAAATAACACGAGTGTCAACGAACAACGACATAATTTTTATTTTTGGCTCAACTATCACTTTTAGATTCAATCGTCCATCATTTGCACAACTTACATGAGTCGGTGGTTCAATCTTTACCAGTTAAAGGTCAACATTAAAAGCACCATGCTTTTTTCAAAGGTCCAGCTTCACGTCTATTGAAATACTGTATGTCTATAGTTGATGTGATGAACTACACCTGTGCTTTCTCTGCCATGACACCTGTGTGAACTTGAGGGGGAAGCAAGCGCTATATAAACAGAGACCAGAGACCAGCAGCTCCATTACTTCATGCGTGAAAATCTCCACAGCGCATCTCGCTGGTAACAAACATCCAGAAACTTGTTTTCTTTCGTAACCCATAATCACTGACTGAGGCTTTCATTTCACGGTTTAATATTTCTAAATTGCTTGAAATTTTCTACCATAATTGTTCCCATCATTCACATAGACATAGATGAGCGCCATATGATGACATTGTTTTCGACCTGCTGCCAAGTGAAACTTTAAGCCTATTAATTTCCCTTTTTTATATAGATCCTAAAGCAGGCCCGCAGACAAAGCACATTTTCTGGTGGCTAATAGAGAGGAAATGAGTCTGGCTGTTAAACACAGACCCATACAGTGAAGGATTATTCTCAAATAAACCGCACTCTTATCACACTATCTACAGGGAGTGAGTTTAAGGGATAAAATGTGTAGTTTTCACACAGCCATCTGTTAACATCTTAAAGTGCACAAACATCAGTAAACCTCACATAGTCTTCTGTATGGGTATCATGTTCTCTGACCGTATGCCGGCGGCTGAAGCTAATAAACAAACCAGAGGAGGCAGATGGGGTTAAAGCCACTCACCACCGCTGAGAGAAAACATACTTCACTCAATCAGCTCACAAAACCACAACACAGTCACGCCCACAGGAATGAGAGATAGGGAGACATGCGTCAGACACTCACACCGCAATAAAATTTAGCTGTTTGCTATACTGTTGTTACAGATTTATGAGAGATGTAGTGATGTGTGTGACAGCTGTTTATTTCTTTTATTATTATTCTTTTCAATATTTCGCTTCTTTTTTATGTTTATTGACAGGGCAATTTGGTCATATTTTTGGGGTATTTTGAATGATTCAAATGTAGTAATTTAATAAAAAAATATACATAAATCAAAAATCATAATAATAGGGTTGTGAAAATATTACAAAAAATTATAATTAATCTTTTTTGCTATTTAACCGTTTTACATAAAGTGACAGTTCACCCATTTGTCACTTCAAACCTGTTTGATTTTCTCCCCTCCGCAGAACACAAAAGAAGATATCTTCAAGAAATTTGGTAACCCGCACCCATTCACTGTGTCTGAATAATAGAAGTGAATGGGTGCTGGCACTGGACGGTTTCCAGCTTTCTTCAAAATATCTTCTTTTGTGTTCTGCAAAAGAAAGTATAAATGATGAGCGAATTTTCTTTTTGGATAAACTATCCCTTTAATTCAAATGAATTTCAGAAAATAAACACTTAAATCATAGGCAACTAAGAGATTTCAAATTCATTTTTTGCTTTTATTATCATAATTAATTTTGTCTTTGTCTTATAAGTGTATCCTAAAATAAATTATACAATTAAATAAATGTAAATATAAATATAAATAAATAAAAAATGATGATATAAAACGTAATATCAATCTTTTACATTCATATTGTTAAAATTGTTATTTGATCATTTATCCGTTCATTTTAAATTGCGAATCATTGTAATAATAGCCTTTTAAAAAGATAATAGCGATGCAATTTTTTTTTTTTTAATGTTGTTAAAAGGGAACAAATACACAAGATTTGCAAAACAATGTTACGATTTGTGTCCATGTAATGAAATCCCAATGTGTGATTTAACTCTCTCAGGTCAAGGAAAGTGATATTATTAAGAGACTGGACAATGTTTCTGTCTTCAGTACTTGAACAGTGTGTGAGACATACTTATCTCTTTTGGCAGTTTTTCTAGAAATTTCAAACAGCTTTGACACAAAATAACATTTTGTACTTTATCATTTGTTATTGTGGCTATAAATTCCGCAACATATAAACATACGAGTATGTTTGTCTTAAAATAATATATTAACAGTCCACATAACAAGGTTGAGTGATTCTATGCTAACTATTACAAACTAAAAAATGTCAATGTGCACGTGAGATTTGAATTTGTAATGGTGCAAAATATGGAAGTATTTTATTATTTTGCCATCAATTTATATATTGCATATAGAGAATAAATAGGTGGAATACAATGTTTTGTTTTTTGGCCATTGCTCAGACATATGCAATATTAATTACAAATCAAAATTGTATTTGCGCGTGAAAAACACACGTCTATATTAAAACATTATATATTGACAGTGCATTATAATTTTCTTTCCCTTTCTAATCCTAATGCTACCGGTCTACTTTTTTTTCTGACCAACCGGCTCTTTATAAATCTCCATTAGAAGTGTAACAATATAAAGGAGGACAGTTTCTCTCTTCAGCCCTACAAACAGTTTTCAGTCCATGTTCTGAAGGTCTTCCTTGATGTTACTGGCTGTTTTCCAAAACTGCAGCTTTTGAGTCGCATTTTATACGATGCATGCTCCGCGCTTCAAGATAAACACTTCTAATCTATACAACAAGTCGGAATCAGTGTTTGTGGTTAAAGAGAAAACTAAATACTTCCTTCCCACGCCGGGGAGGATTCATCAAAGTTCATTAGTCATTTGAAGTAAGTGTGCACTAACAGATGTGTGAAGCTTGCCCGCCTGTAAATCATGACGGCAAACTCCGCCGAGCTCTAAATCACAAAACAAGTGACAGAAGTTGTGGGATAGAGCCATTTAATAACATGCAAAACCGCGATGTCAGACACTGAGAGCTCTGTATAGAGGAATTATGATGTGATCTTAAAAAAACGACCGTGGACTGTGAGGATGAGCGTTCATGGGGCATCAAACGCTGTCTTTTGTGAGGCTAATGGAAATTTGACCTTAGCCCTTTAACATTCCACTGCAATACAGCAGTGAATATGTGTCCCACAATGCATTGCATTTCTAACGTGATGAACCGCATCATCAGACAATATTTTTAACATCTTCATTCTTCTACAAAATTTCCACATGAAACCTAAAAAAAACACTGTGTTTTAGCCAGGAGCTAAAATAGGTACTACAACACTATGACGCAAAAACTTGGAAATGTTTCAAGCAGACAGAACATCTGCAATCATTCCCAGTCAAACGTAAAGCTGAGATTGAATTTCAGGCGATAACAAAACTGCGATTTTGAATGCTCCTACAGCCGTCACAATGTGCACAAAACCAAATAAAACAATAAAACAGAGCTACATTGTTGTTCACAAAATATTTGTAACATGTTTCACGACCTCTTCTTATGAACATCTCATAAGCCCAACAGCACAAAGCTCTTATGTTAAGTAGCGATGATGTCATGATGTCTGCAGGGCTTCTTTCTAAATCTCAGAATGACTTCTAATGGGCAGGGTCATTTCATTTGATTGACAGCCCATGGGATCTCCCTCAGAACATCAATTTGAAGGATTTCATGATTATGAAAAGCCTCTTGAAAGCCTCTCTGGGTGAGCCGCATATTGCTCCATGCTCAACATGAACAGTGATTGAACTATAAACATCAGAAATGTTAAACCCATGACAATTCAGGAACTCAAAGATCACCGCTACAAAGTCAAATGTTGCCCGAGAGCTCTGAATCTGGTCTTCGAAGGTTAGACATTTTGCCCAGACCGGGGGAAAACTGTCACTCAACGTTACATGAACCAAAAACAAAAATGGGCAGCGATACTTGCATATCTCAATTACATGAGCCGAAGAATGTGAATTTTTCCAGCGTGGACCCTCCTGGAACAGTCAAACAAAAAACAAAAGCGGCCCCTAATTACCCTTTCTATCTGATGCCCAACATCAAAAACTGTACCAATATGACCCTCTGGATTGATGAATGAGGGTTTCATTCTAAAAAACACACAGACATACTCCCTCCCCGTGCCATATCGGCCGTATGATCGCGATAACATCTCCATTAAGCTCCTACTGATGAAATACTCCCTGTTTTTCATTCCTGCGATGAGGACAAATGCCAGTCGCAGATGTTAAACTCAAAGCTACGAAAAACAGAACGGTGTAGAAAGTGCTGGACGTCTAACTACATAATATAAACACGTCTGAAGTGAATACGTGTCCTCGTGTCGGAATGCAGAGATTCTCACAGGAGAGGAAAATAACGAATGAGACGTCTTCAGTTTCTCTATTAGCAACGAGAGAAAACGGAGAGCAAAGAGACGCTTTCTAGGTCTCTCAGATTTTTTTCTCTCGGCTGAGGAAAAATAACAGTGTATCTATATTAAATCTTGAGAAGATCTTAGTAAAATATAAAGATTAAATCCATTACTAAAGTGATTAGGTTTGCAAAAAATACGATAAAAAAATCTGATTTCAGTATGAAACATTCATATCAACACAATCTCAGAAATTTGTAACTATTTTACGAGTTCGCTAATTTCGTACAATCTTATTCGTACGTTTTAGTATGTTCCAAAATGGCGCCAGTGACGCTAAGTTTAACTATTTTATGAAATCGCTCATTTGTATGAATTTGTATAATCTTATTCGTACGTTTCACATTGGGACCAATGAAGTTAGGTTTAACTATTTTATGAGATGGCTATTGTGTAGGAATTCGTGCAATCTTATTCGTACAATTTAGTATGATTCACATTAGAAGAAGTGACGAAAGTTTTAGGGGTGGGGTTAGGGGAGGGCCTTCACTTCAATATTGCTTTTTTCTAATAATTGTACATTTTTCGGTTGATTCAGATCGTACGAATTCATTTAAATTAGCCACCTCGTAAATAGTTACCTATTCCCTTAAGATCGTGTTGTTTACATTCATTTTATCGTCCTGTTTTCAACACCTTTAGATCTTTTGTCTCATGTGTCTTTATTTCTAAAGATTAGCAGAACAAAAATATGGATAAATAAATACAACAGATAAAACTAAACTTAACAACTAACAATAAAAGTTATTGAGCAATAAAACACAGCTTTGAGCAATAAAAAAATTATCTGCGTTTTTTATGCCCTCAAATCTAGTGAGAAAGTTTGACGGGCCATAACGTCCCCTATGTTTCACAGTTCGATGCCTCCAAATGCTTTTCATGTTGCCGAATGAATCGAAAGAAGAGATTAATTGGTTCGCATTTAAAGCTCGCCTGAGACTGCACCACTGCGTTTACACAAACAAACATTTATGTGGGAAAGCCAAACTCAGCCTCTGATGCCCGACCAGCGGCTGTCAAGCAAAACCGGGCCGGCCCACAAAGCAGTGCAACAATGCGTGTAAACAAACAATCGGCGCCACGTTCTGCATTTTCTTCCATCGCACATGCGCGCACAAACGGTGCCTCTCCACGTTCTGGATCAATGGAGTCTGACACGTACCGCACAGGATAAACAGGAATGGAATCCGCAAGACAGCTTAAACTCTCGTTTTCTGGGATGAGGGTGGGGGGGTTGTAAAGCCGTCTTGCTAAAAAGGTGTCTTTTTACCTTCAGAGGTGGAAAAAACACATGCTGACCGGCTCCACACATTCCTAAGGGGTTTAAATGACATTTTATGGGGAACGCACAGGCCCAAAGATCATCAGGAGTTTATGAGCAACAATAAACAACTATAAAGTTAAGCCTGAGCTACGGAAGCCTGCGACACACGTCCTGTCTTTGAAGATTAGAGCTTTGGCCTTTTTAAACTCTCTTTGACTGTTCCTCTCAACATCTCTCAATTGCTGAGACCAAAGATCTGCGATGGCAGGTTTAATGCTGGCGGACAATGGTTGTTCTGATCTCCATTCGTGTTATAAATCAGGAAGCTTAAATGTCAACTTTGACCATAGAAAGAACAAGAATATTGAGGATTACCCTGTAAAACAATCATTTAAAATAGATTAACTAATGCCATTTAAAACTTCCTAACTGAGTTATTACTGTTTTTAGTTTTTTGTGTAGTTTTAATAACATTTTAAAATAACTCTTTTAAAATAAAAAAGCTTTTTATGTTTTTAGCTTTTGTGGTAATTTTAATGAAATGTTGAGTTCCCATGTAAATATATATATATATAAGTTAAGTTCAAACCAATATGACTTTCTTTCTTCTACAAAACCTTACAAGATATTTTGAAGTGTTGGTAACAGAAAACTGTTGGTCTCCATTGACTTGTATTAGTTTTGTTACAAACAATAAAATAAAAGATTTATTTTAAGCACCAAGAGCATCGGCAAACGTACCGTTTGGCATTCAGCACACAAAATGATATTCCCGGCCCCAAACTCATTCCATTGGTTGAGCCAAACCAGAGATGGGCAGCACTAGTCCAGTCAAGTCCGGATCACAGAAGGGCATATTGAAA
The DNA here is from genome assembly GCA_008369825.1 of Triplophysa tibetana. NCBI lineage: Eukaryota > Metazoa > Chordata > Actinopteri > Cypriniformes > Nemacheilidae > Triplophysa > Triplophysa tibetana. The sequence goes on along the minus strand of CM017906.1, from coordinate 15,104,318 downwards.
GTGCACAGTGATGCCTGGCTTTAATTTGATAAACATTTGGCAAAATACAGTGCATAATGTGCAGCAACAACAATATTATCATACTACACGGCGTGATGCAACGTGGCAAAAGAAACCGTCTCTTTTTGTTGCGTCTCTTCGTGCTGCATCCAGTGGGCATAGAAATTATGTTTATAATGGGTTCTAGTGTTGTATCCGTCCTCATTTTTTCCAGTACTTGAATTGATATATAATAAAAAATGCACATCCCTATGCCAAACAGCAATGTTTGAAAGAGTCACAATTTTACATCAGGAGAGTCAAAATATACCAATTTCTTCTAATGTTGTGCGTTTAAAAAAAAAAGTCCAAAGAGCTCTAATACATAGATTATGTTTGACAGGTCACACATGCATCCAACATGCCGGTGTGTGTCATACAAACCTAAGGTTTACTCTCGCCGACCTCTGCCTTAAAAGTCATCAGAGCAAACACACTCATATCTGGACCTTTAGCACCACCCAGGGAGGAGATGACGGTCTGAGCTCACCGAGCAGAACCAGGTCTGCCCTTCACACCAAAGAAACAGGTCAGAAACAACCCGCCTGCAGCTGCACTTTTAAAAACGTTGGCAGTGATGTATGCTTGAAGCAACAAAGTATGGTTATAGATCAGATTGAGGGATCGAGTGGCAGGGCATAGACGCCTGCAGAGACGAGCTGAGGGTGGTTCCTTAAGAGCCGCTATGAGATGACTGAGACTATAATGTTTTGTGTATTTGTTTATGCAGGTCACAGTGGGAAGGTTAAGATCCGCTGGGCTCCAATCATCTCAGGTTTGTTCAAGTTCAAATCCATCTTCAGTCGAAATGTTTATACAGGAGTGTTTTTTTTGCCTGAACAAAATGAAATATTCATGGACCATGGCAAAACGCAAAACGGAAAAGTTGCCGCACAAATTATTTTTCATGTATTTCAAACTTTGACAGTCAATGTAAATCTGAAGATAAAATAAATGATAAACAACTTTGCATAGACTCTTAGATCCATAGATTCTTTAATAAGCGGATGCAAGATATCGCTGCTTTCCTTTTAAAACCTTGTGTCTCCATATTTTATCATGTTTATTTTTTGTCATGAATCATAACTATCAGTCACTCTTTATGTTTGTCAATGGGTTTGCAAATATCTAACCAATAAAAATTATTAAAAAGTCCTTGTCAACTTTGACAACATAGTTTTTTATCATTTAAAAAGTGTTTTTCCCCTACTCCTGAAAAAGGTCAATCTGGACATCCAAGGTTTAAGAAGGATAGCAACGATAACCATGTTTAAAAAGTATGGCCATATTTGCCAAATTAGCGCTTGCATGTACGTTTTGCTTTTAGTTTTGCAAAATAAGCTCAAAATATTCATATTAACTGATATTTATTTATTAATAGAAAAGCATTCTTCATCTGTATTTAGCTAAGGAAAGGAAATCCTAAACCTATATAGTGCGCATGGGATGGTGTGTGTGGGTAAGTAAATTATGGAAGAACTAATATGTTTAAGTGAACTAGCCCTTAAAGCACGAGTCCTCGATTTTGTTTTCGGTTCTGTTTATTATCTCTGTGTTAAACACTCGCAAAAACACAGCTCTCCCTCTGTTCAACAGTTTTTTAGAGCAGAGGCCCTTTACATAATTGAGCTTTAACAGAAAAATTGTTGTGTAGTGGACGAACACTCAGGGTTATTATTTAACCAGCTGTGAAAATATGACTCAGATTTCACTATGCGAAGGAAATATATTCATTACATGTTCACAATCTCTGCCAAAAAGTGATCAGATCTCTTACGGTTGATCGGTCCATTAACCGTTGTGTTGACAGCTTCTCACTATGTATTGAATAGATTTAGATTAGAAACACTGAGGTGCCACATCATCAGTTTCAATCTATACAATGTTAGCATCATATCACGAAAATTAGGTGAAAATCCTCATTTTAACATATAAGCAATACAACCTAATGCTATTCTCAAAGGAACACGCTCAACTCACCTCAAAATGTGTCACAATCTCAATGCTTGTTATTGTTACACAATAATGATGTTCATTCATTCTTATGATGTCTTCACCCTGTTGTGATCTCGAGTGATTGAGGATTCAGGAATACATTCATATGTCTACACGTAAACTTTGACATAAACAGAGAAGATAAGTTCTCACTCTCGCCGGCCTCCATCCACCACATGACAAATCTAAGACAAGCACAGGAGTCGATGAAAGTTTGAAGTCGCCGGTAAACAGCCCAATCGGCAGCTGAGCCCTCGATAAGCAGCTCACTGCCCTGAGGGCCAGAGATTGACCCTAGAAGAGCAGTTGTAACTCAGGCTAAGAGGCTTTTTTGGAAGGGTGGATAGTTGGATATAAGCTACTGGACAAAGGCTACACGTGCGCACACACACAGGGTGAACTGTCGTGATCGCAACCCTTAATTATAGTTTTTAGTCTGTCAGCGAGGAAACGCAGATCTCAGGGTGAGCTACAAAAGTTTGACCTGCCTTAAAGAGATAGTTCACAAAAAAAGTCATCATTTACTACAGTAATCTTAATGAAACATTAAAACTAGTAAAAGCGAACTTTTAGTTCTACTTTTGGTTTGTTTTTTACCAAAACCTAAAGTGGATAGACACAAAGCAGCTTTATGAAATATTTTGTGGTGTTCACAACAAACACTGAAAAACTGCAATTTAACAAAATGCTACTGTTTTTTCACAAAATGTATTATGTAAAAACGGTAATTTCAGGTAAAATGTAAAAAATCCTGTAAATTTACAAATTTTACATGGATTATGTAAATAACAAATGTTACTCTTTTTTTATGTTTTAAGAGATTTTGCAGGTATTTTTGAAATACGGTGAAAAAAACATCCAATTACACAAAAAGTTTGCAAATGTTAAGAAAAATGTGAAAAATATGTTCTTTTATGTGAAAAAGCTGCCGGAAAATGTTCCGGCTTGAGCCAGTTCACTGCCTTAAGATTTTAAGTACAAGCAAACTGCTTTACAAGTTATTTCAACGTAATATTTTACATTTTGATAAGTGGTTTAGATGTTGATGTAACTATTAAAAACAAGTTGAAATTGCTTAACATTGATACGTTGAAGTAAAACAGTAAATTAAAATGACTGGTAAAACCAATTTGTTTGTAGTATATAAAAATTGAAAATATGTTTTCATTGCATAATATTATGGTCATATTTATTCAGCATCCAATCGACTGAACATACAAGTATGCAATTGAATTGGATACAATAATTCAGATCTCAAGCGAAAGGAATCCATACTACTACATGATTTCATTTATTTTTCAGACTCGACATAAAAATGCATTTTAAGTAGAAGACAGCTGTAATGTTATGTTAGATCATAACATGGAACATTGGTTACCTAACAGCCCAAATTATCAGTGCTTGGTTTCTCAAATTTACCCATAATCCTCTGTTGTTGTAAAAGTATTTTTATGAGAGGAAGTTATAATCCACTCAATTAGTTCAGCAGATGTGGTGTATTTCCTAAAGTTCTTGTTTTGCAGATAATTTTCCAAATGTAGGTGTGCCGAGTGTTTCGTGTGCCGATTGTTTCGTGTGTGGGACAAAGAGAAACAAGTTAGATTAATGGACGCCATCTTGTAGCCGCCTCTAAGGAAATCTGTAACATGTTACGCTAATGTGGTGCAGCTAGCCGATATCAATCAAACGCGTTAGTGACATTTAAATAATAATCTGAAACATATCTCAACGTGTGCAGGAAGAAATAACCATTTAGTACACACAAAAGCTGTAAAAATAGAAATGGGGGCTCTTGGTCCAAAGAATGGTGGTTGAATTTGACCTTTGTCCTCTTTCTCTTTAAAATCATGTTAATGGGGATGTGTGAATAGTGCGGGGAGAACAACTCTGTCTGAATGCGCTTTCACACTTCACAGTTCAAAGCCAGTCTCAGACGGAGACCTCTGGAAGTTCTCCTGAAGAACGGGCCAGCGGTGGGAACGGCCCCTTTAACGTCGTCTTTACGTTTGTGTGGGGAATAAATACACAGGATGAAAAGGAGAAGGCGAACCTTTCTTCTGATTCACATGGAGGACTCCAAATTCAACATTAAGGGTGGAGCCTATGAATCCGACTATTGTCTTCGGAAGTCAGAGGTTTAAGGAATTTTGTTTCAGAAGTCCCAAAGCATCACTGCCTCCTCAAAGTGGTTCTCGTGAAACAAAGACTTGAAAAAGCAAAGTGAAAGAGAGAAAGGAATTCTATGATCCCTCATTTGTGGATGCATGCGCCTTAAAGGATTTTATGCGATTGTCCGTACGATTAAAAGTCAGATGCCAAAAATAAAGTGCAAGACAATATGGCCATCAAAATGTATAAACACTTATCCTGGATTTCATTTTGGAATTATTTTCAGGTTAACTCAATTTACCATTTGTAGGTGCTGTATGTGTTTAGGTATTTCATTTTTGTTTTGTTCAATGAACTACTAACAATATTTCTCCCAAATCAAAAAAAAGTTTTGTTTCTATTTTCATTTTTTGCAGAAAAGGAAAACTGGAGAAAAGGGTGAAAATAATTCTGTATCGCTGTATCTTTTTTAGATCTTAAATACCGCAAATAAAACAAGTTCATATTCATTTTAAAGCAAAAAACAGTAATATTTGTACATGTATATAGAAGAAGTTTATAAAAATGTTTGCGATAACCTTGATTTTTATCTCTAAGTCTTTCACATTGCTGTTGGGTGACTTTGTGTCACTCCTGAGGTTTGATTTTTGTTGAAATTCAAGAGACACTGGACTGGAATTTATAAAAATGATTAACTGGTAGTTGGTTTTAACCTGTTAATGTCCTGAATCTGTTTCTGAGGAAGTATCACGTTGAGCGCTGTCACTGAATTGATTTATAATACAAGATCTGACAGAAACAGGCTTTTGAGATTTACAACACCAATATAAACCTAAAGTTCAGAGGTCACTGCATGCAGCAGAATTATTGAAACACAACCAGTAATACGCACACACCTGACAAACTTCTTAAATTGTTTCTTATAGAGCACGTTCCCTGCGATCCCATTTTTCAACCTTCAGTTAGTGTGTAATGTTCCTGTTAGAGCATAAACAATACCTGCAAAATATTAAAGCTCAAATCTCTGTGCCAAGCGAGATATTGTCTTAAACAGAATTGCTTTTCAAGGACTACAGAGAATGGCTGGATCGACTACAGCCCTGTACGTCCAAGGAACATGATGTCACCATTCCGAGTGCTTTTAATAACCTCCGCCCAAAGGAATACGCCAAACAAGGGGTGAGGCCTTCCTTAGAGAAGAGGAAGAGTAGTGTTTGGTTATCAGACTTTGTAAACATTTAACAGAGCTACGTGCTAAACTACTTTCACCTTCATCACAGTCCTACAGCTGGTAATAAGAATTCAGCTACACACATTCTAACATAACCAACGGTCAAATAACAGCTTCCATGACTTTAACATCAGCTGTGAAAGCTGTTCTGTGTAACACGGTGATATTGTGTGTTTTGTGTGCATACCTCTGTCTAAAACACTTCTATGAAACGTCCTCTGAAGTCCTGCTTGCAGTCTCCGAGTCAATATGTTTGTTTTATTATCCAACTCTGTTATGAGTGATAAAGCCAAAAGCGATCGCTAACAAAGATTGACGTTTGCTTATGTACTAGCAGATCTCCATTACACTTCGATAGATCCGCATGTTTTTAACTGATAAAGTGAAGTTGACGCCATTGTTACTCTTTATTGCTAAAAGCCAATGCTTATGAATTCACGTGCACTGAGAGGAGGACCGACCAATCACAACAGCTTGAGGAGCGGAACTCACTAATATGGGTGAGACATCTTCACACATACACTCTAAGCGAGGAACCAATCACGACAGACCTGGTAAGCCTTACCAATCAGAGCATTTCGGAAGGCGGGACTTCCAGTCGTTTTGTGAGACGGAAACAGTGGTGGACGATAGACTTGAAATATGTTAAACATAAAGGTTTTCTTGAAACTAGAAACATGAACATCCATTGTTAATCACTCAAAAAATACACTCAAAGCTTCAAAAAAAGGGAAAAACCGGGGCCTTTAACTTGAGTTTGTGCAAATGTCCAATGTATTCTAGTTTTACAAGTCTGAGTTTCCCCAAAGTCCCTTCCAGGTAAGTCAGTTCACTCAGCGGTCATCTTGGCAACACTCCCAGGCAGCTATTTACTAGTAATTCAAATACAGCTTCTGTCTCCTTGAATAAAGAAAGACTGACTTTAGCAACAACGTTTCAATAACACTGAATCAGACAACAATGGTAGAGTATCAAAAAAAAGACTGTACATCATATCTAGCCAAACTATATTTTTCCGTTTGGTCCTGCTAATGCACATCCCAGAGCAAAATATGAGGTAATGCGTTTTTAAACAAAAAGACGAAACTCTCATTTCTACACTTGCCATGTTAAGCGTCTTGATTTATTGCATTTAATTCTCTTTTAGTGGTTGGACTCCTCATAAAAACGTCTGCTCAACATATGCTCAGTATTTATTCCCCTTGGAAAGGTTAGTTATTTCAATGAGCGTCTGTGCTTATGGATTACACGACTGCTCTAATATACAGCAGAGGATCGAAGTTTCCAGATACGGGAAATTTAGTAATGTCCATCAAAGCCAAACAACACAGACTTAAAGCCAGTTGTGATTCATTTGGCTGCCGTTTGTGAATTGTGTGTTCGATTCATGTACCGTGCAGCTGTTCATATGTCACAACCCTGACAGTTATCATAGATGTGATCTTGTAACGGTTAATTGTTTCTGGGATTGGAAGTGTATTGCGAAATGTGTTTAAATAGCCATGGATTTTTCCTTACAAGTTTCACAGAGCTATGACTTTACCTTATAGAGTCGACTTAACTTTTTTCAGAGAACACATAAGTGGACCATACTGATGAGAACCTGCCGCCACAATGTTTGGTGAAGATGGCTGCAAAGTGGTAACTAGGGTGTTCTGTGATGTTTTACTTTTACACAATGGCTTCTCCTCATAGACGGAGAGGCAATTGTGTCTTAAATATAAGAAAAATGAGATAAAACAGAAGCTAAAAGTGTTTAAGTACATCTAGGTTTTCTCTGTGTGAAATAACTACTAGAACTAGCTTGATGAATCAAATCATCCGTCTCTCAACAGAAAACTGACAGTATGTGTGGATGGCTGAGATTAGTGGCGCCAGATAGAAACCAGAGATCTGAGATAATCCCTGTCTGATAGCGGCTCTGTCTATTGTTGGAGTACATCACTGTTTATTATTGATCCAGTAGCACAGATAACCAGAGATTGAGTAAACTAAGACCGACAGTCTGCATTTTTCCGTTTGTATAAAATGAACATCAGCCAAATTCGTTCCAATATTTTACACTCAAAGTGTTTTTGCACTTCTGCACAAATACAAAGATATTAGATGAAAGTATTTTCTAAATGATGACAAGTTAAAGTGGGAACATTTGGTATATGAACATACAGCCACAGACTAAATGAAGGTACCACTATAAATTTATTTTCAGTTTTTCTGAAGTTACTATTTATAGGTATGTCTTAAGTAAAGTTATCATTTAAGTTGGCATTCCCACATGTAGTTTAGTTCGAAAAGTGGCACGGTTCGTGTAAAAAATCGCTATTGTGAAATCTGTCATGTGAACCAAGGTGCGCATTAAAGTACCGCCCCCGAGACTACTTGGAGGAGATAAAAGTAACCTGCGGATGCGTTTTACCTGATTAGGAACGAAACACATGTATGAAAGCGTTGATGATTTACCTTGAATTTGAGCTAGCGGGAGCCTGCATTGTATTTGTGTTTCGCAAGTGCAATAATTGCAGCAAGTTAATGGTAATATGCTCACCCTAAAAAAGTGATTTATGGTATCTGTTGGCACAACTTAATTTAATGAAACTCTATTTGGATGATTTGTGGTGACTTAATAATGTTGAAAAATACTTAAGTGTTAGTTAATTAAAATAATAAATAAGTGTTACTTAAAAATATTTCAATTAAGAGAAAAAAATTATTTGTCTTACTCAATGTAGTTTGTTGGATAAACTCAATTATGTTTGAAGTTGTCAGAACTTAAAAATATCGATGCAAACTAATATTTTGTTTGCTGTTTCCTCATATAGTCTGTTTGCAAGTAGCAAAAAGCCATCTGCATGCAACGTACATCCAGTAAACCCAAGTGTCGTTTACTGCTGTGCATGTGTTCACTACTCACTGGATGGGTTAAATGCAGAGGTCACATTTCAGGTATGGATAACCACACCTGACAAATAGGTCACTTTCACATTTGTAATGAAGTAAGATAAACGCAAACGCACCAGGGTTCAATAGAAGTTAAATTAAGATGTGTGTGAAACCAAACCAACGCTGTGGGGACGCAGGGAACAATCCCACACGGGTACGGACCGCAGCAAACGGGCAAAGCCTTAAAACACCTTTAGTTTTTACTTCTGTGAACTAATAATGATATTTCTCACAAATTAAAAAAACTAATTCTGTTTGCATTCAATTGCACGAAAGGAAAGGTATTTTTACAGACCTCAAATAGTGCAAAGAAAACAAGTTCATATTTACTTTCAAGCAATACAACAGTCATATTTGTACATGTATTTAACGAAGTTAAAACATTTTTTTTGATGCGATAACCTTTTTATCACAGTTTTCATGTGTCTTGCAATGTGTCAGTCGTTCACATTGCTTTAGGATGACTTTATGTCACTCCTGAGGTCTGATTTGTTGAAATCTAACAGACAGTGAACTGAAAGGGCCACAATACATATAGAAATGCTGATTTGGTATGGTATCAATAGAGGAAAGACAAACACATCTAAACATAGTGACATATATCTTTTGAACATTAAAACATCGGTACCAATAACATCAATTCTTGTCTCTTGCTGTCTGTCAATTACCACCAATCTCCATTTTAACTTCATCTGTATTTTATTTCTTAAACCTTTGTGTATAGTGTTCATGTTTTTGTCACTCCGACCATCTTCAGACCCACAGCATTATTTATTAAGATGCATTTAAATCAATGCAGCCATAAAAATATTTGTGTAAAATACTTTTTAGTAAACTTTGTATTAGTGTATTCATTCACCCTAATCACACTCAATATTGACAGCATAGTTGACATTTGTTTTATTCAATAATTGATGAAAAAGCTGCAGAAGAAATTTGTATAAAAAAAAAAACATTCGAACATATTTATATTAAATTAATACAAATGACTGAAAAAATATAAAGCAATTTTAGTAAACGATAAAAACTGGCCCCAAAGACGACACGAGGGCTAAACAATCCCTTGTACGTTGAAACGAAACTGTTGTCAAACTTCAACCCAGAAAACACATGAACAGCGCATGGCAGTCTGTGAAAATGTCAATCGATTTTAAACATCAAACCTGCATTCAAATCTCATAAATAACACTTAAACGCATCTTAATCCAGCTTTTAAACGTCAAACAAAATGTCAACATTTGCAAATCTGCGTCCTCTTTTGCACTTTCATTCATACTTAAGCAAACACATTAAACAGACATCTCAAAACATACGTGTTCACGGAACGGTTCACCTTATAAAGTCCAGTAGCAGTTGGCCTGCGCTTTACCTCCAGCACTGGTTTAACACAAAGCTCATGTTCGGTTATGGGTGTACGGAGATCTCGTGTGTAAATATTTGCCCCCCGAAACGATCATTACCATCAGGTTATGAATCAAAAAACTCATTAAGAGGAAGAGTAAATAAACATCAGTGAAACCAGGTGGAGGGACGCGCGTGTCCGCGCAAGACTCTATATTTCAATCAGCACACCAGAGCCGCTGTACCAACACACCCTCGGTACTACCTGAGAGTATTTTTCTTGTTCGGGGCAGTAAAACGTGTCTGGTAGGAAGTTATTAAGATGATGTGTTATCTGAGCTCCAGATGAGTTTGGAGTGTTTATTCTCGCTGGTTTAACAGACTGTCTGATTGCAGATACATTTGGAAAAATATGGTCATGTTAAGTTATGATCCATTTATCAGCAAACACAACAAACCATTTCGGGCGACCCCGTGACCCCCGTTGCGCTCTGTAAGTGGTTCTTGAATGACTTTAAACCTTTGAAAGATCTCGAGTTGGTCTTTTTAGTTCCAAATACCACAGCTATGAGACCCTTCACCTCGTGAGATGGCGGTTAAAGCCGTCTTGACAGGGGTCAGGGAAAAGTTAAGGCGAATCGAAAGCCCTCGAATGTGTTTGTCGGCGTGAAAAAAACAAACATTTACCTGAGCACAAAAGCCACTCCATTTCAGAGGCAGCTGCTGTGAAGAGTTTACAAAGGCTTTGGGAGTGCATGGTGGTCTCCAAGCCCCATCACACATATTGATCAGGATCAACGTTGTCGTTTCGTCTGCCGAAAACCTCCAGTTGATCTTTCAATCCCGAGACCGGTTACCACATTGCACTATACATCCCTACTAAAACCAGCTTCCAGGTTTGACCTGGTTTTTCTGCAAGGACAGCGTTGATGTTATTCCCTCTATATCCTCTACACCCCCTTCTCTTCTGTTTTATTCCCTGTCATCATCTCAGCGGGAGCATTCCTGCAGGTTTAACGACACTTGTCGTGAGACAGCGGGTCAGGAATTTAATGATGAAAGTCTGGATGACGGGGGGATGGGGTCGGTGGTCACTCTACCTCCATCACCTCTTTCTCCACGCCGGTGAGTTTATCTGTCAGCAGATGGCTAACCCACCCGCACACTGTTGACTCAGGCTGAGACACACAACAAACGGAGAATTCACCTCGGGCTCAGAGCCGCTCACCCATGTCCGAGGCTGAATGTGTCATTCACCTTTAGCCATCAATGGTTCTGTCACAAATGGCGCCCTTAAACTTTGCCGCCATTCTGTGGGTCAATATCACAAGAACTGTTCCCATGCTAGGGCTTCTTTTGCTGATTTATTAACGTCGGAATCTGGCTCAAATGTGTTTTCCAAAATTGCTAAAATAAACAATGTAAAACATGGATGTTTATTACAGTATGTGCTAGAAAGAACAAAGAAAGAAAAAAAGATGTTTGTAACCAAACAATTCTGGGCCATTGACTATTCTTGTAGGAAAAACATCTACAATGGTTAGCAGTAAATGGTGTCCCAAAACCCACATGCTTAAAAAAACGTGTTTTCCCAAATAGCAAAATGAGACAGTGGTGACCGTTAGTCTGATTATCGAGGTATAACATGTAAGTAACATGTCAATGTTTATAACAGTGTAAGATAGAAAGAAAGAAAGTCAACATTGACTATTATTGTAGGAAAACATCTACCATGGTTAGTTAATTGTGTCCCAAAACCCACATACTTAAAAAAATATTTGTTTGTGTTTATATGTTTATATGAAACACATGTTTATATGCTTATATGTTTAAAACAACTAGATGAACCATGATGACACAATGAAATGTTTGGGTGAATATAGACCGTTTCATCAGATGCACGCACGCCTGACCCCCAGTTAACTTGCAGTCTGTGTTTTGCTAGTGTCTAATAATATACCTATTTATATTTTATTTAAATTATGTTAAAATTAATTTGCATTATTATTTCATTGTATTATAATTGTACTTATAATTGAATTTTGTTCTATGGTCATTTTATTAAATAAACAATTTGTTGAATGGGTCCAGTAGTTTGGTCGCATTTAAAGAAACCGTCTGGTACATTGACTTCTAGTGGTTGACCTCGGTATCCGATCTAAATTCGAAATATTGAAGAGACAAATTTTGCCAAGTAACGTTTCTTCTCGGTTTCTTTTGCATGTTATCAGAAATAATCTACAGGCACTCGATTGTTTGTGAATGTGTACCGAAAGTTAAGTTGGGGTCAAAAAAGTGCGCATGCGCAGTAACGTTTGTTTATATTGTTAAGATGAAACCGACTTTCCCTCATGACAAACGTTGTCATATGTTCGCCATTTAATCTCAGAGCTGTTATTAACAAGATCTTATTTGTAATTTTTGTTTCATATGAGCAGTAAAACATCGTTAATAAAATTAAACAAAATATGGTTTAAGATATACTTTTGCATGATAAACCAGATGTGTTCAGTCAAAAAACTTTGGCAAGATCTCTTTTGACAAGAGCACTGCCAGAGAAACGTACAGTATCATGGAAACATTAACCTGACAGCCGAGGTCACCGTCAGCAGCTATATTTGGTTCAATTTTATTAGTCACAGTTACAGACCCCAGGGAATGAGAACTAATCTGGCCTTGGATGGAGGGAAAAATTAGAAAGAGTTGTTTATAGATGGGAAGCATTGGGAATTATTGCTTTGTGGATTAGTTATGCTCAATACCAGAGCGCCAAGTTATCTGGCATTGCGACAACATGCCCAAAGGTCTTAATGTCTGAACCTTCCAATGCCTATTTTTAGTAGAAACAGCTTGTGGGTCAAGACTCATGTTCACGGTTTGCGTATCACTTGGAAAATCAACGAAAGGCGCATCATTCCCTTGATGGATGGATGGTAGTTCACCTCAGAGAGTTCAAGCATGCCAACCTCTAGATCTCCTTAAGGGCCAACCCTCATTCAAGAGACGGAAAGTTTGTGGGGGGGTAGAGAATGTCACCAAGGGGCTCATAAAATGGATTATCAGTAGCCAAAAATTTTAAATCAGATACAAATATATCATTTCCCAATGATGTTTCGCATGAGATCTGATTAAGGTGGTGTTTACATTAGCCCATGGTCGTACATGAACAATCCTCATTTATACTGCCACTTCCACAAATCTGCGTTTACACTTCTCAACCGAAAACGCACATCACATGACCATTTAAACACGTTGGACATGCGTACACAAATGTAAACAGCTTTCCTGTAGCTCATTGGTAACAGCATTGCGTTAACAACGCAAGGTTGTGGGTTCGATCCCAGAGGATTGCAAATACCTATGTAAAATGTATAGGATAACGCAATGTAAGTCGCTTTGGATAAAAGCGTCTGTCAAATGCCTAAATGTAAATGTAATGTAAATGTAAACAGTTGTATGGGCATCCAAAAGTTGGTCGTGGATGACAGTTGGTTATAGTCACAGACCAGACCAGTACAAAATGAACACAATGGCGAGGAAAAGCAAGGAAGTCTTCGGGTGGATAACGTTAGATGAGGAAATCCATGTTATTGAGCTTATTTAGTTTTATTCAGCGCCACGCAGACCGATCGACGGATGACATCACTATTTAAAACCACACGGCTCTTGATTCTCTCTTGCATGGATGTAATGTCACAGTGTCGATCCGTGAATGCAGACACCTTGAAGTTAAACATGCCTGTTGTTTGCATGGTCGCTGCGATGCTGGTCATTGTCGCCTTCAGGTTGTGTAATGCGTAATGGATCAGATGACAGAGGCTCACCGAACAAGGGAGGCAATGAAACTGATGACCCAATAAGTTAGCGAATGAGGGCCACCAAGCATGCGTATTCTTAAGTCTCCGTTTAGTTTTCACCCCGGAGATTTCAAACTAAAACGGGGTCTACAGTATTTCCAAAAGTCTCAGTTATAGTGGGTCAAAAAAGTTGGATCAGTGTAAACGAAAGGCGTAACCGTAGCATAAAGTTTGCGTTTTTAAATGACAACGCAGTGGTATTAATGTAGACCTAAAAAGACTGATTGTTGGAAAGACAGATTGTGTAAGTGACAAAGATTTGAGGGAATATTTTTCTTTCCAATCAAACATAGAGCAATAATAATATTCTACTACCAATAAAAGAACTTGATATCGCTTTGAGGCTAAAAATATCTTCAGCGTTTACGCTGACGTTATTTAAAAGCACAGACAGGAAGTATGGTGTCTGTAAGATGTCCCGGTGAGCCTCTTGCTTCGCTCTTGTTGGCCTTGCTTTGTTGGTTTCCAATGAAGCAGCCACTTCACCATCTGTTCCTGCATTCAGAGGAACACGAGCCCTGAAGTCTGACCCCAAGGCCTGGGATGCGGGGTCGTAGAGGACGGCGCCGGACAATGGTTTGGCCACATGAGCCTCTCAAAAACTTCAAAAACGCTCCAGCGCTAACAGCCCGGACTCATCACCTAACGGCCTCGCATCCAGAACACGGTAGAGTGTGGGGAGGGGTGACAGGAAAAACCCTCGCCAGCGCCTGTTCATCAAAGCGCATCCAAGAAGTGCAGGAAGATTGAAAAGAACGGACCAGAGGAATGCACGATGACAATGGCAGTGAAAAAATGTGAGATTCATTTAGTTAGAGAGACTGTGGGGTCAAGAGAAAGATGATGTGGACGAGATGAAGGACAATAGCTTGTTTAAAAACAACACCCTCTTACACATTAAATATGTTGGAACGGGTTGCGATTCTTAATAAGAAGACAATCGGTCAGTCTGAAAGGACAAGTACAAACAAAACTGGAGCCATAAGGATTCTGTACTTGAAACTGTTCCCTAAGAAGAAACCCAGTCAATTTACCACAGCAAAGCTACAGTACGTATAAAAGTAGAACAATATTTTTTCTGATAACTAATGAAGTTCGCTACAATATTTAAGACAAAACATTTTAAGTATATAAATATTCTATGATGTATTTTTCACGACCAATGCAACTAAAATAGACTGAAAACATCCCTATTTTTAACAAATGCTGTTGTTCATCACATTATTAACTTTAAGAGATTTCCGGATTACATGAAGAGCGAAAGTTATATAGTTTACATCTGGCATCGATCTTAAGAGAAGCCTCGATCAGACGTAATCCCTCCTATTGTTCTCCAGCCGTCTGACTCAAGAGTGGATCGTGTTTGGAGTGTTTGCTCAGAAACGCAGGGTGTTGAGAGACTGACATTTTAATAATGCTTAAAGGTGCCATTACAGTCAAAATGGCCACCACAGTTTTGGAAAGTAGCCAGCATCAGTGAAACTACCACTGAAAAACATGAAAGTAATCATCTGTAATGTAGGAAAACTGTTGAACACAAAATGCTCACATATGAAAGAAGAGGCTTTTTCTTTAGATGTTGTCTACCTACTTAAAGCTGCAATGTGTAACTTAAAGAAAAAAAAGTTAACTAAGAGCTTTTGGGCATTTTCGCAGGAGTTTGACGTCATTTAACTTAAATAAGTACGTAAGGTCCCCTGCAATTTCATGTTTCCGTCAGAGATGGCGATAGAGAGGCAAAAGATACGGATTGCAGCGTTAATGTCCGACATTTTAGCAATCCATCGTTTTGTAGAAAAATCGTTCCATTAAGGACAAAATTTTGTCACAAAAATAAATCATTATAGTCACCGTAATATGAAAGCTCGATTCTTTTCAAGTGACCTGAAACGTCATCAATATAACAGCAGTGACCATACAGCATTTTGTCTCCACTTTGCTTCAAAAGCCTTTCAAGATAATTGCACATCCACAGAAACGTGTCAAAAGCACAAAAGCTAAACAGATAAATGTGTCACTCAAAGGCACAGAAATGGCTCTATTCAGACAAAAGAAACACCTTAAATATCGCCCTAAACTGAATATAGAAATCAAATGCAATCACCATCCATAATTGAAAACTGCCAATAATTATTTTCCTAAAGTAGAGCACGCTTTTTAAAAAACAGACCTACGGGTCAAAGACCAGCACGTCCTACAGATAAGACTCATCATTGACTGCAGAAGGAATGAGAGCATCCGTGACTGCGCTATAGGCAAACGTTGCTGCAACTCATCAGCAACACCTGCTTCCAATTGAAGGTTCTTGGCTGAGCAGGAGGAATTTCCCCCTCGTCGATTATATCACAAAAATGTGCTTTTAATGTGCCTGAGTGCAATCCTCTATTACAGGGCTGATGGGGAAATCTAATGTTCCGTAATGAGTCTCATTTTTCTTTCTTTGATAAAGGGACAGCAAAGCATATCGACTCTGAGGTTTGTTTTGTGGGTCCTAACCACAAATAGGACGTTTACGGGACAAATATTAGCTTGTGTCAACAACTGAGTTAAGAGAATCTGCTTTCACCTTTCCACCTGACTGAATTTGTCTGATTTTTTATGATAAGGTAAAAACTCTAGGAATGGAAAACAAATGGTGGATAAAGTAATTTAAGGTGATATACCTAAACTTTAGAGATGCATCTTCCCCTGCTCAGAATATTTTTGGAGCAAAAAATATTTTTTACATAATTTATAAATTTTCTATACATACAGCATACACTATGAAAAAAAGCTGTTTTTAAAAGTGTTCCCTTGTGTTCCTTGTAAATTGGCAGTCTTTCCCTGTAATTTAATGGTTTTTGACGGTATTTCAAAATGATTTGAAAATTTGTAGGAAAAAAACATGTTTTGACCATTATACATGTAAATACAGTATGTTTTTTTACAGTGTCTGCTATTTTCAGAATAACACTATTTGAAATACTTTAAAAAGTCATACTTTTTTTTACTTAAAATCGCTTAAGGGTTAAAAAAGGAATCATCCAAGATAACATTTTCTTTAAAAGTCTGCTGTGTCTGCCGTTCATGCACATATGTTAAGTGTTTGTCAGCTATTAAAACGCAACATGTTAAAAGTGTGGTGTGCATCCCGGTTTTGGCAAACTCTTGGTTGTAAAATCACCGCTGTCAGTTAAAACTTATCCAACACTACGGTTGCTACGTTTCCATCAACAAGGATCAAAACACGTACGATTACCCCGACGAGGAACTAAAGCTGATGTCATGCGCCCCGTCTCGGCCTGCCACGATCTTTACCAAACGTCAGTCATGAGGGAATCTCGAACAGCATTCCCCAAATGATTTCTCCATTACCTATTATTTCCACTGACAGTCCGTAATCAGTGGGCGCATTTAACGTCACTATTTTGTCACGCCGAATTTGCTCAAGTAGATTTATGTGGTCTGGACCTCAAATTTGTAAGATCAAGACCTCCAGCGTCTGATTGTTTCATCTTAAGAGGTCCACCTCACACCCTATCCTACCTCAGCTGTGCTCCCTCACATCGGGCACGACAAACAATGAGACCCCCTGCCCCCCCTACACCGGGGTCCATGGAGATGGAGCAAAATTCAAAATATGCACTTGACAAATATAGCCGTCTGCAGAATGAACGTGAGAGTTGTGTGTCAGTGGGGCAGAACATGAACATTGCGTCTAATAGAAAGAAAATCCCAGTGGGGAGCTGCCAGATTTTTTCACAATGCTGTAAAGTCAACATTTTCTCCATCATTCTGAGGTTTTTTTCTCACAATGTACCACAATGTTTTTTACTGCTTTTTACAAATCAAAATTCTTCATCTTTTCTTCACACTCATGTCATTCCAAACCTGTATGACTTTCTTTCTTCTGGAGAACACAAAAGAACATTTTTTGAAGAATGTCTGTGCCCGAACATTGGCTCCCATTGACTTCCATCGTACAAAACCACTGAGACGTTTCTCAATATCTTCATTTGTGTCGCACAACAAAAACAGTGACGTTCAGGTTTGGAATGACATAAATTATGAAAAATTTTACAACTATCAAGCAAAAAAAGGAACATTTCTGATCTTTGTAAACCTGGTCTGGGAGACCTGATCAGACCGGGTCTATAGGGGGTCCCTCATACAGTCTTGACAGGAACCAGCTGAGACTCCCGGTGAAGTGTTAAACTGATAACTACCCCCAACACGAGACCCCCCAGTCAACTGTTTACACAGGATGGACTTTCCCTTATCACTTCTACATCTGCATACTTAATACAGTCCACAAACTGAGACTAGCAAACCTCCATGATACTTCAGTTCTTTGTTTCGCTTTTTGAATAAAACTGTGCAGCAAGACAGATTTAATCTCACTAAAATGTGTTTGATTTTAAACGTTTCGTTGCAAACAAAAAAGAAACATTCTCTAGTTGTGCAGCTTCTTATATGGTCAATAGTTGGGGATTTTTTTATTATGCTATGAAATAGCGGACGCCAGCAGAGGGAAACCTTTTATCTCTTTCATGCTCAAAACCTTGCCTGACAAACATCCCAGCATCTCATTTCAGACCTAATAAACTGCTCCTCTATGTTTGACTCTGTTAAAGAGTGTGTTACGGGAACAGATCCTGCCAAACCTCAGGGTTTGTTTTGTCAGGATTGAGCGCTATGACACACCTGCCTCTAGATGTCTTTGTACGACGTTACAATTGAGCACCACTTGTAAATGTTTGGTATGTTAAATGTATTTTGTATTAGCTGTGACGACAAATGAATGCAAATAATCTCCTTGCGTCACTGACCGAGATGTTGAAAAATCAAAAATCCATCATCACGTTCATTAAAGTTTGCACTTAATGGAAACCAACACTGTAAAACCAAAAGAAAATACTAAAACAGATGAGCGATAGAAAACTACTATACAAACATTAGAAAAAAATGCTAATGCAGTTAATACTGTTATTGTCAGGCTGGACTTTACCAAACAGATCTTTAAACATTACATATTTACACTATATGGAACATGAATATGTAAGAACCTGATGCTGTGTGTATCAACATCACACAATTGTAATAGAAAAAGGTGTAAATTAACAAAAACAAGAAGTGATTTATATACAGTCATGCATCATGCGGTAGTCTTTGGTGTCCGTCAGCTCTTTCCGAGAACAAAGTGAAGGAAAACGTTTCTGTGAAACACGAAACCCGGGGATGTGAAACGTGCCCTCTGCCCTCTAAAGTGATACAAGTTGCAGAGTTGTTGCTCAGGTCAGTCGTGATGTTTAGTGATGTTTTCGACATCCTCTCTGCCTCTCTAAAAAGCCAGAAGATCCAGAGCTGAGCTCAACCATGTTAGCATAGGATTTACAGATTCCACTGGATGGCCACAAAAACAACATTTTAAAAGTACAAACACTCACTAAGGCGAAAAATCTTTGATCTCACGTCTTAAAGTTTGCAAAGTACTTGTTTAATGGGAGGGATGATTGTTTTTTCACCTGTGATATTGTTTGTTTTACGCGCCGCATGCCACTCCAGTGACTAAATATTAGGAACTGTTTATTGTAAGACGTTTAAAACAGACTTTTGGAAACCGCAAGTAATGATTTATGTTTGGTTACAACTCCTCTCCACATCCACGTTATTTACACCTCAACAGAGAGCTTGATAATGATCAACACCCTCTAAAGTTTACGGGCTGTTAAGAGGGCTTTATGTTGCCAGTTCTCTCAGCGTGAGGGTCTGACTGCAGCCTATTAAATCTCCAACACACTGACTTTGTATACTGACTTTCGTATAGGTACTTCACTAGCGTCTGTTTTATTGGGACTTACAATCGTCTTGGTCTGCGCTGCTGTTTGCTGGAACCCTGTTGGGCAGTGCTGTAAAGGTCTGTTTAACTAAGCGAGAATTTTGTTAATGCTATTTTAAATGAATGGTTTGACCAAAATTTAAAGGGACAGTTTAAAATTCTGTCATCATTTATTCAACCTCATGTTAATCAAAACTGTATGTGACTCTATCATCTGTGAAACACAAAAGAAGATATTTTGAGAAATGTCTCCGAGGTTTTGTGTTCTTAATGGAAGTCATTGGGGGCCAATGTTGTTTGGTTACCAACGTTCTTCAAATCATATCTTATTTTGCGTTCTGCAGAAGAAAGTTTTACAAGTTTGAAATGACATGAGTGAACTATCCCTTTAAATATTGCACGAAGGTTCAATACGTCAGCCGTTGGTTTATGACTGATACATGTTGATTTCACACTTACTGAGATGCGTCTTGACTTGCCATATTTTAACATTTCACTAAATAAATATGAAAAGTGCAGAATTTCCAGCCTGTATTGTTAAGACGTCCTCACCTATCCCGAACACTGCATTCTCTTTGTTAAACTATCTATTAAAAGTCAACCAAATACAAATTTCAAGCATTTATGCATAATCCTTTCATTTTAAAGCCTTTCAAATTGATCAAAACATTCAAAACTGAGGAGAAAGACTCAGGAAAAACAACAGCGCCAGTTAAGCGAAAGTCCAAGAAAAACACGGATGAAACAAACAATAACAAATCAAACCATTCAGAAACAACAATACTGAGATATCAGCAGGGAGTCCCTTCTCTTGTCTGAGAAAAAGATGCAGAGAGTGATAGAGAGAGTGATAGAGAGAGAGAGAGAGAGAGAGAGAGAGAGGACAGAGAGAGGAGAGAGAGAGACCCAGACTGTCATTGATGAACCCTTGCCAGAACATTTCAGGAACTCTGTCGTGGAAAAGGTGGCTGTCGGAGGAGCGTTCTCTCCCACTTACTCCCCCCGCCTCCTTTCTCCCCTCCTCCTGAGAAAGGGGGGGTGTTTCCCTGTGGTCCCCAGTCTTAACACTTTGCGGAGAACTGAGACGCCACACTGAGCTCTGGAAGCTAGCTGTGACAGACAAAAGCCACACACACGTAAATCCTCGAAATGGATTGCAAAGTTCTGGCGGTCATGACTCTTTTGGCGGTGACCATTTGGAGCCCGGAAACTGAGGGTAAGCAAGTTGAGATTAATATTACCAGATTCAGTTTTTTCAGAATACGATTCTTGTTGCACTGTGCTGTAATATTGAACTAAATAAGTTTAAAAAATTGAAAGATGGATTCTGCTTTATAATTTTTTGGATGGACGTCAAAAAATGCATGTAAGTTTGAAAAATTGCAAAACGGAGGATTGGTCTGCTCACTAATTTGTTTGAAGGATGTCAAAAAATATAAAGAACATGTTAAATAAATTGCAAGATGGATGATTATTCTGCTTTTTAATTTATTGGATAGACGTCAAAAAACACAAATAAGTGATAAATTGCAAAACGGAGGATTGGTCTGCTTACTAATTTATTTGAAGGACGCCAAAAAATACAAATAACAAGTTAAATTAATTGCAAGATGGATGATTGGCCTGCTAACTAATTTGTTTGAAGGACGTCAAAAATACAAAGACTAAAATATTCCCAAAATGAACATTTCACTATTTAGATTTGTACAAAGTTAATTAAATTGAACTTGTGTGTATCTTGTGTGTGCATGGGAGCCCAAACATGTCAACGACTTGCTCTAAATGATCATTAAGGTTTCATTAATATCACCTCGCAACTGCTAAGTATCCATTTGCATACGTGCCCGCATCTTAAATACTTGTCCTTACATGTTAGTCGTCCTGATTCAAAAGGACGTAAGGGAGATGTTTAACCAGCTGAACTTGGCGAGTCCGCAGCGTGACGCCTGCTTTGTTGTTTTTAGTGAGAAAGACCTCTATTGGGTTTTGAAGTCTGCATGGTTTGCTCTCTTTTAATTACTGTCTAATTAGAGGATAATAAGGAAAAAGTTTTGGCGCTGTTCACTTGGCACACTGTTTAGTCAAGGCTTAATAGACGAGGGTTTAACATGACAATGGTCACAGACAGTGCTGGGACATGTATGGGAATTTCAGAGTTTGACTTTCCTCACAACCAAGAGAAACCAAGGAGATATGAGAGGATTGGGAGAATGTCCTTCAGCAGGTTAGTTTAATGCATATATTCAGGACTAAACTCCAGGGCCGGCTGGAGTGCTCGGCTGCGATTAAAGGATTCTTGTGTTTTTAATGTCAAGGGCCCTCGCATTGTAAAGGAAAAAAGTTCGGATGAAAAATGCGGCGAGTGAAAGGCGAGAGCGCTCGCACGGCGAGCGGACGAGAGGCACTAGAAAGTTAGGCTAATCTCTTTTTAATGATCTGGGTTTGTTAATGGACGCAGGTGATCGGACAGTTTCAGCTGATGTGTTTGGAAAGAGGAACCGAGTTCACAGGTTTTTTGTGTGATACTGCATGGTTTAATCAGCATTAATAATGTGAAATATGATATGAAAAAGAATACAAATGTATTTTCACAGTCTTTATAACTGGAGGAAATGTTTGTTAGGTATATTTACTGTAGTAAAAAATATATGTATTTTGCTTGTTAAAAAAGACTAAATTAAGATAACTACATGCTACATGAGATATATGGTTTAATAGAATACTTGATTTTTGAGGATGTGCATATATATATAAATTACAAAAAAAATATCAATCAATTGTTAGTATTTTATGAGTCTCAAGCAGTGATATTGGTTTAAATGCTGAGGTTGTTATAAAATACATTTTCGTATTACATAGCAACTCAATTTGTAAAAGTAGATAATTAATTATAAAAATAATAATATAAAGGACTTTGAAATATTTATTTAGATGTATTGTTTTGCTATAAAAAAAGTCAAGTTACTTCGAGGTGCATTTATCAAATTGATTGGTATTGACTCCTTGATTTTGTTTTGACTGTATGATAGCAAAGCCCATTAGTTTGGTTGAGAGATGCTGGTGCCGGTCGACTCTACACACCGTCCCGCAGCGGAGCATCCGTGAGATCAAGTTCCTCCACACACCCAGCTGCCCCTTCCAAGTCATGTGAGTCAACTTTCAAGAGCTCAGAAATTTGGTGCATTTTCATAACATCAGCGTTCAGTATTATAGAAGCAATTTCAATGACTTTCATGATATGATCCATGATAAGATCGTGTCTATTTTGTCTTTGCAACTAATACCTGTATTACAATTTCAAACTAAAATAACTTGTTTTATTAAAATCATAAATATTGTAATATTTAACCTAACCTAAAAACATCTTGTCACACCAAGAAAGACATTTCTAAGGGTTAGACCAAGCACATTTTCACTTTTCCAATACAAGTATCATGTGAAAGTGAGAAGCTGTTTTTAATAGTTTTGATAGCTGTGGGAAAGCAGTGATGTGCTTGCCTCTTGTCTAACCGAAAAGACAAATATCAAGCAATTTTGTCCATGACAAGCGACGCAATAATTGTTAAAGGCCGTAATGATTACTGCCGTGTTTCAGACGACCTTGTCTTTTTCTTTCGTCCAGCCTTTGGAATTGTTTCGCAGTTCTGGAATGTATTAAACCGAACCATTTGTACCCCGTCGGGCAACAGCGCCGGAGGGGGATCAAGGTTATGGGGGTTACAGAGGTTAGCATGTAGCAAAGGGTCATTTGGGGAACAAACTTTGGCCGGAGGAAATCACCTTTAATCTGCCATCTTCGACACGTCTTGTTCAGGAATCTATTCGGATTCGGCGGGCAAGATGAAAGACAGATGCATTCCCTTTCCCTCACGCACACACACATCACTCAGTTAGTTGTTAGCATAAGCTAGCTGTGAGGTAATTACTACCTGCTGGTTCGGTCCCAGACCACCGACTAGCTAGTCCCCAAAAATCGTTTAGACTAGACCAAGATTAGCTAAGAGCCCATTAAATCACAAACAAACAAACAACTAAAACAAATAGATTAACTTTCAAAATAAACCCAATGGAAGGCTTCCCGCCAGCAAACAAACAGGAATGGCATTACGGTTTCATTTGGTTTGCCGATCGGGAAGTTGATTGTGAAGATCCGTGTGTAGATTTGAGGTTAAGCAGATCTTTTATCTCAGCGACAGGCTTCGTTTATGCAGACAGATTGAGACGGCCGTGGTTGCGCGAGTGAGGTGTAAGCATTACAAATAGGAGCCATTCGAAGGGCAACATGAGCTGCTAACTTTCAAACGCAACCTTTTGCCACAGAGGTGTGAAGTCTGAGTGACATTTGTGTGGTTTTATCCACATGTAGGTGAATAAAAAGGGTTTGAGGGGATTTTCCTAGCTGTGTGAAGGCAAATGAGATGCTGTAGGCATCAAAAAGATGTCCGTTTGAGGGTATACGAGATGTTTGACGTTCAATTTGTCATTATCTGAACATTCTCAGATGAAAAGTTGTTTTCTTTGCCAGCACGCTGATGAATAGTCCTGTATTTGTAATGGGTACAAAATGGTTGGATTGTTTATTTAACAACACATAAACGATGTATTTTCTACTTTGAATTATACAAATTTGGTTAATTTCATTCGATTTATTTTATTTATGGTACTGCTGCACTTTTTGGAGGCACCTGAGCTGTATTTTACACACATTGCTCGCTTATCCTCCCGACTTAAGAATTCCCAGACAACACGACATTGTCCATAGGATCCCTTACTACTTCATTTGTGTTATCTGATGAAGTGCAATGACTCTTGGCAGTACAGTAGAAATGAGGGGGCTGAAATCTAGCCTGTGAAAGACAGCTGATATGATCGGATTAAACACACAGTAGAGCGGCAGGGGGAGAAAGGTGCACCCTCTTTATTCTGTGGTCCGAAACAAATCCCTTCTTCTCTCTCTCTCATTACCAGTGCCAAGCTGAAGAACAACAGAGAGGTCTGCATCAACCCCAAGACCAAATGGCTTCAGCACTATCTAAAGAATGCCATTAACAAGTAAGACGACTCTCTTTCTAGACAAGCAAAGGCAACAGGGGGTTGTTCGAAGAACTATTCGATAAAATGTTGCGTTTTCTTGTGGACAGGCTTAAAAATATAGAGAACATTTTGATTTTAATAGCGACCTTGATCGTTTGTGAAATAAAATGATGATGAATACATGTTAATGTGTTCCTTAAGCATTTCTTATGTAAAGCTTTTCACATTTAGAAAGATGGTATGAGCAATATCAAATTATAACCAGCTTGTGTGTACTAAATACACATTTTACAGATTATTGCTGTCCTTCTGATACCTGTGATGTCCAAATTTTCCATTTTAAATGATTAAATACTGTGTTGTTAAAGTTGACAACCACTTTTTATTAGGTTTTTATTTTCCCTATATTGGCTGGAAATGTGTAAGGCACAGTGACAAACATAGAGGGTGATTTATGCCAAAAATAAATGATTAAAAATCATGAAATTTGGAGATACACAGTTTTAGAAGGACAGCAGCCAAATGCAATATGCAGTAACTTGCTGAATAATGCAAAATACCAAGATCCTCAAATTATGAAAAAATATATTTAATTAATACTAAATATATTAAAGCTGAGATTATTTAACAATACATGTTTCTATTTGGGAAAATAACGTCTTAAAGTGTATAATACTGATAATGTGATTTTAACAATGGACAAACAAAAAAACCTGCATCAACCTACAATTGCGCTAATACATTACTTCGACTTATTGAAACTTTCGGTTTTTCCAAACCATTGCAAAATGCACATCACAATATGCACATTTGTGAAATCATGCTAATTTTGATATATCTAACATTAAGAACAAGCTGGTTTAGCACTGTAGCCCATGATACGTGGATTTAAACGGCATGTGGGATGTTATTGGGTCATTTTTAAGGATATATACAGTAAATAACACACTTACCTAATCGTATATAATGAGGCTGTGCCATGCAGCCTTTAGCGTTTAACCTCTGTTCTCCAAAAGCGTTAATTCTATAGAAATTATGAAGTAACAAGCAGAGCAGAGCAGTCTTACAAAGCTGTAATTGGCCTCCTATTGTGCCACACAGGCCAAAATGAGCGACGCCATTAAAACATCCTTTAAAAAATCCTTTCTGTAGGTTAATCATTTTCACGTCTGGTGCCTGCTGACAGCTCTCTAACACGAAAATATATGAAAGCTGTTACAGACAGACAAAAATTGAGGCCATTATTCAATGAAAATCATACACTCGGCTTTTAATTATTTTATCATTATTGCTTTTACTGCATATTTTATTTATTTAACATGAAAGATGAGTTTTGTTACGTAAAATGTTTTGTCATCCATAGGCAGGATTGCTTTACATAATTGACTCTTTTTTTGTTTAAAATTGTTTTGAATGTTATGTATTGAATGTCTATAGCTGAATTCTATAACCAAAGCTACTTTCCTTTTTTTCAGAATAAAGGCCAAGAAACGTTCAGACTAAACTAAGAGAGACACGCAGAGGACCAGTGTGAATCAAACATGCAAAGAGACACATGAAGCTCGTCCATTCTCTCTCTCTCTCTCTCTCTCTCTCTCTCTCTCTCTCTCTCTCTCTCTCTCTCGCTCGCTCACTCAGAGTTCTCTCTATTTGGACTGCTTGCACAAACAGCACTTCACCTGATCCTGCCTCTCGCGCCGGGGCAGCCAGCAGCTCACCAAAACACAGCCCATCACCTTCATTCTGCAGCACTGATACTGTTAGATGTGTGTGTGTGTGTACGGACTGAATGTGTTTTTTGATATTTCACAGATATTTACAGGTTTTTGCTACTTAAGGGACAGTAAATGAAGAGTTTGTGGATTTGTGTCATAGCCGTGAAGGACTTTGGGAATTATTTCAGAATGTTTATACGGGAGAGAAGGAGAAACGTAACGTAGAAAAGTGTGAAAATCGAATCAATGCCTCATATTTACACTTTTAGTGCTTAAGGCTCTGCACACCAGCTCTAATGCACACCAGCTTTAATACACAATGAAAGTCTTCCTTTCTTTTACCGGTGTGTGAACTCAGAGGAACACAAGACACTGAATTTCAACATATATGAAGTTTATAGAGCAGATATACTGTACAGGTTTTGTTAATGCAATCACGCCACGGCAGCTTAAAACTTCACAGACTTTAGAGTGCCATCGTTGAGGATCCCACCGGTGCGATTTCGGTCAAAGTAGAACAATTATCAAATATTCTCCGGCACTATACGACTGTCTGTGAACACGGGTTGAATGGGGACCAAACCTGAACCACGAAAATGCAAGCGATTAGTCGACTAAATTAATGTTAGTATGTATTTCGAATATATCATCTTTAGCCACGGCATTATGGGACATAACTGTGATTTTTGTGAGACTAACATGTTTAGCTAACAAACTTTATTTCCGTTCTTAACGTTTTGACTCGAATGCCCGAATGCTGTTACTTTGTGAGCCACTTTAAAAATGTAATAAGTTTCTAATGTAATGATTTATTTTTGTATTTTTATTGTTTAATACGAATAAAAACACAATACAGTTTGAAGGGTGTTGTAAAGAGTGTCCCATCTATCCACATATTTGAAATTACAGAGGAAACATACACTTATACTTCACATGACTGAAAGCTTGATTTCAAGGTTTTGCTGATATCTTGAATGTTACAGCAAGGCAATTGAATAAAATGTCTTTTACAGTTGACTAAACTGTCAAAACCCTTTTATTTTTTACATTTATAATACATTTATTACATATACACAATACTACTCGAATAATAAGGTGATTCTCACATCTCACGCAATCTTGGTTTTAAGATGTCCAGCGTGACTTGAATTTATTTTTGATTTATTCAAAATTAGGTATGACATGTTTGAACCAATCATTACAAAACTTTCACTGACAGTTTAATACAATTCAGATTTTTTTTTTACATAAAAGGCCAAAAAGAAATCTCATTACCGTAACCTTCTTAAACTGTCAATCCCAATAGTACTTTTTGTTAAAAAGAATCAAAGCCATAATGCCCAAGCAAGTTTTATTATTCATACATTATTAGACATTAATAAGTAGCATTTGATAAACAAATTATACATGAAACATTTATTAAATTTAGAAAACTACCTGTATTGGTAATGAGAAGGAAGAAATTGTGTACACTGCGTGACAAAAGAAAATTAAGCTTTTAATTAGAAAAAATTTAAGTAATCTCTTAACCTCGCAAATATGCTTCTTTAAATAAAATCGAACTTAATATAAATATCTTTGCGTGTGTGTGTAAACAGTTCTTTAAATACGTTACGGTGGATGAGAACATCAGTCATCGACACATCATTTTTATTATACATGAAGATTCTGTCAATTGTTTTTTTGTCATTTGAAAACATCTATAGTAGAACATTCAATTATTTTAACTTAATATTTAAAATTTTCTCCGTTTTGAATACAACATAAATGTTGACAAGACAAATCGAGCCACGCAAAGAGAATTAAAAAAAATGATACATTAAGGATTTATTTGTATGTTAAAAAAGATGCTTTGTGCTAGGTAAAGAACACAATTAGGTTTATGATGATAATTTTTTTGTTACCGAACTATATGTCTAAAATCATAACTGCCTTGATGTTTCAGTGGTTTCGTGATAATGAAACACATTAATGATGGGTGTTTAGAGATAACTCTATTGCCCCCTTGAGGTTTGAGGTTTTTTATCGACACATCATTGCAAAAATGCACGTTGAGAACATACAGCATTTCATGCATAATTTCAGCCAAAAGAAAGTAATTTCTGCTACTTATTGAATGTTTGAATAATGATTTCAGCTAAATTACATTTATTAGAGATAATTAGGTAAATATGTTCCTTGGGTTATAAAAGAGAAATGTGCATTTTGTTTGAATAAAGACGTGCTACATATGCTTTTCATCAGCATTTTCCAATAAGCACTTGACAGATGTTTCTTTTGTTTTCCACGGTTAATATGCTTTACGTTTTTATTGTCAAATTGAGTCTTATTAAAAAGGCTCCAGTGTAAATGTTGCCTTTGGGTCAGTAGGGTCAGACGTCTACACCTATAAAATGGCACCATACACACCCTAAAATTTAGGGCATTTGTGAGATAATATGAAAGATCGCAACATATCGAATAAAGTATGATAAAGTTATTGATCTTACAATGTTAGTATGACATACTGAATGGTATCTTCAAGAGTGTTATTTACAATCCTCCTAAAAATGTGAAGAATACGGTCACAATGTAAAAAAAAATATTTTACATGTATTCTCACTATTTGTGAGGGCAAAAATGTAAATATACAAATATCAATCTATCTAGTTACTTCCTCCAAAAAATATATAAGAACCAAACGATTTCCATCTATGCAAGATGAAATCTATAGTCGCACCTACTGAAAAGTGCTTTAGTTTAACTTCAATGTTGATTTTTGTCAATCAGAGAACACCCACAACACATGACACAAAACCCAAATGGGTCACAGTCTGGAACACGGGATTCTTAAAATGCAAGAGCAATGAAATTGATATAGTTCATATTTATTGTAAAATTCGTCTGTTATTTTTGGCTCTTTTAAGTTAAACAGACATCTCACGTCAAGGGCACAGTAGACAGGACAAAACCTTGAAACAACTTTTACCACAATATCATTAGTAAAAGTTCAATAAGAGTCCACCACACCAGGGATAGTCTGTGAATACATAAATCTGTCATTTATAATATAGAAAATATGAATGAAATTAATGTTAGCAAACCTAAATTGCTTTCTCATCCGAGTAAACTTTCATACCGAGAACAGGGGGGGCCGTTTGTCAAGTATGATTTACTGTTTTCTACATTAAGGGGGTACTATGACGCATTACATTTAGATGTAATGCAATGTGTATTCGAGATATAAGGTTAAAAAACTCTGTATTTTCCACATACTGTGCATGTTTATATCTCCTCTTTCCCCAGCTTCTCTGAAACGCGCAGATCTTTAACAAAGCTCATCGCTCTGAAAAGCGAGGCGTGCTACGATTGGCCAGTTAACCAGTGCGTAGTGATTGGCCAAATACTGCAAGCCTGTGACGGAAATGTAACGCCATATTTGGAACATCAGGTTGTACTGAGAGTAGATTTGTGGGGGTGTGGTTACACGAGGCGTTTCAGGCAAGTCTGGGTGAGTATTTGGTTTTAGATAGAATGCATCTTTTGTTTCCGACACTTAAATTTTGCAATTTTACGTGTCTAATACATGCATGGGCAACCTATAAGACACCAAAGATACAACAAAACACGTGCCATATGACCCCTTTAAATAAGCCTAATGTAAAGAATATTCTGTGAAAATATAATTTATCTTTAATATTGACTGAGTAAGGCCACGTCAAAAGTCAATGCATAGGAAGACAAACTACAAGTTTTTTTAAACCTTGTGTCAATCACATTTACACACTTCCACCGATATTTTCGTCCGTCATAAAAACAATTCGGACCGGGTTCGTTTCTCTGCGATTGTCGAATCCGTCAAGCATTTTGAGTGGTCTTTTTAACAATTCAGAGACACCGTACAAACGAGAGCCAAATACGAAAAAACGCATACGAAAATTTCGGACTGTATGTTCAAAGACCTTCAGAAATACAATTTATCTTTTTTATAACTATGAATACTTGCACCTGCGACTTTTCCTTATATCCTAAAACCTCTTATTATACAAAATTTACATACGGGTCTAGTGACGCAAAAAATCTATTACTTTTAATACTTTTTTCGTAACCAATTAGCCAAATTAACATGTTAAACTGACATCCCTTATTGTTAAGAAGCATACTTAAATGTAAAACAAGTCAGAGGTAATAATAAATGAAAGTGACATCAAGCTTTAAATAAGTACTCAAACCACACCCATCCGAGCGGTTCCGTTCCTGGGATTTAAATAAGGAGCTACATACCAAAATCAACCTCCAGACCTCCTGTTCTCTACAACCAGATGTTCATTACCAAAGTGCATTAGATTTTCTATGAACTGTACTACACAATGTGATAACAAAATCATTCCTCTTTATGGCTCAATGACCGTCATGCATTCAAGCGGTCTCAACGCGAGAACATCGAGCTTGTATCGAATCAGAAGAGAAAATAAATAACGCAGCGGGACAGCGCTGGTTCATGTTATCCTGTCTCTGGAGAACTTCGGTAATCCAGCGAGATTCGCTCTTGTTTTACTGCACAGATTTGTACAGAATAATCTAGTTTCATTCTTCAGTGATAATGAGAACCATGCGGGCCCTTGAGCCGCCTCCGCTGTGGCTCTCTCAGGGTGGACATCAGACAGCGGGGTGGACGGACAGGTGCTCCAGCTCAAATCACACTGTAATTTGTCACGTCCTTCCCCAACGTGGGAGTGACAGCACGCCATCGAGGAAAATGTATAACAAGCCCTGCTTCCTCAAACACGAGACCATTTCCTCCAGGACCACATGTTCACAGGCCAAATTAATGAGGTCTTATCTACAGTTCATTGCTTGTGTAGGAAGTTCTTGAGGTTCTGCAAATTGTTATCAGAAGTACATTAAGGAAAGGTTGGTCTTACAGAATAGTTTGAGGGATTTCTATTGTTCATAACCCAAAATATCAAGATCCTTGTAAAAACTATATGAGAAATTTTTGATTTAGTAATAAAATCTTAGACCTTCATTGTTTCACATTGTGAAACTTTGTTGAGATCTTTCCTGAAACTAGACCACTTTTCTGTCTAGAAAGAAAACAAGTGAGATATTAAAGAGATGTCATTTGTGGTTATTTTGCAATACAGTGACCCACCAGGGGTAGTTATTAGTTATTACACCAATGACATCAGACTATCAAATTTTCATTACATTCAATAGTTTCAACAGGCATTTTGCAAAAAACAAATAACATAAGCAAAAATCTAAACCAGATCAAGGCTGCCTGAGTTTCGTCCCCTGATACAGATTCATTGGGGTGTATCATATATCGCTTCCCGGTGACAGTTTTCCTTAATATTGAATTTATTTTTACGTAATTATTAATATTTCTGAGATATATAATAAATTGTTTTTTTATACATCAATAAATCTGGAAGATCCTGATCAAACTTGAATGAATGGCTGAGCTAAAGAACTGGAATCAAACTGGACATTTACGTAAAATCAACTCGATTTTATACACAAAATGAGATTAAAACTCAACATATCCTCTGGTATTGTGGGTGGTTGCCAGGGCATGACCTCAACCTTTAGCAATCGCTTGTTGAAGTCTGTTTTTGTGGTTGAAAGTGATGGACTGTATTTCCGTGGCCACATCGCAGTTCAGAGCGTTCCTGAAAGAAAGAAATGTCTAGGCGCAGGACAGAAAGTTCACAGCGCTGACATGCCGAATCCCTCACGTCTGACAGGTGGCTTCATAACGTGTTGACCGTAACTGTAAACAGATCTGGAATGTACCGAGATCCATCAGGACTCGGGTAAAAATGTTGCCTTCGCCCTGGGATGGTCCAAAGGGTCAGCCTGCGGCTGTGTGCCTATTGAAAACAGGCCTTGGTAAAAAATGAGCAAAAGAAAAATGAAAAAGATGAGGGAGAGGTGGACTCTTTGATTCCGATTTCGGCTCACGAGCTTTATTGATGTGGTTTTAATGAGATGATTTATCAAGCGTGCTATAGCTGCTCTGGGTTTTTGTTAGCGGGCTTACTTTCTATAAGCAGGTATATTACTCACTGGATGATTTCACTGCCTTTTGCACGCTCTTGTGTAATATTTATTCATTAGTAGCATCGCATCCATTTGTAAATTTTCATTGAAGATGAATGGCTTTAATTACATGGACCTATACGTGTGGAACCATACGAGAAATCAATTGCCATAAATTGTTTTGGATTAAAGCACCTGTCAAATGCAGTGGCCTGTTCCAACAACGTTGAAATTATTTAATCCAAATAATCCTGCAAAGGTCATACTGCGAGTCTACGTCTCGGTGATGTAATGCCGTATAGACTGTTTGGTAGCGTTCTGCTTGCGAGTTCCCGTCTGAATCATAAAATGATAAATGAAACACCTCACAGTCTTACAGCACACATGTATGCAAAAGCAACGAGTCCGAAAATTCACATAAAGTGCGTCATTCTGGACAAAGACTTACTCATCTGTCATGCTTATGCTTGTTTGTCAGAAAAAGAAACATTTGACTGACTTTTGCAACGTTCATGAGAGCAACAGGTTTCAGATACATTGTGTTAGATTCTGTTTCTCAAAGCAGTCGATTTCTGTTTCGTTCGATGACCTATACGGAGTAAGTTTCTCAATTATATTTGAGCAAAAAAATGAGTTCAGAATCAAACCAGTTACTTGGCAGAACACTTCGGTTCGTGAAACACAGCACAATAAATCCATTCTCTCCTCAGGGTCAAAACTTGCTTACTGTAGAAAATATGAAAAACTTCACCGTAGGTTTTCAGACATTCTTGAACTAGTTCACTGCCATCTTTGTTTGTCTTTAAGTTTAGCGTGAAAGTACTAACAAGCACGGCCGAATTTCACATAAATGCGTATAAAGTGATTATGAAGTCGTGCTGAGGTCAGCCAAAACTCTACAGCTTTCTCATAAAGTTATTCATCTATAAAGGGACATGCTTATATTTACAAAATATTAGTAACATGCTAAAGTTGGTCATAAATGATTTCACGCGTCGACCCAACCTCTTCACGAGCCCCCAATACCATGTCTAACAAATCAGGAAAAGGCTATAAAGCCTTGTTAAATAACACAATAAATGCTTTCTCACAAATTCATCGAGTTTAAGGTCACATAGGAACAACCTGCTCCACGTCATACCTTCCTATCGGCAATTAAAGTAAGTTATCTTTGGAGGGTGAATAAGCATAGCTTTCACTGAGAGCAGATGAGATATATGGCTGACTGTGTAAGGTCAGAGTTTGGTACACGGGGAGCCATTTCTGGTCCTGCAGGAGCAATAAGCACAGTAGCAAATGAACCGACACAGGTTCCTGTAGTGCCGTCTTGGGAGAACATCAGTCCTCTACGAGCAGATACGTTTTCAAGAACATCATTGAGAGAAGAATCAATGAAGACAAAAGAGGATTGTGGGACCGCTTTGACATTCAGAAGGAGCGCAAAGGTGAAAGGTTGCGGGCCCCCTAGTTTGGGTGGCATGATGGAATGTTCTCCAAGCGGCGCCCCAAGGGTGCCATGAAGAGATTGGGAAGCACCGTTCCGGGAGCCATTTCATGCATCATGTTGGGTGGCATCAAAATAACTCGCTAGGTCAAAATCGTGGAGAGAAACGTATTTTCTGTGTTACAATTATGAACAAAGAAACATAAAAAAATACTATATTTACTATATATGCTTTTGATTTCCATTCTGCTCGAAACAAGAAAGTGATGTCAAGGTCATGGATTTGATTCTCAAAGAACATACAATGAACTATCCATTGGGTAAAAGTAATGCAAATCATAAAAAATTGGTTTGCATGGTCCTACTGATATTTCTGATGAGATGTAACCAAGGAAGCCCTAAATAAGCTAGAAAAGCCAAACCAGCATCCAAAACCCATATGTTGGTAAAACAGCATTTAAAACCCATATGGTGGTAAACCAGCATCCAAAACCCATCTTGTGGTAAACCAACATCCAAAACCCATATGGTGGTAACCAGCTCTACTAGGCTTTTAAGTCGGGATGTGGCTAAAATCCAACTGGTTCTGCAGAAAGAGGTCAATGGGAGTAATGCTATGAGAGTTGGTCCCTGCGCCGAAACGCTTGGCATAGTTTCTTCACCATCCTATGACTATAAACAAGGAGGACAAGGAGGACTGACCTCTGCCGAAATGTCCCCAACTTTGACCAGTCAAATCTGAGTCGACAGCTAACTGGGCACCACTGGTACTTCCATAAACGCAGAAAGAAACTTTGCCATGACCATACACAGTCATAGAGAGCTACCATCATGTTCATTTATCAGACACATGCCAAGATTGCTATATGGAATTAAAGCTTCAAATCATAAGGCTTCAGTTAAATATGAAAACAGGAACCTTTTTATAATTAGTGCCATCTCAGTTAAATATAAATAGCGTGCCATAAAGCAAATATGACAGTGTGACAAGATCTAAATAACCACTATAAAAACATCTGGCATATCAATGATTTACTCGCATTACACCCCTACATGTCCATATCCTTCAAAAAAACATAGAAACAGTAAAAGAATGTATTTAACTTCTGTAAAATTACATTTTTCCCACTGAAAGAGACACAAAATAATTGTGACTCAATCAGAAGTCTGAGAGTTCGGGAGCTCTTCTCATAACCCAGGACTGTTATGGGAATTAGATGCATTCTGTATTGAAGAATGTCAAAAACGGCCACATAACTAAGGGTAGCTGCCAGGGTCTGTGTACAGTGGAAAGGTTAAGTGACTTGACTTTGGACTCCAGAGAGACAGACGCCAACGGATATAAGCTTCGAGACCTGAGATTCTGCTCTGGACATCAAATAGCAAAACATGGGAAAAGTCTTTTCCAGGAAAGCTTTCAGCATCTTTCTCCCATCGCTCAGTTTATACCTCAAAAAGGACCCAATGGGACTGAGAGACACGGGATACAGAACAATGTGGATTTACTGATCCCTTCATATAAATTTTGACACGAGTGTCACATTTTTAATATGATGATAATATATATAGTTATGGAAACAGCACAATGTCAAGAATCATATAAAGGGACCATCATGTCCTGGTTCATATTTTAGGATTTCAAGGAGTTCTAAGTTGCTTCATTTAATAAGTTAGTGTGAGATGTTTCTCCTAAAATTTCTCAGGAAAAATACAAAATACTGTCAAGACAATTGTTCAAATACTTGACTAGTACGGTGGTGTAAATGAATGTAGATTGTAGAAGTAAAATCATTTGGGTTTGGATAAATTTGATGAGAAATGTTCAAGTTCATATTGAGATCTTCAATATAATTGACTTTTGAATGCAGACTTTGCAAATCCGAGCTCACATTGTGACATTATTGAGATCTCGTGCAAAACTTTGTGAGATTTGTGAGTATTTTCTATGGAGTATCCATTTGCTCTTCATTTCCTCTCACTTTTGTGTAGGCGAAATAA
The DNA here is from genome assembly GCA_008369825.1 of Triplophysa tibetana. Classification (NCBI taxonomy): domain Eukaryota; kingdom Metazoa; phylum Chordata; class Actinopteri; order Cypriniformes; family Nemacheilidae; genus Triplophysa; species Triplophysa tibetana. Next base: position 15,068,773 of record CM017906.1, on the reverse strand, counting down.
TTGAGATATTTAATATCTCATTTGTGATTTTTCTTTTCAATGTTAACTTTCTGTTGAACTCCTTTCCAAATGACACATGACCAAATCTTGGAGAAGTTTTTGGCTTGATCTGCAAGTATCTCTGAATAAATTGCAAAAATAGCATTTCAGGAGTTATGATTCTTTTACAATGATTTCCGGAGGGATACATTTTGTTCATTTGTAATGCTTCTTTGGTTTATAAGTATCCTGTTATGTCCTGCCAAAATATTCCTCAAAAGTTTATATTATCTCCATTAACTTAAATTATACCTTAGCGGGCATTTAACCTTTAACAGAAAATTTACGCATCCCGTTTATGACCGTATGATCATTCACACCATTCTTAAAACTAAGAAATGAGTTTAAATCGTCTGTTGAATAGTGCAAATTTGATTCATCTAGTTACGGGTATTCCAGATGTGAGCTGCGGTTTTAAGTATTCTCAAAGGATGTGTCATGTTGAATTTACTGCTGGTGGTAAGTCCGGGGGCTTATTTTAATTAAGATTAAATGTCCTTTTATTACAAGCAGCAAGACTTGTTTATTTTAGACATGATGTGATATTAAAAGCCTGTTACAGCTTAACGAAAGGGAGTTCATGTGAGTTTAAATGAAATGCAAAAAGTGAACGAGGTATTTGCGTTCCAAACAACCGGATGTCACTAAAATGGTGTCTTTAGCAGGATCCATTGTCTGGTCTCTATAAAACAGCAAAAGATTGTTCAATCAATTGTTCCCCAAGAACAATTTAAACCTGTTTTTCGCAAATACTGTTCATTAGTGTCGACATGGCGTGATGACAAAAATACAACACAGCCAATAAGGGCTCATCGATACTAACTCAAAAATAAGACTCAGATGTCCAGTCCTCCAAACAACCAGACCACAAAGCCATTCTTCTCCTTTCTGAACTAATATTATGTACCAAGAGCTGTTATATGCAGATCTGCAGCCCTCTGGGTTCAAATCTGATACCAAATATTCTTGAATTTCATTACAGGTCCATATGTTTCATATACATGCCTCCATCCCTGTCCAGCCCACTACCACAACACGGCAAACAAAGAAGGCTTTCTATTGCTGTACTATCTCAAATCATATTCAGGATAAAAGTTTGCGTAAACATTATTTATGGCGTCCATTACACTAAAAATGGGATGTTACTCTCGGTTTATAAATTTGTCCGCATGTTGAACTGGACTGCAGCGGGACGGGAGTACGTTCGGACGGTACGTATCTGTTGGGAGGATTGTTTTGCTTGTATTTGTGTTCTGGGTGGAAAGGGAGGTTTTTGTTCTTATTTGAGTGGTCAAAGGCCAGGCAAAATGTTTATTAGTTCTTCAGGTTGGATGTCAGTCTCTCAGGGTGGGGCATGCTGTTTGATGGACATTTTATAGTCTGTTTCGAAGGTTCTTTGTTTACCAAATGAGCATACTACTGAAGATATTGTTCACCCAAAATTATTATTATCCTGTCATTTATTTACCATCATGTCACAGTGTATACAGACTGTGGAACAAAAAAGAAGATATTTTGAGAAATGTCTCCGTGGTTTTGTGTCCATACAATGGAAGTCAATGGAGGTCAATGTTGTTTATTTACCAACATTCTTCAAAACATCTTCTGCAGAACAGAAAAGAAGAAAGTCATTCAGGTTTGAGGGTGAGTTAATAATGACAGAAGTTTCATTTTTTGGATGATCTATCGCTTTGATTCCAGTCTATGCATATACATACATACAAATTTCTATGCATCTTAACAGCATCATTTAAAAACGTCCACAGACCGAAACACAAAATCTTAGTCGCCCTTGGGGCATCTATCATGCAAACCAAAATGTGTGACCCAAGACCCCTGATGGTCCTTCCTACGAGCTGGTAAAGACGCCCCAGAGCTCCTGAATTCAGCATCAACCACACATGTGGCGTAGAACAGATCCAGCTGTCTCTGAGTGGAAGGGTTCGGTTGAAGACACTTTGTAGGTGTTAAGATAATAAACCAGGACTTATTCGAAGAATAAATGGCAATGTTGTTTAAGAGACTTATGTGCTGAAGCCGACAAGGCCTGTGGGCTTCAAAGTCTCCACGCGGCAGCTGAGTAAATACATTGTAGGAAGTCAGGGGTCAATTAAAAGTAGGGTAGAAGGTGGGAAGTTTAGAAGATAGATGTAAATGCGGAGGTCTCAATATTAATTAGCTGGAATAAAGGCATTTACGGAGATCAAAGGAGTCTGAAACCATCATTTATTATGACTGTGGGTACAAAGATGCCTTATTAGTGCTCTTGTGAGAGCAGGAGGTGAAAATATCCAGATATGAAGTACGTCAAGAAGGTTTGTGACAGCTTTAAGTGCCACGAGAGACAAAAACCAGCCGTGGTCGTGAAAACACAATCAGCAGTTAAAACAGTGATGATTACTAAAATAATATTCCTTCATATGACCCATCACATTCCTTGAAGAACATCTGCAATTCAGAGAGAAACTCTATCAGCTCCTTTTCTCTCTCTCTCTTTTATTGTTTAAGAGGGCCAGAACAAATACTCTGGAGTTTCAAAATGCTTTACTGGTCCAATACTTTTAACAGAGTAAAAGATGTGAATGTTGCGCTAATTCGCCAAATCCAACATGAAATGAAACCCCGGGGTATAAATCAAATAAGACCACTGTGGAGAGACCCCACACCAGATAATCTCAGAGGTAATCTCAATATTTTACATATCTTAATACCTGCTGCAAAAAAATCTATAGTAGTTCCGGTCCGTATGGTAGGAAAAGACCTAAACTGCAAGAAACTCACTGCGGCATATAATTCAAACCGTGATAAATGACACTCACTTGTTCTTCATGCCTGAAGTATTACACTAATCTTGGCAAACAGGGGCATGCAAAAGTTAGCTTTGAGAATTAAAGGAAAAGACCAGAGGGAAATGGTCGAGGTTTCTAACTCTCAGACCAATTGAATAAGTCTTCTGCTTTTCTCAATATTCTTTTAATTCCAGAGCAGAATGCGAATCTTGAAACTCTTTTATAGACCACTTATACTGTATCTAATGAAATCTTTATAATATTCATTTAACATAGATATATTCTGTAGCATTTGTTCAGTTCAAGAAAACTGAAACGTTGGAGCTTAAGTTTGAAACAGCGCTGGAACAGCATTGGAACAGCGTAGGACCATCTACATCTTCTGAAGTGGTTTATAAATTATTTAACTGTAGAGCTTCTCAGCAAAGTAACAAACTCAAATGCTAAAATAAAGTCCGGAATTAAAGGGGTCAATGACATGGCTAAAACGAATATTATCGTTTGTTTTAGATGTAATGCAATGTAGTTAAATGATTTAAGGTTAAAAAATCGCTGTATTTTCCACTTCTGTGCATGTTTGTAACTCCTCTTTGCCCCACCTCTATGAAACAAATCACTTTAACGAAAAGTGAGGGGTGCTATTATTGGCCAGTTAACCAGTGCATAATGATTGGTCTAATACTGCAAACGTGTGACGGAAATGTAACGCCTGTTACCATATTTGGAACATCGGGTTCCAAAGCAATTGTACTGACAGGTACGCCCACCTTACTTGTGAATACATTTGGGCAGTCTTGGTCAAATCATACCACGAACTGATGTAGATTTGTCGGGAGGGGTGGTTACACGAGGCGTTTCAGGCCATTTTAACTCTATTACTGTTAAGTGTTTATTAGGTTACTGCCACTTTGAGACCTAATCAAGATTTGACATGATCTTGTGTGCATTTTAAAGGCTAAATAGCTAATAAGACACGAAAGAAAACTGTCAGAAGAAATGTCTGTAATTCAAATTGCATGAATGTTTAAACAGGCACAACTTTAAAATTCATGGTAATAACAAACTTTTGTGATGACAAATAACTACAATGTCTGTTTTATAGATATATAGGCTGTTAAATAGTGGATGTAAATGTGTGCTCACAGCATGTGCAGTCGTATAGGGAAACTGTTTACGATTAATGATCTTTCTGTAAAAGCAAAATCCAAACTTCCAGGTTGATCCAGCGACTGCGCATGGGTTGTTATGCAACAAAACTTCATGTCTATAAACATGTTACATTTGGAGCGTTATATCAAACTTTCTATCGTTATTGATAAAGTTGTATCGTCGATACATACCAACATCGCGTGATCGCACAGCATTAATGTGGCTACTTCTACATTTCTCAAAACATTCACTCACATTTTCTTAAAAATATTTCAACCAGGGAAAGTCCAGTATCTCCCCAGAGACACATTGATCAGCGAGGTCTGTTGTTGGGAAAGAGGTATCCACATGGGCTTTGAGCACAATAAGGTACTGCGTGTGTGATGTGCTATTGGTTTGTGTGTACCCCTAACAAGGCCGATGCCTCCGTAGACTTTACGGAAGTATTGGCGACTCCAGAACAGTGACAGCGGGAGACAGGAAAAACACCACAAATACAGGAACACACAGTATATCAGAGACAGAGAATAGACAGAGGGAGTAATAACAAAACAATCACACATCCACTAATCAGAGAGGGAGATGCTGTATAGAGACATACCTGGTAAGATCAAGTACAGAAGGTCAGAGTCATTGCACACTGGTACTGCTCAATCCCATTAAAAAGTAGATTGGAGGCTGTCTCATCAACTTCATGTCTCTCGATTTTACTATAATTAAAAAAAGAGAGAAAGTTTGTAAAGGAATATTTATAAACATGTCAAGTAAAGATTAGAGAAAAGGCCTGTAAATGAATATTTATAAACATGTCAAGTAAAGATTAGAGAAAAGGACTGTAAATGAACATTTAGAAACATGTCAAGTAAAGATTAGTTTATGATGTTAATTATGCAGTCAAACAAGTTTGTAATGACACAAAGAGTACATTTAAAATTTTGGTTGAACCCTTTGACAATGAGTCTATTAATATGACACACAAGCAGACATACACGGCAAAAAATACTTTGATACATGCTAAATATGCTTACATACACCATTAATGATACTTTTAGAAATGCTAGTCAGCACAAAAACACGTGCACTTTTGAGAGCTGTGTGCAGACCCACAGTTGCGCTTAACCTCTAACACAATCTGAGGACCACACAACACAATACATTTGTGTCATAATTTACAGTTGGCTGTTCAGCGAGACCATCTATGAATAAACAATTGTTTCCAGGGCGGTATATTGTGCTAACAATATGTGTAGCAGGAATCCCCCAGGGTTTTGTACTCAGTCCTAAACAGTTCTTTTAATGGTTTATAACTGGCCCTCTGTGGGCTGTTTCTGTGTAGAGAAATCAGATAGGTTACTTCCAGAGACCTGCTATCGGAGATTAGTCGCCAAACATAACACTACAAATCAACTTATCGGCATTAAACATATTCACTTTAGATTACAGACACTTGAGAAATAGATCGGAAGATGGGGAAACAGAAACACATTGTCGTGTGTGTATTATGCATGCATGTACATAACAATCCGAGCCAGCCTGGGTGTATTCACTATGAACCCCATGCCGGGACAGAGGCCCTGACCAGACTTATTTAGACGTGCAGCCCGATTCTTTTATACAGCCTGGAGAACAGCCCTGAGTTAACCATACGTCTACTGAATGGAACGGCTCACCCCAAAAATGAACATTTTACTATATGCCCGCCCTAACTTTACTTACCAGCTATATTCTAGCCTTTTGCCATTTATGTAGCTGTTCAACACCTGACCTTATTCGATTTCATTGTACGGGCTGAAAACAGCACAGTCATAGTGCAAAATGTCTCCCCCTGTGATCCACAGAGAAGATAAATTATGGATTGAAATCACAATCTTAAAAAAACAATTGCACCAAACATCATCTTGTACGGAGCATTTATACATCAAACCAATATGAGACCAACAGGCCATATAAGGCAGAATCAAATGTACATTTTTTTTTAAATATATGAACCACACCATATAGGGCACAGTTTTGTCCTTTCATAAAAAAGACTGAGAAGGGTAAAAACAGTCTGAGAAACCACGACCTGCTCAAGTTCTGATGAGAAATGTCAAAAATAGCAGACGTAGATCCCTAAAGACTCCCAAGTGAAAATGCAGAGGATAGATCACAATGGAAATCATATATGAACTCCAAATATCAAATTAACAGATATTTGGCATGTTTTACAATATTTCCCCAAACCCATTGTGTTTATTGTGTTAGGATATATAGCTTTGTTCTTTTAGTGATAGTGATTGTATTAGAGTCGAAAACTTTATTACTGGAAAACAGTGGCGAAGAGAATTGACACTTAATCTATAATTTTAAAACACAGCACTGTGTGTGTGCAATCACCTCACTATTTTGTAAGGACAAATTTGCATCCAAAAGTGAACAAAACCTGACAAATCCTAGCAAAACCCACCTTGGGTCCAGTTAAAACATAAAAAATATAGCAAATAAAGCTTTTTCAAAATTGCAAAAATACAAAGTTATCTTTTAGTGTTTGTTTATAGTCTTTATAACTAGCTGTGTATAAAAAACAATATATGTGACCCTGGACAACGAAACCAGTCTTAAGTACAAGGGGAACATTTTTAGTAATCGCCAAAAATACATAGTGAGAGGAAAAATTACAGATTTTACTTTTTTGCCAAAAATCATTAGGATATTAAGTAAAGATCATGTTCGATGAAGATATTTTAGAAATTTCCTACCGTAAATGTATGAAAACTTTATTTTTGTGAGTGGATGGCCTGCTACAGTGCCTCAGATTAACAACTTCAAAGGTGATTTTCTCAATATTTTGCTTTCTAGGCACCCTCAGATTCCAGCTTTGTAAACAGTTGTTGTTCCGCCAGATAGTGTCCTATCCAAACAAACCATATATCAATAGAAAGCTTATTTCTTCAGCATTCAGATGATGTAAAAATCTCAATTTCGACAACTTAAGACTGGTTTTGAAGTCCAGGGTCACATATATGGTTTTTGATAGATGCATTATGTTTGTGTCTGTGCTCTATGTCTTATGTCTAACAAGGGGACAATTTGTAACATCTGTGTTTGAGGTTAAATATCTGTATTCAGTTCTTTCAGAGTCGTTTAGATTTTGATTCATTAACTGATTTGAGTGATTCATTAGAATTGAATCATTTACAGATTCATAAAATTGATTCAAGGAGTAAAAAGTGGGTCTAGCTAAACGATTCACTAAAATAATCGTTTCATAACAGTCATTTGTTCGCGAATGGGACTATGCTGGTCGTGCTCTATATTTCGTAACGTGGTTTATCACTATTATTTGCGCTTTTTGGGTCATCGCGTAGCAACTCGGGGTGCAGGCCATGGGCAAACAAGATGGACATGCGCTTCAAACATGATTTAACTGGTCATATTTCTACTGGTCTATCGTTTTATACCAGTGTAACGTTCACCACTATCTTACCTTTCGTCTTCTTCTCTTTAATAAAGTCGAATGAGTTCGTTTGACTGTTGTCCGTCATGTATGTTTGAAAGCGAGCGGAACTGAGGTAAAGTCTCAGGTGACGTACTGGAATACTGGATTCTGATTGGCTAGTGAATCGAGAGCGAATCATTCAATAATAACTCACGTTGTATTAATGTGATTTAATTATTAAAATTGGCATATATTTGTTTTTTAACGAACTCAACTTTTTATTTTTGTAAAATGTCATTTAGTTATTCAATTTTAAAACGTGACCCGATTCTGACAGACTTCGTCACCCCGTTTAAACAAACAGGAATGCACATTAGGATCAAACAATAGTTCAACAATATGGAACGAGCTGAAATATTACATTAATAATAAAAATAGATGAAAACGTATTTTCTTATCTTATGTTTCTACTCTGTCATAACATGACAGATAAGGTCATGTAAGGTCTGTGGATGAAAAACAGCATGCAACAGGTGTCTATGTGAGCTCACAAACATATATTTTCTTTCTTTTGCAAGATATTATATTAAATATTGATTTATGTTTATATGCTGTAGTCGTGCATCTGGAGCTTGTGCATGAAACCTGTCAGCAGGAGCTGTTTTCAGACAAAGTTTACAACCTGGTCCACCCATGAGAGCCATTCGTTGGCTTGCGTGCATGTCACAAAACAATCTTTGTATCTTGGGGTGAAACTGTAGCTAAAATCCTGTTCAGGTCCTTCCATTTCCCACCTGTGATTACAGGACTTGTATGTACTAAGTGAAGCTAGCAGTCTCTCTAAGCCCTTGAGCCAACGTTAATATTTACAAATCCTTCAGATGTGCAGTTCACATTATTAACTGCTTCTCAGTCGTCCACTGTACAATGCAGGGTTGGTGTGACACATACCAAAGTCTCCTGCATGATTTAGTCACAGATTATTCATTGTTAGTCAGCTAAGGGCCGCAGTTTGTTGGTCCCCCCGAGGCCTCCAGTCTTTACCCTTCACCTGTGTGTGGTAATGAGAGAACAAGCGAAGTCCATGAAGAAATGCCAAGCTGCAATCACTCTACATGCCTGCGTGATGTGAACACTTTCCTTTCTTTGTTACCAAACTGTTTCCTCCGCACAGCGCTAGGCATGTTTCTAATTATAGATACACAGCGTGATCCTGTCAACATGTGATTCATAGCGCAGGTGACCGAAGACTCTTCTCTTGAGCTTCTGGAGATGAATCACCGAGACTCATTCAGATGTACAGTACTGCACTACTGGAACTGGTATTGACTGCACTACTGCAAACTATTGTGTCATGTATTTACAGAATATAAGTATACTGTATATAAGTATTTTTTTATATATTTATATGTATTTTTATATATTTATTTTTTTGCTACAGTTATTGGACACGAGTCATATCTAAGCCTTAGGGTTTGAACCAATGCTATTATTTTGATGTGCATTTATGATTCCTGAAAAATATGAAACGTGCTCACCAACATCTAACTTATTATATACATTACAGGGAAAATAAAATTAAAAAATCTCATATTTGAACCTGGGTCTGTCAGTTGCTTTATTGTCTTATGCTTACTTTATTGTCCTTACAAATATTGTCACATTAGATTTTTAATTTTTGTAATCTCCATGTTACTTAACTTTTATTTTTTGCCACAAGTCATTATTATTGATGTTTGTCACTGGAAACATCCAACCAATAAAATGTATTAAAAAAATGGTAGTCATCTTTGACAATACATTATCTAATTGTCCCTTAAATTAAAGCAGATAGGAAGATTTTGTCCCTTTAAGTTAGGGAGGATAGGGAGATTATTCATTTTGGATCAACACCCTAGCAACCACCCAAGCAACCTCATAGTAATTTCCTGGCAACCGGCCAAAACACCTTTAATCGATTGATTTAACGATTCTTCAAACTCAAATTAAAGACCAAACTATTCAAAACAGTCATTTTTCATTCATGTCCCACTTTTTTTGACAATTTACTTTATAAACACCAGATGTTGCATTATTCCCAAAACTGTGATTAAACCGAGCCAAAGCCTTGTTTGCAAAAATTTTGATTGGCCACAGACCTGGATCACACCGTGGAATAAACTTCTTAATGGAGACACAAATGACCAGGTATATTTATTTGCTCTTGCTTAACTCCATAACCCGCAATTAACAAAAAATCGACATGAATGTAAGCATGGCCTACATTAATTTCACAATGCAGTTATACAGTACATGCTCATAAAACGTCTTTCTCATTCAAATCTGAGGGTAAAATATGTATAACCTCCTCTGAGCATATGTATTCAGAACATACATGCACATATTTAATATTTGCTTGCACACATACACACATACATGGACATATAACACACAAATCAACTATTTAGAAGCATAACATGATGGATGGCCTACAATGAAAATTGTTATGATTAACATGACATATAAAACACATCACGGATAAGCTCATGCACCTTTAAAACTTGAGTCAACAGTCTGTTTTCTGAGAGCGAACACTGATTTGTCACACCCTTGTTGATTATTTTCGTTAAACCGCACATTGGAGAAAACAAGGGGAAATCCTAACAGACAGGAAGGTTCTCCTTTTGTAAAATGAGACTTAAAATTGTTATGCCAAATATATTCAAGTTAACACAATGCGAGGCTGAAATATCAGCATGACAAATTCGAGCCTCGCGGATTCAAGGAACATAGCATAACAATTGATCATGATGATGTCACATCGCTGCTATTATCAACGTACAGTACGTGTTCAGGAATTGAGCCTCTGCTAATGACTCTGGAGTCTAAAAAATGCTGGTAAACAAAGGAACTATGAAATAGCACAGCGGTGAAGTCAAGGCCAAAGAAATATTGTTGATGTTAGGAAGCAAGTCCCTATTAAACACAGAGGTGGGCGGTCATCACGCGGAGCGCAAAGTAGAAAGTCAAATCGGGAAGGCTCGGAAACATAAAATAACTATGAACGTGCCAAAGGTCTTTTCAATACTCGGACGTATTGCTGAGGGAAAATGTCTTTGTTCCTTTGTTAAAGGGGAGAAGCTTGTCTGGTGGTCCGATCAATGGTGCCTGGTAGGCCTATTGTAACCTCATCTGTGGGTCGCACATGCTTCATCAAACCGATGGCCGACCATATTCTTAAGAGCACATAAATTTTCCTGTAAATAGGGGGAAGTACTTGAGGTTGCTGTTAGCCTTAGGAGAACAAGACTTCCTGACACGCAGTATGTGTAGTGATTAATGATGATAAATGCTTCTGACTTGTGTACTTTTTGCATGTGTAGGGCTTGTCTTTCTTCAGTATAATGCAGTTCTTAGCACAGGATCATATTTTCTTTGGGGATTTGTGGTGAAAAGGGGAGTTGTTTGACAATGGAAATGATCTTTTTTTAAACTCTGTGCGTGGTGCTTGACAGTGCAAACTCACATCAGAAAGTAAACTTTGGCAGTTGTGAGGCTCCTTTAATGTTATTCCTTGGAAATGTTTAGCTGATTTTATACTGAAGAGAAATCCTATTGAAATGTAGGCTATTGATTGATTAAATCGCACTTTGATGGGTCATTTATTCAAGTCACGGCAATGCATGCACAGCAATCACTGATTTTAGGGGCGACTGTCATGGTCTTGCTTTTAATGCCATCTGCTGGTAAAACTGTCTTAGGGTCAATGACATAACATGCATGTGTTTTTTGTGTCCGGTGGCAGCATTTCAAACATTTATGACATTTGTCATTTGTTAACCTTTTTAGTTTGAATGCCTCTTTTGATATTTTTTTATAATTAATGTTCATTGTATATACTCAGAATCAAATGTATAATACAATGCAATGTAAGTTCCTTTGGATAAAAGCATCTGCCAAATGCATAAATATTTTAAAAAATATATGTTTATATGTTTTGGTCTGTCAAACTAGTTTGAAGCATGTTTTTTTCTATATTAAAAATACGATTCAATGGCGTTATTCAAAACCTTTCCTTTGAACAAATTTCACAAATATTTACTGGACCAATGCCAGACAGTCAGAGACTTGTTCCCGTTCTTTAAGCAAAGTTAAGAATAAACTCTTCTATTTAAACTCACATTTGTAAAATGTTTCTTAAAATATGCTTATTTCTCTAAGTGAGCAAAATTGGCCTCCCACTAGTATTCTGCAAGAGTTAAAATGTGTCTATAGCCAGAATGCAACAGTTAACACTTATCCTTCTTGACAGTAGTCACCTTCTCTTGTTTTTTACATTCAACCTCTGTCAGGTTTAGTGGCAGTTTTGTTGAAATGTGTATTGTGATGCTGCATGTTCTTTTATCCAGCGTGTTAAGAAAGGTGATCTGAGAACAATACAACTTGCAATAACAACACTGGACTGGTGCATAGAAAATAAACATTTATATCATCTTAATATGTATAATCTATAGATCTATACGTATACAGTATATGAATTGCTTGAATGTAGTCGCATATGCCCTAGCAGTGTTAACTGTTCCATCTTGTTTTCATTTCTAATACTTTATGTGCATGAATTACATAGAATTTTTCTTGGCAGTGAATGTGAATTTTGATACCAGGCAAATGAAATCCCCCTGATGTTTGCTGTTCTCACTGTCAGATGGCATTTGTCTTGTGACATGCGAACTTCAAACCTCTGTCAGAACAAGGCACAAGGACATATATGAAACATGCTTACTGACAAAGTTGCATGAAACCCTTAACAGAAGTGTCCCAAATGTCTGATTAAAGTGGAGGTATGTCATATTTCTCTATAACTGTGCTTGGAGGGCTTTAAAAGGCAATAAATCAAGATATTTTAGCACCAGGGGCCATGAGTAAAAATGTTGGTAAAAGAGGTATTTAAGGACATAAGTCTCTTATTGTGTTAAACAAATGTTTGAAATTGTATATATATATTAATAATATAATATATTATAAATGATTTTACATACAGTACACATCAATCATTTCCCCTGCTTCTTAAATAAAAAATACAATAATGTATCAAATTAATATTTTTTATGATTTATACAACAACTTTTGTCATTTATAATCTCAATACATTACAATTGATTGTTTATTAATAAATTAAACAAGAATGGCATTTTATTGAATGTTTTTAATAAAAATGTTCTCGATTTCACAAATTTGTCGGGGCGGATCAGAAATGAATAGTTACAGAGATTTTTCGATATAAATTATTATTATTGTCATAATACGGCCTCCATCTATTTTCGACAAAGATATAAAAAGCAAACAATATACGAAATGTAAAATAAATGTAAAATAACCTATAATATAGTGTTGTATTATATAACCTAAAATGTTTATAATTAAAAAGTAAAACGGAAAATAAACTAACTTTTAAATTGCGCGACAGTAACACGTCATTCTACTTCCTGTTGAAAGCGGTTGCAGTTTTGTAAACAAGCACACGTGATGTAAACTGCCTAGTTCACGCTAATGATCATAAACATCACAGATCAGGTAATATACATCTTCTTCTACAGCTTCGCATATTACAAAGTAAAAAAGCTTAATCGATATTAATCCCATTAGAAATACTGTAAAGAAAATGCGGGCACATCGCTACACACTGTGTCAACGTCACTGCATGTTTATGACATAATTACCTGTATGACATGCAACGTTAGTTTTATCCCTATAGACACAAGACTGCATTTGCTTGTAACTAGCCACCTATCTGTTTTTTACATTAAGCAGAGGAGAACCAGACACAAATAATAGAAGTTCATGATGGCTGCTCCTGGTTCAGCTGTGACTTATGGAGCAGATAACAATGTCAGTGAGAATGATGACGATATTTTGAGGTAATGTATTATATAATATCGCTATTAATATTAGAAATATTACTAAGAATAAATACTGCATCCATATTTATAATTTCATCCAGTCAGGCCTTGCATAATACTGTATGTACTGTATAGTTTGAAATGAATAGTGAAAATGTAAAGATCACATGACCTCATATTGAAAAACATAAGCACAAATATTTACTGCAAATATTCTCCTTTTTCAGCCCTGATGACCTGTCAGAAGTGTTGGCTGCCGGGACAAAAGAGTCCCACGACAGAGCCGAGAACTCACCATTTGTCAAGGACTTCCTGAGGGGTCGAATTAAAAGAGAACTTTTCAAGGTGAATCTGATTTTCTGCAACATAAAAAACTAAAATTAGTGTTTTAATAAAAGATCCTATGACCACATCATTATATGTTTGCTATCTAAACCACAGCTTGGCACAGTCGGCCTGTACTACGTTTATTCCGCCATTGAGGAAGAGATCGAGAAGAACAAGGACCACCCCATGTTTGCTCCGCTGTATTTCCCAGCCGAGCTGAGCAGACAAGACGCCTTGGCCATAGATTTGGAGTATCTCTACGGTGAAGACTGGGAGAGCAAGATCTCCTGTTCAGCAGCCACTCAGCCCTATGTAGATCGCATTCATGAAGTGGGCAGCAAAGATCCTGCTCTACTTGTGGCGCACGCCTGGACCCGGTACATGGGAGACCTATCGGGAGGACAGATTTTGAAGAAAGTTGCTCAGCGGGCATTGAAACTGCCCTCAACTGGCGAAGGATCGAAATTTTATCATTTTGAGGGCATCCATAACCCTACAGCCTTCAAGAGACTGTACCGCAGCCGGATGAATGAGTTGGAAGTGGATGCAGAGATCAAACAGAGGCTGATAGATGAGGCTAACCTGGCGTTTAAATTTAATATGGCCGTAAGATGATTATTTAATTGTATCAAGAATTGATCGGCAGACATTTTTAAGGGTAATACCACAATGCCACTGTTAATAAAAATGTTTTCAGGTCTTTTCAGAGCTCCAGGAGATTGGGAAGGACATTAAAGAGGAGGTGCAGGATATTGGGTTCCCAGCACATGGGGAAATGGGAGGAGACATCAGTAAATGTCCCTACTATGCAGCCCAAATGGGTAAGAAATTAGTACTTTGAGTCGTAGATGTAGTATTTTGTTTTGTTTGTTGTTTATTCTTCACTGATTTTTTCTGTCTGTTCAGCGATGAGCGGAAACACAAACTACGCGTGTCAGTACGCCAAGATGTTGCTTCAACAATCCACAGTACAGATGATGCTGGCCACATGGGTCGCTGCTATCGCTGGATTGGCTGCCTGGTACTTCATGTGATCACCTTAACCTGTTCAACCAATCAGAAAATTAAGAAATAAAAACAGCTGGATGTTTAAGTGACCTTTCATTCATTACATTTAAATTGTTGTTTAAGAGTCAAGGTTCACCTGCTTTTTGGTAAATAGTTTTAATTTACCAATGTGTACCTTGAAATTGCTTTCTGACTAAATTAAACCAGGAAAAAAAATGATAACAAATACATGAAATCAACAGAGCAGAAAAATAACATATAGGCTACACACAAGTGTGGCGAACGTACCTATGGTCCTATTTCATGAAATATGTAAGGACTCAATAATGTGTAGTGTTGCATGAGGCATGATATTCCTATTTTAGACATGCTATGTACCATAAAAACCTTACGAGGCATTAAATATGTTTAAATATTCATATTCCCCACAACATGTGAATGCGTCATTAATATTAATACAATATTACATATAGTATTAAATTACCAAAACACTTTTATTTTTTAATTTGAGTTGTTGGCAGATAACACATTGTATGCATGTACCGCCACCTTCTGTTTATTGTGGAAATTGCATAGGTGATTTACTCCTTACTTAATTATTTTGTGTAAACACTTCTTTTCTCTGAAAAATGTGTTTACATAAATACACGTCCGTATCTTTGATCATGTCTGCTTGAAAAAACACTTTCCATTGACAATTTTTTAAGTGGAACTTTAGAAACTAAAAACATGTCACTGTAACAAAATAAAATTATGCAAACGACACGTTTAATGAGAAATTAATATGGTACATCAAGCATTTATGCTTCTTCCAAATTGTGTGAAATACACTTTTATTTTTCAACTGGCACATAATATCCAGTGATGTCTGACATGACAAATTCAACCACAGCCGGTCAAGATTCACTCCATACTCCCAAACACCTTCTCAAAAGCATCTTTATCCACCACTCGTCCCAGTCTAGTGGAGAAGTACATTGAATCAGAACTGCTGTAGCGCTTAAAGTGTAGAATAGGTTCTCCTTTAGTATCGCCAGCATCTCCGAGGGTCATCACATCCGACACGGGCAGGTATATGTCTCTCCTGTGGCCCCAGAAGGTCAGGTGTGATACTTTTAAGGTGGTCTTCGCTGAATCCAAATACATCATGCCGACCACTCTCCTGACATAATGGCTTATGGAATAAAGCATAATGCCAGCAAACACAGCTATGCCGGTGGTGTAAGTCAGTAGGGTTACTGAAGCCTGTCCCTGAAGGTACAGATAATACACTGTGGGCAATAAGATGACAGTAATGCCCGTCTGCATCAGTTTGAGTCTTGACAGGGCCCGCAGGCCTTTGATTGGTGGAAAAGCATAAATAAGATTATATTTCTTTGAGGCCTGATCAGAATACAACGAGACTGGTTGGATTTGCACTGTGCGCGTGGAGGGTGACAGCCGGTGCGGGTCCCAAACCGGGCTTCTATTATGCTGCACGTGAGTGTCTGAGTTGA
Organism: Triplophysa tibetana; assembly: GCA_008369825.1. Taxonomy (NCBI): domain Eukaryota; kingdom Metazoa; phylum Chordata; class Actinopteri; order Cypriniformes; family Nemacheilidae; genus Triplophysa; species Triplophysa tibetana. Next base: position 15,052,668 of record CM017906.1, on the reverse strand, counting down.
GCCGGTTGAGTCTTGCATGATGATATCGACATCCAGTTAAAGGAACCCGAGAAATGCGAAATAAACGTGATGACATCATCTGAAAAGAGAGTAGCCATGGCAACACACGTTATCAATTTGTGTAGTATAACTTGCTATGCTGTTCACAGCATTTTAACATTTGACATGCTTGTCAAGGACAGTCTTTCGGTGAAATGAGAACATCTGCTACTGTATTTTAAATTGTTAATTGATCAACTCAACAGAAAACAAACACAACTGTTTTTTTCAAACAATAGTTCGTGCTTTGGTATGTACCTCGTTCCCACAAATTCAGTTCGTTCGTCGCATCGTCGATTTCCTGTGAAGCTCTGCGTACGGCAAATCTAAAATTTCAAAATAAAAGTCACCGGGTCGGCGCGTACAGAAATCACACTTCTTAAATGTTTAGTGAATAATGTTAGCGCACTGTTAATCCCTTAGGGCAAAATGCACTAGTTGTAAATGGATTTTTGTGTAAAAATAACTGTGACTATAGGATTCTGATGGGAACTTTTTCCCATCAAAATTGGAAGTCTTTGGTCATTCAATGTACACGCTTACATTATATTAATATTAGCATTAATGTAATGGTTCATATACCGGGACTTTTACGTCAAATTGAGCTTATTGTTTCTTTAAGGAAATTTCAACGTTGGCTTTTATGTTTACTGCTTGTCCCTTCAGCAAACAGTAGGAATGGGAATGCTTCTGTAGTGCAACATAATTATATCTTTAATCACAATTGCCTGATGAAGAGTCATTCATAAATCCTCTTTTACAGCTGTGTTACAATGAATGACTCGAAACATAACAAACATTTGACAACAGTCTTCCAACGTTGATCAGTGCAGATGCCACCCGACCGGAGGGTCTCGTATCGATCGCGTGGAAACGCGTAGTTTCTTCATGTTTATTGATCACTGGTCGACTGGTTTGCCGTAAAAGCGACTGGTTTTGTTTTCTCGGTCAGTGGTGTAATCATGCTTCAGATCGGAGATGGACTCACACTGTTCTCGGTCGTCTTTGTCGTGGTTCTACTTGGAACCAGAAGCGCCGTATGGTCCACGCTGCTCACGACCTCGCTCTACTTCTTCCTGGTAATGTTCCGGTTCCCACAGGTCCCGTCGAGCAGGGCCAGACAAGTGTTGCGGCCCGAGACTAGTGTCTCTCCGAGCGGCGTGTCAGCGATTGCGCACCGCGGCGGTGGACACGACGCCCCCGAGAACACCATTGCTTCTATACGAGCGGTAAGTACAATATTATACTGGTGTCTTTTCTATGATAGTAAAGGATTTAAAACCACGTTATTTGGACATGAATTGTCAAGTGTTCTGATAGGTATGTCAATAAAAAATTTTTTGTGACAACAACAAGTAAAAGGTCAATATAAAACACAGCACTAACATGTTCCGACCAGATATTACTACTTGAGTAATTTTCTAATCGCATATTTTTTGGTCGATATTTGACAATTGTCCTGTTTTATAGATTTCAAAGTTTTTTGATTCTTAAAAATAAATAAATAAAAGTAATTTAAATAAAAACAATATAAAACTGAAACACTGAAAAAAATTGACAATCGTATAATATTTTTAAAATAAGCATCAATGTAAACGTTTTGTTATCTTACATACTTTCACAAAAATATTGATCAAATAAAAACTTGGCTATAATAATTTTTTATTAGGTTTTTTTCCCTTTTTGTTATAATGCTTGTCCTGTTGTCCTAAAACAAATACATAATATAAACAATAATAATTAAAATACATACAAATGGTCACAGCTGTCAGGCTTATATTTGTAATACCAATATTAATACAATACGTTATTCCAAAAAACGTGGTTTCAAATGCGTTACTAGCATAGAACAGACAGCTCTGAGAAGTTCTTGGCCTTTCTTTAAAAAATTTTGTTATAAATAAATAAGCAATATAAGTAACAAAAAAATCCAAAACAATTTTGCAAATGTCAAAAGCCTGCCAATGGTGTGTAATATTACTTTCGCAAGATATCATTAGCATCATTTTTATATGCACATAGTTTGTCCTATTTTATAAATTGTATTAATATCTAACATACATTTCAATGTTTTAATGTTTATAACTACTTAAAAATTGATGTAAGCAAATATATACAGTGAACGTCTGTATTTTCCATTGACATTTCGGTTTGTTGACACATAATCACAACCCAATGTTGCTGCGATCATCACTAGTTCATGATTTTCTTTAACCACAAATGCACACACATCCACATTTCATGTGTTTCATATGAGTCAATGGTGACAGACAGTGTAGCAATTGTTGCATTATTGTAGTTTTCTATTTTTATATTCCTTACATTTGTAAAAGGCCAGTGAGAATGGAGCCACAGGTGTGGAGCTGGATCTGGAGTTCACAGCGGATGGTGTTCCTATTCTGATGCACGATGACACTGTGGATCGTACCACAAATGGATCGGGTCCACTCAGCAAAATGCTCTTCTCTGAACTCTGTAAATTAGATGCTGCAGCCAAACACAGATTCAGGTTAGAGAGATAAATCTAAACTTAACTCTGCTTAACATTAAGCAGAATTCTGTTTATCAAGCAGACTATAAACAAGACAGGTCAAAGACAACAGGTGGTATGTTTTTGTTGCTCGCCCAACAGTGACCGTTTCCGGGGTGAGAAGATTCCTAAGCTCCAGGAGGCTGTAGAAGAATGCATCAAACACCAGCTGACCATCTACTTTGATGTCAAAGGTCATCCAGATGAGGTACATGCAACTGTTTTTACCGTACATTCATTGTATCTTCAATACATGAGGTTTTAATGTCAGCGCTCTAATGAAAATAATTATAAGTTTGAATGCTAATTCGTCAATGTTGTCTGCTGTCTGCAGTCGGCTGCAGCCCTGAAGGAGCTGTTCCGAAAATATCCAGTGCTCTACAACACAAGTATTGTCTGCTCATTTGAACCAAAAGTCATCTATAGGGTAACATTTATTCAACTGCTTCAAAAGAGACAAATACTGTTTATGACAGAATCTGATTCAGTATCTGTGTCTAGATGAGGCAGGCCGATGCTGACGTGGTGACCGCATTAACCCATCGGCCGTGGAGTCTCAGTCAGTTGGGCGACGGGACCCCACGGTTCTCATCCTTATGGAAACACCACTGGATGCAGGCTCTGGACGTGCTCCTCGACTGGGCCCATCATCATCTGCTGTGGAACTTGTGTGGAGTCTCTGCGTTCCTGGTGCAGAAAAACTTTATCTCTCAGTGAGTATAAAAGACGGCGCTTGCTTTATTTGTCGTTGAACACTACGGAACAGGTCATAAAATAAATTCTGTGTACTCTTAGCCACAGAAAAGCATAACTTTGTTTTTTGACTTTAAGCAATGTCATTCTAAAATGACATTTTGTTTATTATAGTTTTTTTGTATTTTGCTTCAAACGAATTACTTTGATAACGATGAGAAAAACAATAGATGCATTTTATCATTCTGTGGGTACAAACTTTCAAATTGAGGGCACAGTTAATACATTTGTGGGTATAGATTAGTGGTTTTAAAATGGTTGCAATGTTGCTAGGGTGACTTTTAAATAACACGCTACCACTGTATTTGACCACTATAATGCACAGAAATGTATTGACGTGTGTAACAACATCATCTCCAAACAGCCAATCTTTATGCTTGACCACTCTCTTACAGTGCCGGCAAATGGCATAAATAATGGCCTCAAAGAGAAAGGGAGGAAAACACATCTCTTCCGTCAGCATCTCTTTTCTACTGTTTCTATATATAAAAAAAATTAGCTCTGTATACTGTGATAGGCGTTGTGAGACCAGTTTTATTGCCCTTATGCTTTTGATGTCCTTATGTTGTTCCAATTCTTCCATTGTTTCCCTCATTTCTAAGTCGCTTTGGATAAAAGCGTCTATTAAATGACTAACTCTAAATGTAAACGACAATGTTTTAAACAGTAGGCTACTTCTCCAAAAAATGTTTGAGACGTACATATCTCACCTTTATCTACCACAGCATCGTCTATGGAGAATAATGTATAGAGAATAACAGAATATGGCACTGTATCACATCTACTGCTGGGACTCTTGTTTCATCTAAGTGTTTCAACAATCCTAGCAGTAGATCAGTAGCGCCATCTGCAGTGTTGGAGTGTGTATGGTTCTGTGTTTTGTTTCAGTGTTCTTCTGTCTGGCTTTCGCAGAGACTATGTGAAGTACTGGACTGACCGAGGGGTAGAGGTGGTGGCCTGGACAGTGAACACGGCGGTGGAGAAACAATATTACGAACAGCTCCTAAAGATCAACTACATCACTGACAGTCTCGTAGAAGATTGTGAACCTCATTACTGAAAATCTGAATGTACTTTTTCAGGAACTACAATAGTGGTTGTGTTTTAGCTTCTGTTTAAACTTGCCTGAATTGAATTAGTCATGAGACACTTTCCAAAATAAGTTTTAATGAGAAACCATTCAGAGAACTATATTGAATGGAAATATGAAGGAGAATACTTCCAGAACATTGTAGTTGTATGATCGTTTAAATATTTTTGTAAAAGCATGATCTTGATACATAGTAGAAGCATTTCACAACTCCAAATATCAATGAATGTACATATATTGACATGCATAAATGAAATGAATTTATTAAGGCAGCATGCTGGAAGTTATGATTTATGACAAGTGTAATTTTACAGGGTAACAAAGTGCTTTCTTTATCTGCAATTTACAATAGGGGATATGTAAATATCATTATTGGATTTAATGTACTGTACACACCCACTCAGGGCAACCAATTTATGAATATGTGCTATTGCATCATTTGATAGCAATTCTTTTCAAGGCATTTTTGGGGAAAGTAAAGGAAGCCCTGGTTATCTTAAGTGTTGCTAAGTTTGGTAGAAACAGAATAGGAAAGTGCTGATGAGCTTCAGATACTTTAAATGTATGGCTTTCGTTTAATTTCATTCATGAGATATCAGTGATATGTGCTAATTTCAAGATAAGAAGTCTCTATTTGAATAATAAGAGGTTACATTCAAAACTATGTGCAAATAATGATGTGTTTATAGCAAGTTGTAAAGCAATAACACTGTAGGTTCATCCTGACCTGAGGTCAGTTCTCAGGCAGCTACCTGTTAATAATTTTATGTAGGACACATACATTTGTTAAAATGGCATGTTTTTCTGAAATGAAGAATAAAATAAAATTCATAATGAATTTGTAATAGTAGTCGCATTGCCATCATTTGTACAAGTTGCTCAACAGTTTTTGTACACTTTTCTTGACCCATTTAATCCAATCGTTTGGCTTCAATTGAGTGATAAGTGTAATATCGTACAACTGCTCACAGTTAAATCACGTGGTGCCTGAAGCGCATCGTAGCTGCGCACATGAAACAGCCCGCTTTTAATTCACTCATTTTTATCGTGCATGCCACTCAATTCTGTGTTTGGCTTAAACCTCAACACGATGTTTAAACTGTCCACAGAGCCCGTTTGATGCAATCTCGCCCGGTCGTTGGTGTCCACAAGGTGAATGGGTGAAAGGTGACCCCGGTGCTACGTCGCGGGAGGCGTGCCGTGACGTCACCGTCGAATACGATTGGCGTTCGTACTGGAGGTCTGGGTTTTACAGTACAGACCAGACTTAACCAGAGAGCCCTGGAAAGTTTCTCAGCAAAGGGACACCGCACAGAGAAGCGACACTGCGCGACTTGAGACGCAGCACACCCCAGATTGATTTAGGGTCACCTACGCTGTTAACCTTGAGTGACCTTACGCTTGCTGTAAGTAAACATACGTCGCTTTGACTGCTGAGTGCATATAAACGTCAGATTTGCTCCCGGCGAACAAGGCTGAGACACACCGATCCTTTCCACGGTGGCTGCGTCAAAAGGGCTACACTCTGAAGGGGGATCGCGTGACGTTTTCTGGCGTGCATATCACCGTGACATTCGCGTTGACAGATCCGTAGACCTCGCGTGGACGTACAGACGCATCTACCGTGCCGCAGGGGTTCACCAGAAACCGTCTCTCACATGATGTACACAATAACAAGAGGTCCCAGCAAACTTGTTACACAACGCAGAACAGGTACAGTCCGAGAACGCAACCACATGATTTCACACACAGCGCATTTGTTTTTCACACACCACGGTCGCAATCGACCGTCTGATACGTGCAATCGCCGTCAATGGTTTATTGACGTCACTTTAACACTTGCTGCTGTAATGTAACAAACCATATGCATAACGAATGACCCATTTAATGAATGTTTTTCAAGGTGCATACTTGCAAAACGCATCTTATGCTTGTTATTTAAATAAAATACGTTTAAATTATTTTGCAGGCCCCACGCAACAGATTGAAAGTAAAGCAAACGACCTGAAACAGAAGCAAAGCCACTGGTTCGCATCGGAGTGAGTAACAAACTTTAATACGTAACGCAACTCTGCGGTCGTGCTGACTGATCTCCTCTTGTGTTGTTACGGGGACAAAACTCGCCAGCATTTCATTTCACACTCACAAACGTTTCTCGGGCACCCGAACGATTAACCCCCCATTGATAAACCGGGACGTTTCGCATTTACAACATTCCCAAAGTCGCACGTTTTTGTGTCACCGTGTGACCTTGCAAATGCAGCGCGTGCGCGCAACGCCGGCGTGTTTGAACCGGGATCCTGTCGTAAAACGCGCACATTCGCATTCATGGTTAACATTTCGCAGCTTGTTTGAAGCCAAATCCTCGTCACCTCCAGATATATTCCCACAAGGACGTGATAAAGCACCGTGCGCCGCTTTATGAGGTTACAGTCGGGCTACTTTGACGACAGACGCGTTTGTGTCTGTCTTTTGTGTGCTGGTGTATTTTTTATCGTTTGATTTAATGCCGTGTGTTTGTTCATGATGTCAGCAACTGGGATTCACATTCAAAACGTGTTTCAGTCACTATAGAAACGACGTTGTGTAAGGAAGTATTCTCTTAAAGGGGTAGACCACCAAAAAAGGTACATTTCGTAATCGCGTACTCACCCTCGGTCGTGAGTTTTCCTTTCTTCTGTGAAGCACAACACGAAAAATATCGTATAACTGGACACTTTTAAAAGTGCATGGTGACTGGAAGTGTTAAGCTTATAAATGTATGCAATTTCGATATTTTTTGTCGTTACGTATGCCAGGTCTGTCCATTTGTCATTGACGTCAGACCTGACGTGATACGTAACGGTGGCGTTCTGTCGTTTTCTCATTGAAAGCTTTACAAGATTTGTAATAGTATAATTACATTTTTTTCTTATGATAATGAAAATGTAATGGACATAATAATTAAATTATATGTATGTTTAATGTAGGCTACCATTAATTAAAAAATAAATGTATCTCACATGTCCCCATTCACATTTATGCACCTCAATTTTTTTCCTTTCTCTTCCAGATAAAACAGTGTTATTGTGTTTGCCATCTGACATCTCTCTCTTTGTGTAGTTCCCCTGCGCCCAAGATTGTTTTTCATCGGCTGAACGGAAAGCGCTTCCACAGATCAACCTCTCCAAAAGCTGACAGCACCACTGAAGGCTTTACCCCGGCACACGAGGACAACGTTCGATTTGTTTATGAGGGTGAGTTATATTTCCAGAGCTTACAAGTTGGATTTTCCTATTAAAGGCATCATGCAGTAGATCCTTGTTGAGAACTGTCTAGATAAATCGACACGGTTTAGCCTTCAATTGGTTATTTGAGTGTTTTATTTGGTGTGTGTACCTTGAGTATGAAGACCTTCAGAGGGGTCAGGGTCGGGCCTGAAGGTAGTTTGCTGTAACCTTGTTGAACTTTGGGAGAGCAGCTGGATTCAAGGCTGTTTATTAACTCTTGAGCTTACACACATTCTTGTCCTTTTAATCCTTCTAGGTCCTGAATGTTTTGTTATGAGTTTGTAAGAAATTAAGTGTTTTCTCAAACATAGCGCAACTATGTACTTTGGGCCTAGTTAGTTCACCAACGTTTGTGTAAAGCAGGGCAATTCTAATCTTTAAAGGTGGGTGTTTGTCTCCAGTCCTGACTCCACCTCCACATGCTGATGCAACTGCCGCTCAAGGGCAGTTTTCATGTACTTTGGTACAATGACAGGCTATTCAACACACTTAATGCTGCCTAACGTTGTCCTCTAGTTAACTGAAAAAGTTAATCCTAAAACAGTTTTGTTTAATATAAATGAGGTGATCAAATATAAAAAGGGCTTTTACACATTGCCGTGTTTTGCTATACTTGTAGAGTGAAGTATTTCACCAATGAAATTCATGATTTTGTTTTGACCCACTGGAAAAGGATTCCAAATTCAGACCATTTGGCTATTTTTTTACTTTTTAAGATGTAGGATTTAAATGCGTTTGACAATATCTACTTCATACGGATAATTTGGTTTATTTTTAGCCTGGCATGAGGTTGAACAGAAGCTTGAAGAGGGATCCCAGCCAGAGACCAGGAAAGGCCCGGTGCAGTATGCAGAGAGAAGCCCCAATCCCAGCATGAAAAGTCAGTCTTTCCCTTTTCTTCAATTTATCGGATCTTTAAAGGTCCAATGTGTAATTTTTTTTGGAGGATTTATAGACAGAAAGAAATGCAATATAATCTACATAACAATGTCTTTAGATTTGTATAGACCTTACATAAAAAGCGTTGTTTGTATTACCTGAGAATGAGCTATTTCTATCTACATACACTGCGGGTCCCATCGTGGAATTTCTACAGTAGCCCTAAACGGACAAAATGATCTACAGAGCTCATTTTCGTAAATAGGTTATCTCCTTCGGCAAAGAAGCGAAAACGTGATGACATCTGTCTTAGCCACATAGTACTTCAAAACTAGATGCTTCTAAACTTTATACACTGGACCTTTAAATGTCTATAATTTGCTGATTTGTGGATACTTGTTCTATATTTTAACCCCCTTTTTTGCCTGTTCCACCTACATTAGTTAACTCTTCTGTCCCAGTCCATTCCATCTCAAATAACAGCCTTTTTCTTCCAGATTTTGTGCCTATTGATCTTGAGGAGTGGTGGGCGCAGCGTTTCCTCGCCAACCTGTCATGACGGGTGCATGATGAGGCATGAGGAGATGCGTCTGATTGGTCCTGACTGAAGCAGGGTGAGGGAGGGCAGATGCAGTCTGACTCTTCACGAGCTGATGTGTTTGTCTGGAGTTTTAGGGGTCGTACGATGCACTCTTTGAGTTCCTGCCGCTCCATTTGAACTCTGTCTGCAAGGCTGGACCTCAACTCGCTCACTCCCTCATGCACACAGAAGATGATCAGAGATTTTACGTCTGCTTTTCTGTCTGTGTTAGTATGTGGTGAGGGATGAGATGTCTTTTTCTTCACAGATCTTTGCAAAAAAAGTGATGTTATAAAACCAACAAAAAAATACAAAATCTTTTTGAAAGTGTTTCTGTTCTTGTGCTTTTTTTCATTATGGACCACATATAAAAATAGTCTGTAATATTTCTTTGAGGCATATCCTGATCGAGAAACTTTACAACTTTGGTGACTAACTATTTCATTTGCAGTGAGTCTAAAAACAATATATACAATTATTTAAAAAAAAGTATTTTAATTACATTATCTGGACATTAAATTCCAATAAATTATAAGTATTGTTTTATTTCAAACATCATACAAATCCCACAATCAACAAATAAAACAAAAACTTGAACGTTTGAAAAAGTTTTAAGATTCTGAGTTAACTTCGTGTATTTAACAGGGTCTTCGTTTTTTAACCTAATAATAGTTTTTCAAGTTTCCCTCAAGCAACACTTGTGGCCTTATCGGTCTTAGTAGTTTTTTTCCTTCTACTCACGGCTGCATCTCCAGGCCGACTGGTCCCAACTTTACGTTTTTGCTTCCTGCGTGAAGAAGTATTTTGACCCTGTTTGGCTGTACTGAAGGTGATACACTGTGAGTCCAAAAAATCCAGCAGCTTGGGAGCACCCAACCTTATTCCCGCTGCTTTCAAGCTGGCCTGCAGCTCCACCAGTGGAATAGGCTGGTACTGCAGCACCCGTCCATGCAGTTTTGGATCAGACAAGATAAACCGTCGAACTGCCAGAAGTTTGTCCTTCTCACGAACAACAGCCTGAGACGAAGTGATTCCCTCACTGTCCGAGTCATCGCATTCAGTTACGCACAGCTCCGGATTTGACCTGAAAAGAAAACAGAGTTAAAATAAACTTAACGCGCATATTCATGAAATGTATCGATAGAAACATGCAGAATTCACCTTTTAATCCTATGGTTTATTTTAAATGTTTAGTCATTGCGGTCTTATACCTGTCTGACTCTGCAGTGGAAGAGGTGGTAGAGTTCTGAGAGGCTGATAAAAGCTCGTCTTCATCACTAGCTTGCGGTTTTGCAGTGGAGATAGCAGGGGGCGCTGTAGGCTGCTTAAAGGAGAGTTGTGCTGACTGTGATTTGGAGGCATGCAGGGGGGGAAAGGTCTCCTCTTCAGATTCAGAGCTCTGCAGCTGGTGCGTGTATTGATGGATCTCCTTCAGCTTCAGAACCATATGCTTCTTGGGCAGAGGACGCACACCAAACCTAGAGAAAAAATGTTCATGCGTGCGTTGCTTTAGTTTAAAACATTTATAAACCAACATGTCTGCATTTTTGCAATGTTCGTTTTTTGGCTACCTGTTATGTTGGTTTGGTTCTGTTTAACTGATCATATTGAACTGGATTTCATCCACAATGGGCAATAAAAAATGAATGATCCAAATGCTAAGAATATTTTTGTAACATAGTAAAGTTGATTTAATTGGCACTACTCACCGGTTGAGTCTGTTTTTCAGCTCAGGTGTGTCCATGTCAGAGTAGCCTGGCATTGGAGTGATGGGTATCAAAGGTGCTAGATTTCGATTTCGACAAGCCACTGTGCAAAGAGAATCATATTTTTAAAAGAAATAATAAACATAATAAAAAATATCAATAATATAAACAACAAATATTAACAATATTTCCTTTTATAAAAATATTATAGAAAACTTTGATGATAAAAAAACAGCGAGGGTGGGCTGCAGAAACAATGACTAGGCTTAAATATAAATTAAGGTTTATTCAATAATTATATTGCATCAAAATTTAACCTTGTTTAAGAAGTATTTGGGTTATACTTAACTTCGATTTATGTTTAATTCGATCGTACACCTAGATTAACTTTAAATCTGAGTTTATTGGAGCAACCGGGTTAAAGCTCAGCTTGTGAGTGTATGTATGATTTAACAACTCTTTATATTAACAATCCATCTAGTGAGCTGTTAAAAAAGCAGTTTGATTTATTTTACATGCAAAGCTTATCTTTTTTATTTTGAATTATGTCAATATACTGGAGTATAGTTACACAGATGAAACCACTGTGGCAGACAAAAATCACAAAAAAGTTTTAATATTTGATTAGTTAAACTCCGTTTAAAATTATGAATGAAAATAAAATGGCTTGACAAACCTCTCCTTAATTGAATCGTAGTTGGTACAACCCACACCAAGTACAACAATAACTAATTGACACAACAAACAGGACCACAAGGAAAACATTTGGCCTTCAATTCTCGCACCTGGGGTTTTTAGTGCAGCGACTCTCTTTGCAGAAGGTGGTGCTAATCTCTGTGAAAGTGGAAGTAGTTCCTCCTCTTTCTCCTCCCAGTCATCCCACATGTCAGGATCAGGTAAGCTGTGATTAAATGGACCAGGTGAAGGCACTGAGGTGTTCATATGAGCTCCAACTGCAGGAGACTTGGTGTGTGTGCTTGGCTCCTGTCTCCTACTCTCAGTACCCGCTGGACTGACTGTCCCTTCACTGCTGTCCAGTCTTAGACTAAAGCAAGGTTTCTCGCTTCCCACATTTCCATCCAAACCCCACGAGTCATCAAATGGTATGGGAGGCTCATCCATGACACAAAAACTAGCTTGGGGAGATATCTCCGCAACGTTCACTTCTTCAACACTTTGGTTTTGAACCTCACCTCCGACTTCCATTTGTTCTAGCGCATCATCCGGGTTCTCTGTTGACCTTTCAAGATGATGATAGCTTGGAGAGTTTGGTGGTAGATTAAAGCACCCATGCTGAAGATAACTGTTATTTTGCGTCTTCTCTGGAGTTTTACAAGGGGATGGAGAACTTTCAGAACGACTGAGTTGTAGAGACAGCGAGGCTTGTTTCCCTTGACCAACAGACAAGGTTTGCCTTTGTAGGGAAGAATCTGAATGAAGCGGGGTGCTACTGGCGGGCTGCCGGACACTCTGGGTTGGATGTCCATTAATAGACCCAGCGTGGGATCCATCAGACAGTCGTTTAGATGCGATCTTGGACAGTCTGAGAAGGTGAAGTGGCGTCTGGTAACCTGGAGAGCATTCTGCATTGTTGCTGAAATGTTCTTTAGTTGGAATCTGATCAGAATTTAGCGGACAATTGGTTAGAGGTTTGGATGAGGGTTCTGGATTTTCTCCAGCGTAGCCATTGTTTGCATCAGATTTCGAGGCGTTAAAAACAGTAGAAGAGGACGATGATGATGAAGAGGAAGACTTGGGGAAAAGCTGGGTTCGGCGCATACTGACGCAGGTGTGAGCGGAGCTGCTACGTGCGACCGGTATCGGAGTGGCCGGAATTAACCAGGAAACTTCGGCAGAGCCATCAAATACACTTTGGTTTGCATCGCATGGGCTATGATGCTCTGATTGGTCAGATTTTAGTTCTGTGTCAATGTTTACCTGTTTCCCAGTATGGCTTTGAAACGCAGATACAAAACTGTTCGGTGTATTGAGTTTACTCTCGCAAACATTGCTTCTGGACTTAAAAGCGGGATCTGAGAGCGAATCGGAGGGAGACTGAGGGCTCAAACCACCCCCCTCAGGTTCCACGTCCAATTGGTCACTGGAATCCGAAAGAACAATAAGCTCAACTTCTTTGCTTTGTGATTCTGAAGGTGATGGAGGGTTTCTGTGACAGTTCTGTTCTGACCGACACATTTCGTCACCTGGACCAGGAGACACACCAGGCACTGGAAAAGATGACTCACCTGACAGACTCGAGCTTGGCGGAGGGCTTATAGACAGATCGATGACCTCACTGGCAAATGATGGGCGAAATACAGGTGTCTTTCGATGCGGTGTGTGCGATGACTTGTAATGTTGTTGGCAGGAAGTTGCCGTCTGTGACGGTTCTGTGTATTCGCCCACAGATTGAGAGAACAATCGGTTATAACTCTTGTCTAGACTGACATCTAGGTTGTTATATTCAGGTGCATCTGATTCAGAAAGCAAACAAACTTTAGGCCCTGTGTCTGGATTCTGGTTTTGATGAATTTCGGCCGGTCTTGTTACCATGGCAGCTACTGTCCCATCCACGCCCTCTTTACTATGGAAACAGGCGCCAAATGTCTCCAAATGGGATTCTGTCTCGCTTTCTGAGATCCCTTCACCCTCCTTTTCATTTCTGACCGATTTGTCCGTATCCCCTTCATCTTCCTCGGTCTCTGTCGCAGTTTCCATCATATTCTCCATTTTTTTCTGAGTTGCAGCGAACTCGTAGATCTCATCCAGCTCTTCCTCATCCACCCGGTCTTCTTTAAACTCTATGTCCACTCTTTCTGCCTCTACTTCCACGCCTCTCCGCTCGCCTGGATCCTCCTTAAATTCATCCTCTCCTTCACTGTCCTCATGCTGCCACATTGACTGTAGGAGCTCAAGGAAGTTGCTCTCTGCCAGATTCTGGTCTTCCTTCTCACTGAGATGAGGCTCTTGAGCTGAAAACATGCCCACGGATTCTCCTCTCCGGTCTTCCTCGCTGCTTCCAGAATATTCCTTGCATTGCTGCTGTAGCTCTGCCAAACAAAACCTGACAAACGCACACATTTACTTTTTACAATAAAGAGGGAGAATTTGACTTTACAAAATAAAAGTCTCAAATCTTTTTTATTCTGGAAAATGTTGCATTGGGTACATTACGATCAAATACACTTTTTTGCGTAAGCAAAAAATATCTAGTTTGAGAAAACTAACTCAATAAAAAGGGGAAAAATCATAGTTATCACTGACCTATCAGCAAGCTGTTGTACATGAGGTAGCAGTGAGCGGGTAAGAGGACATTGATCAGTGTAAAGGTACTGCAGGAGTGCCAACACTGCCGCCCCAGGTACATCACCCAACAACACCCTTTGAGAAGCGGGCATACCCGCCTCTTGAACGCCAAAACCAGAGTCATATACCTACGAACCGATGCACACAACACAACAATGCAAATCTGTTATCTTTAAACTCTGCAAAGATCATCAACCTATATATATAAACTATGCTCAACTGTCATGAAAATGATTTCCTGACAAACGCAATAACCCAAACGACTATTCAATTGTTATTTAACAAGGAAGGGAGTCACTTACCATGTTGGCCAGCAGGGGGCATCGGGTGTACAGCATAAACGAGTGAGTGAAGAAGACGTCCCCACTGTCCACCTGTAACTGCACATTGCTCAGCTGAGGGTTGTTCACCATACTGCTCAGATCAGATGCGAGCTTTGAAACAGACACCTGCAAAATACATCACAACTCTTTAATAATATTTAGTATGAAGCCAGGATATAGCGTTTAGATCAGAATTGAAAACGTACCGATGGTGTCTTGATGGTCTTGTTATTTGTTTCTGGAACAAAACCACTTGAAGGAAGTTCATTCACAGCATCATCCTTATCTAAAGAACATGAACCAACATTAAAAAAAAGCGAATGTTGTAGAATTCGGATCTACTGCATCTTTTGTAGGACTTCTTACAAAATTATTTGTCGAGTTTAACAGTTAATGGAAATCTCAATTATTATATAAACCATTTTTGTTTGTTATGAAGTATGGGCTTCTACTGTGATATACGTACATAGTATTGTATGTTATTCAATGAAGGCCAAGCAACATCTGACGCGTCTCACCTGTAGCTGTGTTTGTGTTGTATCTATACTGGGTGAGAGTCATGCCTTCCTCTGCCAGCTCCATCAGGTCTTGCAGGGCCTGGGTGCCTGGTGTCCCTGAACAGGGCGTAAGGGGAGACGGGGCGGACCGGTGCTGCACTGGGACCTGATCCGGACTCTTTTCCTGTGCAGTTTCTTTGGTTGGTGCTGGAGGTTTCTTTACTGGAGTTACTTCAAGATTCTTGAGCTTTTCTTTCTATGTAAACATAAGATTGAAGACAAAATGAATGACGTTACATTTTTAACAATGTATATTTTAACAATGTATAGTGCAATGTAAATACAAATATTTTTCCATTATGAATAAATGTATTTATAGGCACAGAAAATTATTGCACTTGTATTCAAAAGTTATATTGAGAATTTGATGAATCACACATATCAATACAGAGTATATTAATAAATGTAAATGTTTGTGCAAATTCTGACTCTCAACACCAATGTGAAGCTAGTTTTTGGAGAAGTTATTTAAAAATAAAAAAGTCTTAAAAGGACAGTTCACCCAAAAATGTACAGTTGAAAGAAAAAGTATGTGAACCCTTTGGGCTTACTTGGATTTCTTCATAAATTGGTCATAAAATGTGTTCTGATCTTCATCTAAGTCACAACAATAGAGAAACACAGTCTGCTTAAACTAATACCGCACAAACATATATGTTTTCATGTTTTTATTGAACACAACATGTAAACATTCATAGGTCAGGGTGGAAAAAGTATGTGAAACTCTAGGCTAATGACTTCTCCAAGAGCTAATTGGAGCCAGGAGTCAGCCAACCTGGGGTCCAATCAATGTGATGAGATTGGATGTGTTGATTAAAGCTGGCCTGTCCAATAAAATACACACACCAGTTTTGAGTTTGCTGTTCTGAAGAAGCGTTGTCTGATGTGAACCATGCCTCGCACAAAAGAGCTCTCAGAAGACCTACGATCAAGAATTGTTGACTTACATAAAGCTGGAAAGGGCTACAAAAGTATATCTAAAAGCCTTGATGTCCATGTGTCCACGGTAAGACAGATTGTCTACAGATGGAGAAAGTTCAGCACTGTTGCTACACTCCCTAGGCGTGGTCGTCCTGTAAAGATGACTGCAAGAGCACAGCGCAGAATGCTCAATGAGGTGAAGAAGAATCCTAGAGTGTCAGCTAAACACTTACAGAAATCTCTGGCACATGCTAACATTTTTGTTGACAAATCTACACTAAGGAAAACATTAAACAAGAATGGACTTCATGGGAGGACACCACGGAGGAAGCCACTGCTGTCCAAAAAAAACATTGCAGCACGTTTGAAGTTTGCAAAAGAGCACCTGGATGTTCCACAGCACTACTGGCAAAACATTCTGTGGACAGATGAAACCAAAATTGAGTTGTTTGGAAAGAACACACAACGCTATGTGTGCAGAACAAAAGGCACAGCACACCAACATCAAAACCTCATCCCAACTGTGAAATATGGTGGAGGGGGCATCATGGTTTGGGGCTGCTTTGCTGCCTCAGGCCCTGGACGGATTACTGTCATCGATGGAAAAATGAATTCCAAAGTTTATCAAGACATTTTGCAGGAAAACTTAAGACCATCTGTCCGCCAACTGAAGCTTAACAGAGGATGGACGATGCAACAGGACAACGACCCAAAGCATAGAAGTAAATCAACAACAGAATGGCTTCAACAGAAGAAAATACGCCTTCTGGAGTGGCCCAGTCAGAGTCCTGACCTCAACCCGATTGAGATGCTGTGGCATGACCTCAAGAGAGCGATTCACACCAGACATCCCAAGAATATTGCTGAACTGAAACACTTTTGTAAAGAGGAATGGTCCAAAATTTCTCCTGACCGTTGTGCAGGTCTGATCTGCAACTATAGGAAACGTTTGGTTGAGATTATTGCTGCCAAAGGAGGGTCAACCAGTTATTAAACCCAAAGGTTCACATACTTTTTCCACCCTGCACTATGAATGTTAACATGTTGTGTTCAATAAAAACATGAAAACGTATAATGTTTGTGCGGTATTAGTTTAAGCAGACTGTGTTTCTCTATTGTTGTGACTTAGATGAAGATCAGAACACATTTTATGACCAATTTATGAAGAAATCCAAGTAAGCCCAAAGGGTTCACATACTTTTTCTTTCAACTGTATATTCTGTCATCATTTACTCACACTCCGGTGAGCTTTCCTGTAGCTCAGTGGTAAGAGCATTGCGTTAACAACGTAAGGTTGTGGGTTGGATTGCATATACCTATGTAAAAATGTGAGTCGCTTTGGATAAAAGCGTCTGCCAAATGCCTAAATGTAAATGTCCGGTTGTTCCAAACCTGTATTAATTTCTTTGTTCTGATAAACACAAAGTTAGATATTTGGAAGAATGTCAGTAACCAAATAGATCTCATCCCCCATTTACAACCATTGTAGGGAAAATAAATACTATGTAAGTCAATGGGGGGTGAGATCTGTTTGGTTGCTGACATCCTTCCAAACATCTTCCCATCAAACATTTTTACAGGTTTAGAAAAATCTGAAGGCGAGTAAATGATGACAGAATTTTCATTTCTGTGTGAACTATCCCTTTAAGACAAAAATGTACCTACATTTGTTTCTGTTAGTCAATGTCTCACCTCTAGTGCGATCAACGGTTGTATAAAGTCACTGAGTTCAGATGTGTAGAACTCTAAAACTGAGTCTGGTCCTCCCCCCTGAAGAGCACTTTTGAGCCAGAGGGGAGCTTGAGAACTGGCTGGGAGGGTAGACGGGGACAAGGTGGGTGTTGGAGGAGAGGGGGATCTCGAATGGAGCAGAAGAGAGGAGACGCGCTCCTGTAGACGGGTCAGTGCTGTCTGAGGGTCCTGAATGAGAAGCAGAGGCGGATGGACAGGAGGTCCCCCCTTTCTTCTCTTTCCACGACCCTTACCTGAAAGAAAGCAGGAAAAGTGTGCTGCTGTGCCTAGATGAGGTGCATGCAACTGTAAATCTAAACAGATTTTTATCACTTGTTTTATCCTCTGCCAAGCAAAACTCTTCAGTGAAATCATTTAGAAAAGTATGTATAAGCTGTGGCATAGAACAGAAGACATGCTTACCTGCACCAGGTTTCCACTGTAACAAAGGACCTGCCTTTGCAGGAGGACTTGAGAGCTGAGCTTGTATCTCTCTCTCCTCCTTCATCTCTCGCGTCTTTTCCCGCTCTTGTTCAAGTAGAGAGCGAGACAGAGCCAGCGCCACCATGGTGTCCTCGTCTAACAGCTGGCCTTTCCTTCTAGATTTCTTTTTTGCAGGCTCACCATTTCTTCTTTTTGTGACACCTGTTGGTCGGCTGGCAGAACATCCGTACATGTTAAAACCTTTGGTGCTACATAAACATTGTGTAAAATTTTTCATTTTATTCACATACACTGTGATATATTTAGGGGTGTAGTGGAAAAGCATTTTTTTTTTACTTACGACTGTTCCGTGGTGCCGTCACCCACAGCGTCAGCAGCCTGCTTCCGCAAAGCCTGGAGCAGATCATTGGGCGACACACCATTATCAGTGGAGCAACGCTTCAGGTGAACAGACCGAGCTTTTTCTGACTTAAAACTCTTGCCACATATGGGGCATTCTAGGACATGTGGTCTGGGATGAGAATGATGGGATGTGGATGGAGCGCTGACCTCACCTGCATCCAGACATCTGCACCGGAGGAGAGGAATTTATTTCGATTGGTCAAAATAAAAAGAGAATTTTATTCTGACAGGTTTTCTCTTTACTATTGATAAGGAAAGGAAGTCGATAGATGAAAAGACAAGTGTGACCGCGGCTTTAGCAACCATTTGACAGTTAAATAAAAGAAAACTGAGAACTGTCCTGGTCACCACACTGCACTTTTCCTGACTTTATTTTGTTGCTATAGGTGTAATGCACCTGTTAATGTGTTGAGTGCGTAGTTGGGAGCTCATGGCCGACAAATCCTTCTGACAGAGCTGACAGAAGAACAAACCTCCATCATCCACAGCGTGCCGAGCCTCACGATCCAACTCTTCCTGAAGCTGAAGAGCCAGAGCTTCATCGCTGCTCACATCTTCTGCTAGATCAGACACGTAAAGGGCTTGTTAATCGGCGTCACGGCACCTTGAATGATGCGCCATCTTGAGAGGATCAATGCCGTGTTTTGTTTTTCTTGTTTGATTTGGAAATATAACCACAGTAGGTCAGTCTTGCTGTGTGAAAAACTGCAATATCATTCGAAGAGTCGTTCAGGAAAAGACAATGGGTCTTTCACGTCCGATTTCTCCATAAAACAAACAAAACAAGTAATGTACATATCAAAACAACAATACCAGTGGAGTGTTATCCTCCCAAGATGGCGGCGGCATTGCAACATAGGGTTTGACGTCAACTTCACACTCTCTATACACACTGAATGTGTCTTGGGACCATAAATAATGCATAAATAAAAATAACACATGTTTTTATTGCATACCTGTGTGTTGAATCTCGCCATTGTTTCCATCAGCTTCTGAAGTTGTGGGCTGCTCAGTGTCTGTATGCAGGAGTCTCTCTGGACTAGCTCTCTTAAATTGTTGCATCCTGCGGATCACTACATCCTTCACCCTCGTTGGTTCTGGTACAGCAGGGGTGAGTTGGGGAACATCTCCAGGCTGAATCCTGTCATTTGGGTCAATCTTAATTTCAGTCTTTATATCCTTCGTCTTCTTTCTCCTCTTAGGAGGGTTTCTACGAGGGGAGGATGCATCTTCATCATTGGCTGCTGGTTTCTTCTCATCTTCAGATCGTCTGGCTCCATTTCGTCTAACTCGTTTCAGGAGACGAGAGCAGAGGTGTGTGAAATCCAGATCTGAGTCGTCCATGATGAATCAAATATACACATGATCTAACACAACTGATTATCATTCGCATTACATGCGATCCATTTTCTACACAATTAGAATTATATTAACAACGTGATTACAGCACGTCTGCACGGAGAATTTCATTTTGTTTCGATCATATTACGTTTTATGTTAATTAAATGCGATTTTGCTGTAAAAGTCCCGCAGCAACAGCTTAATGTTGTTCAAAATGCCGTCCCAAAACCGCCGCTGTGTACTTCCGGTGACGTACGGCACAACGTTACGTGACGGCGACGTAGATTGCGAAACACATTCGGGTCATGTGACCTCACTTGTGAAATGAACAAAAAAATACCATATTCAATTAAACCAAAGGCATAATCGCTGTGCTACATTTTGTGTCAGTTTTCGTTGTACATTTTAAATTTGTGAGTAAAAAACACGTCAACTTTAGGCGCCTTTGACTTCGTGGGGATCTGCGCAGTTCTATCAGCGTATGACTTCATAGCACCGCGGGAACAAATCGCTCTCGCGATACTATAAAGGAATACGCTGTCCGGTCTGCGCAATGCCGAATCATGTCGTGGGCTTTTATCGTATTAGCGGTATATAAAAAAAAAATTATGCATTACAGTTAAAACAAACCAAACTGCACTTGCGTCGTTTTGATTTAGTAATAACTAAATAAAATACTAATACTAAAAAACGAATACAACAAAAACATGAATACGATTTTTGTAATTAACTCTTCATTTCATAAAATTATATATAATTTTACTACAGAATGAAGACAAGATTCTGTTGCACACAGTTTATTTAACAATATGGTATACAAGTAAGAAATAAGTTTTTTTCAACCAGTTTATACAGTGATTCCATTCTCTTCCTTATATTTATAGTAATTTGCTTAATAACTTGCATGATTTACATTTAAGGAAATAGTGGAGCCCCTGTTCAAGTTTGTGTGAGAGGAATGAGGGTCAAAAGCAAAGCTCATTCTGTATTCCATCAAGCAGTCAACCAGCAATCACCCATTCCCTCCCGCTCAGCTTAGGGGCCCCCTTTTTCCTCAATCTCTCTCGCTTTCTTTATATTTATATATCTGTATGACAAAATTAGGACAAAAAGCAACAATTTTCTACATCTGCAAGACAGAACCTCTGAATTCGGGCCAATGTGTACATCTCCTCTTGGGGTCGGTATAGTATTGAACGATGCGTGTGTGTCTGCATACATGCGTATGCACAGTTCCTATCGATACAAAACAACTGATCTCCTCATACAAACTTCACAATGAGGCAAGGAGGGGATGCCTCCGAATGCATGTTCTGAAAAAATAGTACAACACCAGAATACAATCGCCAGGAAGTACGACCGACAGAGCGGAGAAACCCTGATCGAAATCCCCAGACAAATTATTTTACAGTCTTCCAAAACAAAATGTTGTCAAGTTAGATAAGGTATAAAATAAAAGGTATGAATGATATAATGAAGTTTTGTAAAATTTCTTAAAAAAAGGCTTGAAACTAGACCCGCCCCCAAAACAAAGCACAAAAGCAAACCTTTAAAACATTACATTGACCGCATACGGGTCTAAACTGAACAAAAAATATATTCTTTGCGATTTATGTTTCTTTTAA
This sequence comes from Triplophysa tibetana, assembly GCA_008369825.1. Classification (NCBI taxonomy): domain Eukaryota; kingdom Metazoa; phylum Chordata; class Actinopteri; order Cypriniformes; family Nemacheilidae; genus Triplophysa; species Triplophysa tibetana. The sequence continues at coordinate 15,031,172 of CM017906.1, read as the reverse complement.
ACAACATTTTTCAAATCCCTCTTAAAGGAAGAAATATGAGTCTTTCATTTTAGGAAACATCAACATTCCCTATCCTTGTCAAATTTTTTTTCTTCAAACTTTACATGTCAGTACAAAAATCGAGAATATTACGAGAAAATCCAGAGCCACGAAAAAGAGGAACAGGGAGACTGTGTTGGGTTGAGTCTCCCAGAAAACGCTACAATCGCTCCACAAATTTCTCCAGCGTGTCTCCCGTCGCATCTCCCACCATACTTAAGTCACTGGGCAGCCCTCCGCGATTGGGCGTATTAAGCTGCGGAAGCATGGCACTCTGCTCGGGTGTACCCAGGTGTCCCTGCTCCAAAGAGCCAGGCATGGGGGTCGCCAAACTCGTGTGGGGTGCTCCTGTGTGAGGTGGTGCATGCTGTGGTGAAGGCTGCGGCTGAACCTGTGAGGAAGGACTGGAATGTGGAGGCGGTTGCTGGGATGGAGGTCTGGGTGACTGTACGGGGCCAGGCGAGCACACCTGACTGCCGAGTGCGTTAGCCATTGGCTGGCCTGACAGGTGCGCGCCCTGCGGCTGGCCCGAAAGCAGGTGAGCTTGTGGGCTCATGGGACTCAGTTGTGCCGGTGAGCTCATGGGAGACTTAAGCACGGCCTGCTGTTGTGGAAGCTGCTGCTGCTGAAGCATTCGTTGATGCAGGAGATTGGGTGTGCTTTCCATACCTAACCCGGCCTGCCCCATCTGTGCCATGGAGGGCAGCTGACCCTGCATGGCCAACTGCTGCTGTTGCTGAATCCGAAGTTGCGAGTAATTGGTTGCAGCTCCTTGTGCCTGCGTGAACTGGCCATGTGCCTGTTGCATCACTCCCTGCTGCTGCTGCTGTTGTTGCTGCTGTTGTTGTTGCTGCTGTTGTTGCTGCTGTTGTTGCTGCTGTTGTGTTGCTGCTGTTGTTGTTGTTGCTGTCGCAAAATCTGCCGGCGATACAGCTCCTGTAGCTGCGGGTTGTTAGCGAGTGCAGGGTTCATAAGCTGGTTCTGAGTGCCCTGCGGCGTGGGCTGCTGCTGTTGTTGTTGAGGGGCCATGCCAGGCCGCGGAACCCCTTGCATGGTTGCCATACCCTGCATCGCAGGCTGTGCTGCGTTCATGCCTGGTTGCTGCTGTTGTTGCTGCTGCGGCTGATTGGCATATTTTGCTGTCCTTTGTTTGATAAAAGCAGCCATAAGTTGTGGATTGGATTTGAGGATGTTCAGTACCTGCTGCTGCTGTTGGGGTGAGCTAGGTGACTTGAGGGTGCGTAGCAGATCCTGCAAGGCATTGGGAGCGATGGCTCCAGGTCTCTGGGTCGCTCGAGGTTGCTGGCCCTGTGTTGGCACCATCATGCGTTGCTGCGCTGCTTGCTGGGGCATCATGGGTCTCTGCATGGGGATGGTCTGTTGTGGCCCCTGTGCGGCCTGCTGCGGGGCAACCGGCTGCTGAGTCACCTGCATACCTGCCTGAGGGCCTCCGGCCCACTGCCCTTGTAGCAAAGGCTGCATGACTTGCTGCCCACGTGGGCCAACGATAGAAGGCTGCATGGGGCCTGGCATGCGTGGCTGTTGATGGTTTATGGGAAGGCCATTCATGGCCATACGATTGTGTTGAGCCTGTGCGACCATTTCTATGTGCTGCGCCATTCTTACCGCAGCTGGGGGCGGGGCCTGCTGATGTGGATGTTGTTGCAGCGGCTGTTGTTGAGGAGGATGGGGAAGTGGAGACTGCTGCTGGTGAAGCGGGGAAGCTTGTGGGCCAGGTTTGCCCTGTGAGGCTTGTGGTGGGGGCTGCCCATTTCGGGGCACATTGGGATAGGCAGGGGACATGACGCCCGCATTAGGCGTTGCTGGCTGATTGGATAGCGGCTGTGGGGTTTGGGGGGTGTTGGGTTGCTGATGGGTGGTGGGCGTGCTGGGGGCTGTGGAGGCAGGGGGCGACGGCAGACTCTGAGGCATGGCTCGCCCCTGCATAGTGGCCATGCGTCTTCGCATCATCTGTGCCTGCTGCAGTCTATGCTGCAGCTGCTGCTGACGCAATTTGTGCTTGATGTTGAGGCAGAACGGCACGGGGCACTTGTTCTCCTGGCAGTGCTTGGCGTGGTAGCAGCAGAGGGCGATAAGCTGCTTGCACACTGGACATCCGCCGTTCGTCTTGCGCTTGCAGCCCTTGGTGTGCTGGACCACTCGCTTCATCTTCTGGCAAGATGGTAGGGAGCAGTTGGCATTGCGGCACTGGCAGGCGTGAACCAGAGACTGGATGCAGCGCTGGATGCTTAGACGCCGACTCTCCTGAGGACTCTTGGAGGCTTCACCGCTTTGGCTGTTGCTGTCGTCGTCAAGACCCAGTCCCCACTTAACCATCTGGTGCTCATGACGCTTAGTGTTGTAGCAGCTAATGCACAAGTCAAAGTCCTGAGGAAAAATAAGGACACAACGATTTAGTAATCTATGAGTATTGAGACAAAATCAGAAAATGTGCACATCCAATGTGCCTGACGAAGACCTTTTTGGTTGAAACATAGTGTTCATTTTATTAAATCGTTTGGGAGCACAATTGAAAGTGTGTATTGAGTATTGAGGCAACTCATAAGAAAACATGGTTAGCAAACTTCAGCATGTCGTGCAAAGGAACTAAACACTACTAGTAACAAAACGTTTCTGGACTCAAACACCCTACAAATATACATATAAACAACTACTACAGTGTGTTACTTCTGTCTCTTACCTCGCAGACAGTGCAGTGCCAGCGTGTTTCAACGTGGTGTTTACATTCGTTGCAGGTGTAGACAAAGCGGTCCTGGCCCTGATTGTGCAATTCCACCAGCATGCACATGGAGCTCCACTTGCAACGCCGCAGAGAGCTAAACTCCCAGTGTTTGTCTCGTGCTAACGTCAGGAAGGCATCTCGCCCGTCCATTAGGTCACAAGTAAGGAAGGGATCGGAGTCAATGATGGGTGGTAGTGTGTTAACCATGGGCCCAGAGTGCAGATGGATTACAAAAAACACCTGTAAAAAACAATTAGAAGCTGATAAGAGCTTTATTTAAAAGACATTCATTTATTCCACTTATTCTGTCTAGAATTAAGGGGAGTGCTGGAGTTGGGTCTTGGGTCGAAGACAGAAAAACACTGTGGACAGAAAAGTACGGATTTTCACAGGAATGTCTTGTAGAGTGAGAAAAAAAACATATAGCAACAGACCTCTTTGTGTTTCTCCATGGCAGCATAAAGTTTCTGAGAAAGGTCATTGGCTACATTCGGCATCCCAGGCTTCTTCTTATTGGCTCGGCTCAGGCTGCTTTTATTTTTATTCGTTTTCTTGTTATTCTTCTTTTTCGCGTTCTTACTGTCCCCTGGCGTGCCCTTTTGGAAAGAATGAAACTGTCAAAAGGGTTTTAGGTTGGTTATTCGCAAAACAAAATAAATCAATACTTCAAGCAATAGATTATGAAAGCATCCACAGAAATTTAAAGAACAGGAATCTTAAAAAGAGTATCCTAATGTTTAAATGGGTAATGTGGTTTCTCACCTCAGGTGTTTCGCATACTGCTGTGTTCTCCTCTTTCTTTCTCTCCTCTTCCTCCTGTTCCAGCTCCTTGATGCTCTCCTCCAGCACATTGGGCCAAAAGTCCCCCTCGAAATATGGAAGCTCGTTTGCACTTGTCAAACGGTCCTCTGTGGCTTGCTTGAAGATGTCCTATCAAACACGAACATGTATTTAGACAACATCTTGAGTCATAAAAACAGAAAACTGGGAAATCAGAATTTTGAAAAGGCATCTAATCACGGTCTCCGTTATACCTTGTAGTCATGGAGTATCCGCTCAGCATAGGCCTTGTCCAGCATTTTACGGTACCATTCCTGCAGGCGCTTGGGTTTAGGGATCTTCTGATCGGCAGGGTGACAATGAAAGATATAGTCATCACCTTCACTAGGCGGACACGCCCAAATGTGAGCCGTAACGTACCTGGGGTGGAAACATGAAAAGTTAAGTACACTGCAAAGAATAAGAGAATAGGGCAACTGTCTGGAGAACTTCAAACTAAATTGCATGCTGAAACTTACCCAAGCTTCTTGACGTATTCCAAATAGCCAATGAGGATTTCATGATAGACTGCTGTTCTCAGCATGCGAGGTTTGAAGAAGTGAATACTATCGAGGTACGATACGTATACCCGTCTATGTAAAGAGACAAAAGACTTCAACCCCATTGCATACAGGAAACAACTACTCTTAGCTTGATCATTCGTTTCTCATTATTTATGACCTGGTGTTGGGGAAAGAGCATTCAGATCCGTACTCTTGCACGTGCATGCCGAAGAAACACACGTCCACTCCGTCAATCTCCTCAAATGCAAAAAGTGCTTTGGTTCTGTAGGGGAAGCTCTCAAGCATCTCTCCTGTGTCTACAAACCTGAAATGGGCCACAAGGTGAATCCCTGTTTAAACCTTTATAGTGACCAAACATTAGCACCACAACATAAACATCAATAATTGTATTTATGAAAAAGTGCTGAAATCCATTGGTTTGTTAAATTTCAACAGCGTATTTATAAAACCAACAAAAACCACACAAGAGTCACACAAAGACTGTGATGCTCTATAGTCAGATTATCTTTTTGGACAGGTAAAGATGAAGTGCAGGTTTACCTGGCCTTCATGCCGGGTTTGACCTCCACCGTTTTTTCCGAACTGGCTACTACTCGCACGAACACTTCTCCAGCTTCCAGATGATTCTGCCTTTTCAAGTACTTGTTCACCCGATCCTCTATGTACATGCCCAACCTCGTCGACTGCAACCCTGGAATAAATAGAAGAGAACATTTAGCACAAAATTTTAACATGATGTGGATCTGAAGGTATTCCCTCACATTGACTTACTTTTCGCTGAAAATTTGTTCTCTTTTCTTGACTTCCCATTCTTTTTTAAACAATTTTCACAGATGAAACTGCAAAAGCAATGAGTCGTTAGTTCTGATGTCCCGAAATCATATCCAAAATAAATGTTAGAGCTCCGGTTTGCTTTGAGGTACGGTCAAACTTACCCAGAAGGCCAGATAACTTCATAATGCAGGACACATATCTGATGCATCTTCCGCCCACAATCTTTACATTCAACAAACCTAGGAGGAGAAATTATGAAAGGAGTTTAGACCAATCCTCAGGTGTTTCCTGGCGACATCATTATTTCAGCAAGTCTCTGAATGTACAGGTGCAGGTAGTTCGGATGAAATGCATCATTCAGTCTCTCTTTCTCCAGTACCTTCGCATTAGCAAGCAGGCTAATGCAAGAGGGCCTTGATGTGGATTTATAGGCATTTCTCATTCAATCCGAATTGGCATGTCATGTTTATCAGTCTGTCTCAAGTGATCATAAGTGGTCAGGTCAGAGATCGTAGGTAGACTCTCAAATGCATCTCCTGTGAACACTTGTAATCGGATTTCAAAGGAAGGGTCTCTGATTTTTACTACATCCTGTGTTACTCAACATGGATGTGACACTGAAACTTAGATTTTGTTTTTAATTTCTGTGGTGGTTGTGCCTCAATGCCACCAAAAGCAGGGGGTGCTACTGAGCATAAGCCATGTGGTGCGTAGAGTCATATGTAGACAACTGTATGAGGTAACATGGCCCTACTTTAAGAATGCGCTACTTAATAGGGCGTCAGCAGTGATGGAATTCTGGGAAATGATGTTCACATCCAGGAAAAAAGTTTACTTACGGCTCAGGGTCTAACGTGTCGTTCTTCTTCCTTTCAAACTGGTCTTTAGAAATCTTACTGCATGAAATAAAGATCCAATGTCAATAAGGCACCAATTGTAAGATAATATGACTAAAATGAATCATTCTGAATTAAAACCCAGACGATCGACAGCCATATATCTTTTAGTGTTAAAGTAAGGTAACTAAGCTTCGTCATAAGTGGTAAATGGAAACGATTACTTACGTCTGCGGCTGAGCAGGATCGTCTCCCAGCGTCACGCTATCTCCCTGAATCTCATTGAAGCACTTCTCGCAGAAATGATACCTGTGCAGACACAAACACAAGAGACATGAATCACTCAAGCTAGACAGATACGCACAGCAGGCACACAAAACCGCTTCAAGGTTCTTCTTACCGACTTGCATCAGAGCTTTAACACAACTCTCACAAATGCGTCATGGTTAGAAATACTGTTTTTGAATTCAGAACAGAGTATCTAATGGGAAATGTCTAGGTTGGAATAAGGGGAGGATTTTTATAACTCTGAGAATACGGAGAAACAAGGCTAACATGACAAAATCGAGCGAATGCATGGGGCCAACGTTGGATGCGAGACTATGAGTGAGAGCAGCTGTGTCTGTTTGCCAAGCTTATGTGAACAGACTGCGGTGACGTGTTTTATACTGCAGGGGGCGCAAAGGAGCCTGTTATGAATACGCAGGAACTAAGCAGTAAAAAAACTAATAAATGTGCCAGAGCAAATATCACAACTGCCAATAAATTACAACTGGCTAGAGACTTCAAGTGGAGTAACCGTGAGGAAAAGGCGTTGTTTAGCGTAAATGGATACTTATGCAAGTACACACGACTACACGGAAAGTTAGTTCCAAAGTCTGACCTGTCAGCTACCATACCACATGACTAAACCCATACTGCATGATTGAGAGCCCGACCTCTTAAACGTTTCCTAAAGCTGTCTACAACATCAATGTGACTTAGGGCAGCAGGAAGTGGATCTCCTCACCTGTTCTGATAGCTGTAATAAGTGCCGTCTCGGGGTATTGTACACAATTGCTTGCCATAGCAGCAGAGCGTCTGAGGAGAAAACTCGTACTGTGGGCAGAAAGGACCAAAGAGTACAAAAAGATTACTTTTGTGTATCCTTCGCCAAGACTTTCCTATAGATTCTTTACGTTTCATTCGAGATCTTTACCTTCCTTCCGCAACAGTAACCGAGGCCCTGCATGACGGGGTCTATCTCCTGCTCGAACACCTCAGCCAGTTTGGAGCAGTATTTGTACACACGTGACGTCTTCCTATTGTACAACCAAGCGTTGTTGAACATCAGCCATACGTCCTCCACGTACTGCCAGGGCTCCTGGTACTGACCCGTGTCCAGCTTTCGTTTGATAGTCGACAGGTCTATCGGGTTCTTCACGATATCAAAGTAATCCTGAATGCGGAGAAAAAAATAGCAGATGAATCCTACAAGATGTAAGAATTTGACATCGCTTTTACACAATGCGGCCCATTGTGTGGCTTTGAATCATCACAAATGTGATGGACTCACCGGGATGCCAAGAAGAAGGGGGTCCACAGGCTGCCGGAATGGCAAAGACTCTGGATCCTGTCTGTACAGAGACTCAAGGGTGGGCATCAGTGCCTGCCGCAGCTCTTCTGGCTTAAAGACTGGTAAAGACAGTGTAAATATATAAAAAAATAAAGAACGACTTGTTTATTACCCAGACGAGGTATATTAAGATTGCTTCGTACTTTTCCTCCGCGACTGTGATGGTGAAGAGGACGTTGTGCCGTTTGTCCTGCTTTCATCTTGCTCTATGGTCTCCGCTTGAATATCAGTCTTCTTACCCTCCCTCTGGTCCTGCTTGGCCTCAGACCCGTCTTGCTCCTCTTTCTTGACCAACCTGGAGCCTGTGTCATCCTCGGTCTACAGGAACAACAATCCCAATGAGTTTAGTTAAACATCTAAACGCATTCACTCTGTATAAACGGGTTTTAAAATCGATGCTGCAGGTGACGCTCACATCCATCTTGGGCTCTGTTTTGATGCCCATGTCGTAATCCTGCTCCTCTGTTTTCATTTCGCCGGGAGGCACGTCAGGCACTGGATGCTGGGAGTGCAGGTCGGTGCTGCCTGCTGATCCTGGGGTGGGTACACGGTTATCACCGCTCTAAGAGAAATAATGGTGTGCAATTTTAATGCATTTGACATACACAAATTAAAATGTTTTGTGGAATGTTGATAATCAAACAACATTGACCCCCATTGTATGGGCACAAAACCACAGAGACATTCCTCAAAATATCTTCTTTTGCGTTCCACAGAAGAAAGGATCATAAACAAGTTTTGAACAGCATGAGGGTGAATAAACAATGACAGTATTTGTACTTTCTGTTCAACTTTGCTGGACAAAGCAGCCTATGCAGACAGCAGACAAGCTATTTTTTTAAGATCTACAGCATCAGTGTTTTAGGAGAAAGATGGAGGAAGACACTGATGGAGTTGCAGGGTCTCACCGGAGTTCCGGGGTGCTGCTGGGTGGCTAAAGGCAGCTCCGCCTTGGGCTGCGTGTGAGGCGGGGTGCCATGAGCAGGGGTGGGTGTGGAGGCCCGATTAGGCTGCAGTGCTGTTGGCAAGTTAGTGGTGTTGACGGTGGTGTTGGGGGGCGGTGTGGCGCGGAGTGGACCCTGAGGGGGCGTGGGGCAGCCTAGCTTGGGGCCCACGGGGCCCAGTGCATTCAGGGGTAGGTTAGCGTTCTGCTGCTGCTGGGGAAGGAGACCGGACGCACACAAGCAGGGAACAGAACAGGTTTAGAGGGGACGTCGTCATGCCAAGTGAGCTCAAGCTACAGATGATGTGTGAGAGCGCTTACCTGTGAAACAGCCTGCTGCGTGTTGGGCTGCCCCATGTTGGCATTCATGGCGTTGGTGTTGGTGGGAAACTGCGTCTGAGCCACAAACTGCGTCTGCTTTGTGGACGCCACCATGTTCCCGCCATGAGGTCCCAGCATGCCTTGCGTCGGAGGCATTCGTGTGGGTGACATATTCATCTGTGGCGGAATGAGATATGTATGGTTAGATGTTTCCAACATTTTAAGACAAAAAAGGAAAAGGGTGGAGAAACAACAAGGTCAGAGGTATCTGGACCAACCGTTGGGCCTTGGTTCATGTTAATCTGTTGTGGATGGTTTATTGGAGAAGCAGCACGGGTTGCCATGGGAGCCTGAGACATCGGCACACTGGGCATTGCATTGAATGGATTCATCCCTGTAGAAAACACCTCATAAAATTAGCATCGCTCACAAATATACTTCGATTTAGGCCAGAAACATCCCGTCACTGTTGGACTTAAATCTTGTATGTGCGTTCAATCTTCTTTCCTTTTATTTCCTTTTCTGTGGATATTTTTCTACCTTTCTACCTAGTCCACAATTTACCCTGGTGAAAAAACAGCATATGCTGGTTAGGTAAGTTTTGAAGCATGGTAGCTGGTTTGTGCTGGTTTAACCTGGTCATGTGCGGTCCTTAGCTTTTTAAAACAACACAATACTAATGTTTTACGTGTATGTAAGGATCAGTTCAATGAATATTATCGAATAATTCCGATTTTTGGATTTAGATTCAGGTCTTTGCATGCTGTCAGTCTTTCACATTGCTGTTGGATGACTTTGATGACTCCTGAGGATGGCTTCTGTTGAAACTCAACAGACACTGGACTGGAAATGGCAGAATACATCTAGACACGCTGATTAAAGACAAAACTAGAGTGATCTCATAATTTCCACCTGCTGTGTATGATGTATAGCAGAGCAAAACCCTTAGTTGACCATGTACCTTGTGACAGCGGCATGCGATTCATGATCTGGTTTGGCACATTAGGCCTAGGCACAGGTCCATCTGAAGAGAGGAAGAAAAGTAGACGATGGTCAAACGTGTACTATTTTGAGGACCTTATGTATTTTACCTGTGTTTTAGGTGTATCAGCGTATTTGTGAGTAGCTCACTCTGTGGCCGAGGTCCCATGACATTAGGCTGGTTGAGGGCCTGTGGCTGTTGCCCCGCTGCCGTCATGGGCGTTTGGTTAATAATCTGCCTCTGTAACCGTGACCTTCTCTTCTCCTCCAGCTCTTTCTGGATCTTATAGATCTTCTCAGCCAGGAAGTGATAGTACTCGTCCTATACAACACAAACAAAGCGGTAAAATTTGTTTAATCGATGACCCACAAGGCTACCAAACTTCTAGAATTGTAAAGAATATAAAACATCAATTTATCAAACATTAAATGTTCCAATTAGTGTTTTGCAGAGCGAGTGAAAATATTAATTGGTAAAAAAAGTGTATTTAGCATTAAGAGATGCTCACCCTGCTGTTAGCAGACTCATACATATCTCCTTCCACTTTCCGTGCATACGCTACTAAATTTTCCATTCGGCGGTCCTTTAGAGCAGCGGGATCCGGCGTAGGGAAGATGGCCTGAACCCTAAACAAGCACACATAGACCAGAGCTTGCTAACAAAGTTTCTTTGATCCAGTTTAATTGAGACAAGCTTAACACCAAAAGAGTTTGTGAGGAGTTTATTACTAACAGTTTGTGTACAAGGTGATTCCGGAGGTCCTGGGTGACGTGCTCGTGCCAGGCCTTCCTCACGCCGGTGGCTGATAGCGGTGCCGCCGTGGGCAGATTACTCATATTGCCCATAGAGGGGATGTCTGACATCAGCTGACTGTGGGACGGAAAACAAGCTTGATCAACAAACAGCAGTACAAAATACATCTCAGGCAATTAAAATCAAGGAGTGCAGGTCTGGAATACTTGTTAGTGTTGAGGGTGGACGACATTGTGCCGTCCGAGAGCAGCTTGGCCTGGTCTGATGTCGGCACGCCGATTGCACTTCCGCTCAGGTTCATTTGACCACCACCTGGACGAAGACCATAAACCAAAACTCAAGCTCCGAATAAATGGAAAATTAAGTTGTATTACAAGTGTATGAAAACCACTTAACGATAAATAATGCTTTTGCATTACCAATAAATTATGAAAAAAAAAATATATATATACTTCTAAGATTGCTTTCACCTGACAACAGACATATGAAAATGACTATACATTTGTATAACATAACCACAAAACGATGCCATAAATTCCTAAAAGATTTCAATAGTCAAAGTAGCCAGACAGGTTTACCGAGTGCACTGAGCGGTCTCATCTGCTGCTGGGTCTGCCCAGCACCCTGTGTCTGTGAGGGAGACTGGGCTTGCGTGGGGGTTTGGCTGCTGTAGGGGAGGCCGAGGGCGGCGTACGCCCGCTGCATGGAGCTGGGGTCGATGGGTGTGGAGCTATTTAGAGCGGGCGTCGTCTGCTGGCCCGTTCCAACTGACCCGATGGAGGTCTGCAGACCAGCATTGGGCGAACTCAGCATAGCTATGATGCATGAAAGAGATTATTGTTATGAAATATTATAAATGAAGAATAAACATTTTGCCTTTAGAGCCACAATGGTTACATTCTCTCTGTATTACCTGTAAAACTTTAAATCTATAAAATTTATATTTCAATTTTCTACAGATACTGACATTGTAATGTGAGCTCTTTTGTATAATCATGTAGTACAAATCTGATATTGTGACAATTCAAACATTCATCATGAGTGCAACTAAACACCGCCATAAAAAGGCACCACAGGATTCGATTTTAAGAATCTAAGAACACATCTGCAAACTTCAAACTAAATGTATTACATGCATGACACGTCACGTCTGATCCTGCTTAAACAAAGAGGAAACATTTGACACAATCTGTCTATCATAACAGAGGAACGCAACTCAAAGGCAGATAAGCCAAACATTTCAAAACCTGTCAAAACAGCCTTCCAGAAGAGAAAAATATATTTATCACAACAACATGGACTTGAAAGAATGGGCTAAGTACAGAGGAGGAGGAGGGGGTCCCGAGACGCCATTTGCATGGGAGGAAATATAACTGTGGCGACTCTCCAGCGCAAAAACAAACACTTTAACTGCCCCGTACTTTTAGAGTCACGATGAGAGACGCTTGGCACTGGTACAGAGAGAGAGAAAGCGAGAGAAAGGGGAAAAATGGAGGCAGTTTACAAGTTTGCTGGAGCTGTAACAGTGTGAGATTTTAATGAGTCACCGCTCAGCCAGCCAACTGGGCGGCACGGGTCCGATTATCTTTCTCCCCCTCTGATGTACAACTCCGCTAGACAAATATACAGAGCGAAATATACAGAGATGTGAACATTTTAGAACAAATGAACTATGACGTTGCCTTTCCTCACAGACAAGTCCACATTATGCCAACACTTTCCTTATAACTTCACACCCAAATAAAACACAGCGCAATGAACACACTTGCAAAAGGATTGGAAATAATCCACAATCAAAGACAGGACTGGGCTGTTTTTTGGGCCCCTCCAAAAAAAATACAGCTGACAATTCAATTAATAAAAAAAGAAATACCCATTATTAAATACTTAATAAATACTTATTCGTATGATCTATTAAAAAATGATTAATTATATCACAGAAAAATGTAAAAATTATGCATGCAATAAACTATGATTACATATCTGCCAAACCAGAATATAAGATTGCCCTCTAGTTGAGCCACCCTACCGGTATAATATCTATTACAGGAATGGTTCGGAAAACAAATACTAACGAAACTTTTTTTTATTATTATCGCAAAAGCAAAATACTGATATATATATAAAGTATCATCCAAAAAAATTACGAAATCACATTTTAGACCGACTCACTTGTTTGTAAAAGGCTTATGATTAAATACCTGAAATTAGATTAGTTAAACGGGTCAAATGGCGCGAACACGTGTTTTCTTTGGTGTGTTATAAGTTGCCCATACATGTATGAGACACGTAAAATTCCTAAAATTTAAGTGTCAGGACAAAAGATGTATTCTATCTAAAAGTGAATGCTCACCCAGACCTGCCTGAAACGCCTCTTGTAACCACACCCCCACAAATCTACGTCAGTATGATTTCCCTACGTACGCCTAAATGTGTACGCAATTAAGGTGGGGGTACCTGTCAGCAAAATTGCCTTGGAACCTGATGTTCCAAATATGGTAAGATGCGTTACATTTCCGTTATACGCAATGGTTAACTGGCCAATCGTAGCACACCTCGCTTTTCAGAGCGATAAGCTTTGTTAAAAATCTGCACATATCAGAGAGGCGGGGGCAAAGAGGTGACAAACATGCACGGTATGTGGGAAAATACAGCATTTTTAAATCGTGTGTACACATTGCATTACATCTAAAAGAAACAATAATATTGGTTAAGCCGTGTCATTTGATGGCTTATTTGAATGCTTGATTCTGATTGGCCAGACATTCCAATTATTAGTTCCAAAACTAATAACACCCTATAACACAGATGCTGCAAATTATTTTGACAGGGGCAGTTTAATATTACACAAAAAATTATTATAAATATGTCTTTTGATAACATATGACATTATATTTACAAATGATTAAACCAATTTGCCTGTTCATGACGTTTGAACGTCGTTTCTTACTTTAAAAACGAAACAAAACGTCTTTTCCTCACGGAAGGTCTGCATTCGTTAAAAATGAGCTAATAAAATGTTTTAAATTCACATTTCATGTCCAGTTTTTCTCATGTGTTAAATCTCATGAGCATCCATGTAATAAGTTGGAAAATGTAAAAGCAGCCGGCTGTTATCGGAAATATGCCCCCTCAGTGTGATACAAGACTGTCTGGCCTTATTTCTGCGATAACGAACGGCTGCCTGTAGATTATCCCTTACTTGAACATTACCTTATGTTACTGCGTTACTGCAAAAACAAGCAACCAACTATATTGTCACTTTTCAAGGAAACCAACGCTCACAGTAGTGTTTTGATGCATTAATAAGACTCACGTTGCTGGTTGCGCCTGTCATTGGCGTTCTTCAGCGGGAGGCAGACGGGACAGTCATGCCTCGTGCAGTTCTTCCAGTGAGAGATGATCTGCCTCGATGAAGCACAGTGAGCCACTGTAGAGAAACGAAGAAACCCTATTATTCTACAACTGAACAGAAAAGAAGCGTTAACTTAAGTAAAATCAATGAAGGTACATTTACACACATGTGGAAGTAATCCAACTTCACTCCAACACACTTTCTTTTGGTGCAAGTTTCGAACTTCCAACTGTCATGCACTACATTTTTAAATCAAATTTAGACATCACGATGTTTGGCCGGCATCATGACAGCACATACCAAAGCCAAATGGTGACAGCCGAGTCCACAGTATGACATTCTGTGCATGTGTCGAGCTCGTCCACTCATGCTTTTCTGCAGTTGAGTATGATTTGGAAGATGCGCCACGGCTGTGTGCTCGAGACAGAGACGGATGTAGAAAGTTGCTGAGCTCACGTTGTGTGTGTGTAAACTTGTCAACGACTACCATAACTGTGTGCGTCCGCAATGGCAGCGGGAAACATCAGTTGACATGTCACACACACACAGCCTACACTGGTTTCATTGGAAACCAGAATCGGCCTAGAAAATTACAATCGGTGCGTGTCTTATAGTATACAGTTATATGCATATACAACCATTAGTGAAATGGAAAGAGTGTATGCGAATACTATATGAGGAAAAGGCGACAATAAAGACTTCTGTTTAGTTTGGGGCGAAATTGAAGATCAAAGTGGCATTACGTAAATTTAAAGACAAAATCTGACCAAAAAGCCGAAACGCACTAGTTCTAGCACTTTCCAGAAAACTGCAGTTTGCCCGGTGAACAACTTCGATCTACTGTTGGTCTATAAACATTACATATTAGAGTGGCGTGTTCTTGGGCTCAGCCTTCGACATGGGGATCTTTTGGGGTTTATTTTATTCAACAGAGGTCAAACACGGAAAAAAGATATATTCAAGACTGTTAGAAACTAGCAACATGACTACATTGGATTGCGGAGTTGCAGAACAGATATGGGAAGAATAAAAACAAAATTCGCCCTAACTAGATTCCTGGCGTAACTGTATATTTAATACTAAATAAAAACAGACTAAGCAAAGTGACCAGGATGGTGTCTGAAAGGCAGCGGTGTCATCCTGATGATGTAAAGATAATGATGTCAGAATGGGAGCGTGAACTCAAGGCTTCTGAATCAAACTGCTTAGTCACGTCGCACCTGTTCTGGTCACAGAGTAAGAAATAAACGATCCAAATGATCCACTTCAAGACAGCAAGTTCTGCCAAGGCTTCCTCAGAGACTTTAAGAGTCATGCGGCATCAAACACTGTTTCCAAGATGCTCTCCCCGGCTGTGATGATCTTTAAGAAACATTTCTAGACTTCATAGATGTCACTGTTTCAATGCTTTCCCCAGGAGTGTGAGAATGAAAGATAGGGGCGTCACACTGGGCAGGAAATGAGCTGGCACTGAAGAGGTCATGCTTGGCACTGCGCTTGTGTTTGAGTTGAAATGAAGCCCTTTGCTCTGGGTCCAACAACAACTATAATGCTAAGAGAAAAGCAGCCGGGTTGAATCAGGCAGCCGTCTTCTCCCAACTCTGCCAACTCTTTAATATTGCATTATACGAAAAAGTTTTTCTCTATAAATGGGCTGCTATATTAAAGACTGTGCAGGATTCGCTATGGAAATTCCCTGTGTGCGTGTGTCGAATCGACACGCAATAAGGTAGCCATCAGCGGTAGGATTCATTTTGGACTCACCTTGGCAGGATTTGCCGGCCTGGCAGTGTGTCATGTGGTTGAGAACATTCTTCA
This sequence comes from Triplophysa tibetana, assembly GCA_008369825.1. NCBI lineage: Eukaryota > Metazoa > Chordata > Actinopteri > Cypriniformes > Nemacheilidae > Triplophysa > Triplophysa tibetana. The sequence goes on along the minus strand of CM017906.1, from coordinate 15,015,650 downwards.
TGGTCCTGCAATGGGGCAGCGAGCAAGCTCTCACCTCGCCGTTGGCCTGCTCGCGCCGCTGGCACTTGTGGGCATGGAGCAGCAGAACCAGCTGCTGCTGGATCAGTTTGCGCTTCTCCGGGTCGGCCGTGGGGCCTGCGGACACGCCCTGACCTGCTACCACTCCAACCGGCACCTGCTGCTGCTGGGGCTACGGGATGAGAGAAGGAACGTTGGTGTTACAGAATAACAGTCTTGTAGTTTAGGCCAAATCAGGAGATGGAGAACTAAACTCATAGGACACTATGAGAAAACTCACCATGTTTGGCACGCTGGTGACTGCTGCTCCTTTGAGGTCAGTTGGGAAAGGTGGCAAACTGTTGGGAAGGGCGCCTTTATTCTGTAGCTGAGCATTTACACCAGCAGTACCCATTTGTTGCCCTCCGCCCTGATACTGACCGAACTGACTATTGCCACCTGCCATGCCCATCTGGAAAATAAGAGAGACAAGACAACGATGAAATGCAAATACAGAAAAAACATTATTCTGAAACAGAACAACATTCAGCCACCAAAAGAATTCATTAATTTTCCTAAAAACTCTTACAAATATTACTGTTGTATTTCCCAAAAGTGAATATGAACTTGTTTTCTTTGCAGTATATGAAGTACATATTTGAAATACAGAGCATCTGTTTATTGTTCTGGCCCGTTTCTCCAATGCGTTAAATAAATGAAAATAGAAACAATATTTTTATTTGAAATTTGGGAGAAAAATTGTTAGTAGTTCACGGAATGAAACAAAAATTATAATTTTACCTAGGAATAGCTATTTTTTCCCACGGGTATATAAAAACAGAAAACCATGCTTGACAGAGAAAATGACATTTAAAAATATATAACTTTTTTGACATTTTGTGACGGTTGCAATTATAAAATCTATAATAATATTTTACTTTAGCCTTCGAAGAAGCTATTTATTGGCTGATTTTTTATCCATTTAAAACCATCAGCATATTGGCTATAACATAAAAAAAAGATGTATTACTTATCAACTGCGTGAAGGTAGAGAGATGTGTAACGTGTTATAAAATATAAGGAAATGTGGTAAGGAACATTTAAAATGCAAAAATTACTTTTGAAGGCTGTCATGTTGTCTTAAATATATATTTTTGTTATAATCTGCACCTCTCCCATCAGTTTGCCTGTGAATGTTAAATGGACCTAATTAATGTCCAATAAAAATGTGATGATCCAACAATAAACTAGCTAGTTTAACCTATTGTAATGCGTTTTACTTTAATTTAAAACATTAAAACAGTTAGGCCAAAAATGGTCAAGTGACAAATACAGACATCGAAATTTGCCAATAGTGTTTTTTAGAAACGGTTTCTTAATAAATGTTGCCAACTGTAGAAAGATATACAAAATGGACAACATAAATAAAAAATCAAAAGTATTTCTCCTTTTACACCATAAATTCTGTAAATAATTCAATTCTCTTTCTGTCTACCTGTCCATCTTCGCTCTTTGAAGATTTGCCTTGAGCCAGTAACAAGCCTGTAAAGTTACTCTGAGAAACTTTTCCTCCTTCCATGAATCTTATCATGACGCGTCATTAACACGTAGCTTTGATGTCTCATGCAGATATCCCTGCCAAAGATTCTGCTGTGCCAAGTGCTGCGAAAACTCAAATATATCTACATCCTCTACATGCAGCACAGATCTAAACTTATATATCAAGGCAATTCCCTGCAAATGTCAACCTCACCATGGAAAAATAAAGTTCACCAAATTTGCACAATAGTGATAGCTC